>JAJOZX010000784.1:805000-845000 GCA_023014485.1 Bathynomus jamesi
TAACATTGAGCCGTTAGTCATGACAAAGTGACATTATCTTCGAAGTCTATGAGCGACTAAACACTTTTTATTTTCATTTTGTAACACTGACAGCCTTCCTGGTCGAAATTATCTTCTCGTTTATTTGTATGACGAAAATTTGCGACGTTTTTATGAACTGTGCCATTTGCGAGTACAAGAATGCATAATATGATCTCTCTTGACTCCAGCATGGCTCTAACCTAAACACAGACCTTGAATAAAGATTGGCGAATCGAATAATTTTTTGTCCACTCATATATATATATATATATATATATATATATATATATATATATATATATATATATATATATATATATATTAACTTTCTGCCAAGTAACAGTGATAAAGTTTAATAGAAATTGTAATATAAAAGAGCTTGCATATTAATCTCAAGAAGACTCTCGCGCATCTATTCATAAACGAAGCAAACTAAGCCATGATCAGATAATCCTTAACATAAATGTTCTCAGTGCGTTGAGTAAGTGGAGATTTTATTGCTGATGAGAGATCAGAATTTCTCGTATAAAATTGAACTACATTTGCGTGAGACGGTTAAGTAACCCATTATATAAGAATATGAGTACAATTACTGGAGAAGAGGTGGTTAAATTATTTTTCATTAGTAACAGTAAGCTAAAAGATTATATAGTAAATATATTTATGTCAGATGCGTGATAAGCGATATACTCACAACTTGAGCTGAATGGGTTATTCGGGCGTAAATCTCGGGTGACGAGATGTCTATGGGCTTTGGACGTTCATATATGCAGTTTAGCCTTACCTCTGAACGAGGCGCGGAAAAGTCCGGCTTTTGCTTTAGTATACTCGTGACTTTTGAGTTGCACTTTCTATTATGATGCCAATAATATCATCGCTCGGCTTTATAAAGCTATAACGGCAGAGTGAGCCGAGCCCTATCGTGATTTCTTTTAATCTCCACTGAACTCTGATTAATATTTTAACTATTCTTTTAAGTACTATTTTAAGTGTCTCTTAGATCCTTCATTGCCAATTAGACATCATACATTACACACCCAAACTGAAAGGGTGTATGAAAGGAACCTTGTTGCGTGGGACGCTTCAAAGTTTTTAGAAAGTATTAGAACTTCTCTATACATTTTAAGTACACCCCCAAATAAATGATAATAGGATCACAAATTTTTTTTAGTTAAAAATTTTCTCTCTCTCTCTCTCTCTCTATATATATATATATCTTTTTTTTTTTGCTTTTACGAGTCAAAAACTTTGTCACCAAAGGTATAACCTAAACCAACCTATAAAACTAATTCAATGGGAACGTGTCCAGGATTTTGACCTGACAAAATAAACTCTCATTCTGATCACAGACGCCCTGAATTAATAATTACTTTATTAATATAATTGCGTAAAGTATGAGAGATGTTATAATGTTATAATGTTTCAGACCAACAAAGACCCTAGGATCCACTCACGGCTGGTCTACCTAACTGTGTTTGTAATTGTGTTTTGCGCATGTCCTCCGTGGAGGCGGAGGGGACATACAATTTTACGATGGCCAGAAAATTCGGTCTCAAAAAATTCGTCCCAGAAAATTCGGTCTCAGAAAATTCGGTCTTGGTTTAAAACCAGCCACCAACCAACCACCGCCCAACGATTGAAAATAAAAAGAAAAGTTTACTCGTTACGTTCAATATACATCAGTGAGTGCCTAATACGTGACAGTGAGTGCCTAATAAGAAAAGATCAGAAAATATTTAGGTGAAATAACCAATAGTAACCTGTTAGGTTAATTGAATGCCCGGTTAGGTCAACTGAATGCCCGGTTAGGTCAACTGTACGCCCTTGATGATTGGTTAGGTTAAGTTGTGATATTTTCGTTAGTTTCTGTGTTTAAGACCAAATTTTTAATTCGTCCTAATACTTAATAAACCTTAGCAATTTTTAGTACATATTTTCAATTAATTTCGTTACTAAATAAATCTTATAAATTTGTAGTACATATTTGTAGTTCATTAATAAACTATACCAATTTTCAGTACATAATTTTTAGTTATTAGTACATATTTTTTAGTTATTTTATAAGACCGAATTTTCTGAGACCGACTTTTTTTCTGAGACCAAATTTTCTGACCGAATTTTCATAGCACCCAATTTTACGTGGGTTCCGAACCACAAAAACCTTAATTTTACTAACTTAAACTATACCCAGTCTATCATCATATGCGTCTAATCTATTTTTAAACATATTTATAGACGTGCTACTAATTAGGGGGACGGGGCCTACTTTTACCGGCAAACTATTCCAGCTATTTACTATTCTATGAGTAAAAACGTTTTCGGCAACTGCTGTCTTGAACCTTCTCCTTGTCAGCTTACACCCGTTATTTCTAGTTCTACTATATTGTGCTATTTCGAAAAAGCTATCTCTATTTGCGTTATCGAACCCATTCATAATTTTAAAAACGTGCATTAGATCACCCCTTAGGCTCCTAGTCTCGAGTGTAGTCAATTTTAACTCCTTAAACCTATCCCCGTACGACTTCGACCTAAGCGACGGAATCATCTTAGTTGCTCGTCTTTGAACTCTTTCGATTTTGTCTATATCTTTGCGCATATGCGGATTCCAAAATTGGATCGCGTACTCCAAATGGGGTCTAACTAATGATTTATAAAGAGGAACAATAAATAATATCGCGCGATTTGTACTAAAAATTCCTAGCTGTAAAACCTAGCACTTTGTTCGCCTTAGTGACCGCTGCTGTACTTTGTTTCGCCACTTTTAAATCGCCAGTGATTATAACTCCTAAATCTTTTTCCTGTTCTACGCTTGCCAACTCCTTCCCTGACAATACTATACGCAAAATTACCGTTACGCGAACCTATATGTAAAATTTTGCACTTATCGACGTTAAATCTCATTTGTCACGTGACTGATCAATCTATGATTTTATTCAGATCTTCCTGGATTTTACCTCTATCTTCATCATTAATCGCCCTACCACCCAACTTCGTGTCATCCTCAAACTTTGAAAATGTACTGACTAGGCCGACATCTAAATCGTTAATATATATAAGAAAAAGCAAGGGGCCCAATACAGAACCCTGAGGAACGCCGCTCGCTACATTAGCCCAACACGACTCCGTTCCATCAACGACCACCCTGTTTCCTACCTCGCAACCACTCTTCTATCCAATTTATTACTACACCCCTGATCCCATGAGCCTTAGTTTTTTGTTAACGAATCTTTTGTGCGGTACAGTGTCAAATGCTTTTTGAAAATCTAAATACACTACATCTACCGCCCTATGACTATCGTAAACTTCAACCACGCTTTGGAAAAATTCTAAAAGATTAATTAAGCAAGATTTGTTTCGCCTAAAACCGTGCTGCGTATTTCTAATCAGGTTATGCAATTCAAAGTGTTCGACTATACGACCCCTAATTATTTATTCCAGTAGCTTACCTACAACAGACGTTAAACTGATAAGAACATAATATACAGGGTGTCTATACATTTAGCTTCAGAGAAACAAACAAACCGTAGACAAGAAAATTTGCCTATGACGCCCGACTTTATAAATAACTTGTACTCTGTCACTGATGTAATGCAACAAACACCGAAGTTCAGAAGATGTAATTCAGAATAATCCTTTAATAATCTTCAATTTCTGCGTGCACCCTTCCCATGATGATAATGATATACCTGTCCATACAAGTTTGATGGAATGTGTCAAGAAATGTGTCAAGAATGTGTCAAGAAATGAACACGAAAGCGCTTGGTTACTATAATTTTTCTTGTGGCTGTCTTACATAATAGATGCGCCAAATGATAATTTCCAGGACACACACGCGTTTGGCTCCCTTATAAAATCGAGACATTTTCACATTTTCAACTGTAGGTGGCGACATTTAACCTAATCTAAATAACTTAACTTAACCTAACATTCATTATATCCGTTTTTAAATATTTATTAATTTTTAATAAAAACAGACTAAGCCAGAATCTGTGGAGACACAGCTGATGTAGCTACACGCACGTTGGTGTCGCGATAAGCTCTAAGTATCATAAAGATTGTCATGATAACGTGTGTTAGCCAAGAACACACACATGTTTTGCTACCCTACAAAACCGCGACATTTACCCAGTCTAAAAAACATTATGAATTTAACCAAACCTTACCTAACCTAGCGTAACCTGATCTAACCTAGCCTAACCTTAATTACGTCCTCTTTGTTCATGATAAAAGATAACATTTATTAGGATAAGACACTGCGACACTACTAATGTCGTGATACGCACGTTCGTGCGTATCTTAAAGATTGTCGCGACTCTGTAGGAAAGCCAAGACCGGTACAGAATTACTAAAGGAAACCTCCGCATTTAGTAATAGTCGTGCCTCACTACGTAAAACGTCCTTTTAAGAGCGTGTTAAATGCTCCATGATAATACGAACTTAATTTTGATTATAATTAATTATTATAATTATCATTATTATTATTATTATAATTAATATTATAATTACCATTATTATTATTATTATTATTATTCAAAAATATCTTTACGTGAATTTTGACTGACTTCGAATAATTGAATTATTTTTAGAATTAAAACCGCGAGACTGTCCCGCAACTAGTAGTAGCTCGCAGTCAACAATGCATGGCCCCCTGTATGGCATGACTGGTTTCATGCTGTCCATGGCCTTGCACTCGTAAAACAAAACTCACGTCCGCTGGAACCCATCTGTCAATAATCAATTAATTATAAGTAACGTAATTTCCATTTTTAAACAAATTGGTAACATTTTGCGTCACGATCACTTTCAGCTCTTTTTTTACAAAAATTGTTCATTTCCTTTCATTTTCCTTTAAACTTCACTCTCCTCCTCCTCCTCTTCCTCCTCCTCCTCTTCTTCTTCTTCTTTATTTCCTTCTTCCCAACCCTCCTTCCCCAATTCCGTCAGTATCATTCCTGACAGTGGCTGAATAAGAATGAATGATTTTCCGGTGTGACCTTGAAAGGGGAGCTCGGAGCGTCCATCCGTTCAATTCACGTCCGAATCACGTTCAGTCACGTTGAGCGCGCTTTTAACGTGTTCAAGAATGACGTGAGGCGTGCAGCGGCGCATCAAGGCCAAGCGTTTTTTTCACTCCTTTTTTTTTTTGAACGACTAATAAATAATTGTTATATTATCGACGTCTTACGTCATAGCTAACAGAAGAAGTAGATTTTTAGTTATTAGTCGTAGTTGCGGTTATATATATATTATATATATATAAATATTATATATAACCAGTGCAAATAGGGGGCGTAGAGCCAGGATTCAAACGTCTCCATTGGGAAACCTTGTTTGTTTAACCCAACTGGGAAATCCAATCTAAATTAACATTTTATTAAAAAATTAACACGCGCCCAAAAGGACTCGCAATGAGTGTTTGAAACATGCCCTTCTTAATAATAATAATAATAATAATAAGTGTACATTAGGTGGCATTTATACATACACACAATCTTTTATACATACACAACTCTCTCTCTCTCTCTCTCTCTCTGCATATATATATATATATATATATATATATATATATATATATATATATATATATATATAAACCTTGGTTTCGCTTCCGTCTGAATTGTTCATTTTGACGAAGATCACGCTTGTCACTCCACTTTAGACCTACAGTTTAACGCGGAATTCGAACCACGCCTCACCACGGGCGGTCGGAAATTACAAAGTCCTCGCCCGGGCTCGATTTCACGACCTCCTGATCAGCAGCCAAGCGTCTTATCAACTACGCTACCCAGGGTACCCATTTACCTACCAACCAATTTATTTTATTGTGTGAAAGGATGAACAACTGGGTTTTGCTGCGCGCCGCCTGCCGTCATCGGGTCTCGATCCCGGGGCCGATGGATTCTTAGTCAGCGATGCTAACCACTACACCACCGAGGTGCATATATATATATATATATATATATATATATAATATATATAGTATGTCTATATCATTGCTCCTATCAGCCATGCTTGCTCATAGCTACAGTATATCCCTGCAGAGTTCATGAGGGTATATATCTTGCCCCTGGTCAAAAATAAGTACGGAGACATTCTGTCCAGCAATAATTACAGGCCTATTGCTGTCGCTTCCTGCTTCTCGAAACTACTAGAAAAACTCTTGTTACTCCGATTAAATGATTTCCTATGGAATCTCCTAATCAGTTTGGCTTTAAAAGGTCCCACTCAACTGACCTGTGTATCTATGTACTTAAAGAAACAATATCTAAATACATTGACAGTAATTCAACCATTTATAGCTGTTTCCTGATATAAGTAAGGCATATGATAGGGTGAACCACAATATTTTATTTGCAAAACTAGAAGACAGGAAGGTTCCCATGTACATATTAAATTTATGAAATTTTGGTATTCCCACCAATCTTTCACTGTTTAGGTGGGGCAATGTACTATCGAGTGTTTGGCTCCTCTTGCGGGTGAGACAAGGCTCCTTGCTCTCCCCAATGCTGTTTAATGTGTATAGTGACGGATTAATTGCTTCACTTAATGAGGCAACAGTAGGATGTTGTATAGATAACACAAGGATAAATAACTTAGTTTATGCCGATGATATGGTGTTAATAAGTCCCTCTGTTAAAGGTCTGGATCGGCTACTAAATGTCTGCGAAGTGTATTCGCAGAAACATGATATTCTTTTTAATGTTACAAAAACTAAGGTTATGCAGTTTCATCCTAAAAGCTGTAATCAGCCAGCTGATATAAGGTTTAAAATGAATGGTGAAGTAATTGAGGAAGTACAAGGGTTTAAGTATTTGGGTCAAACTATTATCAGCTCCTTGAGTGATGACTCGGATATAAGAAAACAATCTCGAAGCGTGCTAAAGCGAATATGACCATAAGGAACTTTCGTTTCTGTACAAGTGAAGCTAAAGACACACTCTTTCGTACTTTCTGCAGTAATATATACGGTCAGCAACTCTGGGTGAATTATAAAAAAGGTTCTGGCAGAACCCTAAATTTGCTGTACAACAGGTCTTTTAGACTCTTACATAAATTATCCCCCGAGATGCTCAGCTTCGCAAATGTTTGCCACCCGCAATGTCTCGAGCTTCCCGGAGGTAACAAGACGTGCTCAACACAGTCTAATGCAAAGAATTAAAAAATCAACCAACCCGATCATCCAAGCTATCCATGAGTCCTGCCATTTATCCTCTAAGCTATGGACTTCTTGGCACGAAAACGTCTGTCTGTAGCTCCACTTAACTTCGACAGTGCAGTATTATTTCTAATCAATTGTATATATTTCTATCCTTAGTATATGAACTGTCATTGTATTAATAATATTTGTCATATGGACTATAGTCTGCCAATAAACCTTTTCATTTTCATTTTCATTTTCATATATATATATAATATTATATATATTATAATATATACTATATATAAATACGGTGAACCAAAAGTAGGTGGACAGTAGGTTTGAATACGGTTTGTGTTATATTATATTATAACTATGGTGTTCATTATAACTATGGTGTTTGTGTTTTATTATATTAAATATTATAACTAAATTTATTTAAATTTTATTTTGTATTATAGTATACAAAAAATTAAATATGTATTCTCAATAAACGTTATCATTTACTGTCCACCTACATTTGGTTCACCCTATATATATATATATCTATATATATATATATATATATATGTATATTGTATGTTATGTGTGTGTGTGTTGTGTGTGTGTGTGTGTGTGTGTGTGTAAAATGCACATAGACCATGGTGTGCCAATAACTTTTTCCATTTTCATTTTCATATATGTATAAATGCAACATATATATATATATATATATTATTTAAAATATAATTTTCGTGTAATTAAATTTTTTCAACTATAATTACAGATTATCTTCAGTTTGATAACGCAATGAAAAATCCCCTTTAACTGTTCAACATCGTAAGTAATAACTGTTTTTCTCTTAATAACTCTTTTGTTGTTCACAGGAAGCGAGGAGGGATCGGTTAACAATAAAAAAAAGTTATAAAATAAATACCAAAAAAAATAATTTCAGAAAAAAATTGTGAGGAAAATATGATTTGTTAAAAATAATAAGTTTACTCATTTTTTTTTAAAAGGTAATTTTTAGGGAATTGTTATATCTTGTATGTTATTATGTTCAATTTTGTTATATTAACATTAATGTTGTTTCTCACACGAATGATGTTTTTCGTAACTTCAATGTTGTCAAATTATGTCGTGTTAATATCCTTTATTAATTTTTATTCAGGAATTTTTTTATCTTTTACAGAAAAATAAAATGGGATTCGTCTTTTGGTTAATGTCGTAACGCCGTTTCCCGTCTATCAGCGAAGTTAAGCGACGCTGGGTCTGGTTTGTTGTTGTTGTTGCTGGATGGGGGACCGTCCTCCGCGCTCAGATGAGGTAGCGACCCGTGGTTCGGATCCACCCGTCCGTCTTACGATCGTAGATGTTGCGAAGGAGGTTAAACAACCTCCATCAAACAACAATATAGAAAAATATAAATTATAAACAAACCATAAAAAACCATGAACGAATAAAAACTCATGAACAAATTATGAACAAATAAAAAAAATCATGAACACCCACGAATAAATATATAAACATTAATTCATAATGACTTTATCTCGGTTCTCCCATTTAAAATGACTATAGGCCTAATATGATTTGATTTCTTTGATGTTTCGCGACTTTATCCGATGTCCTAGGGAGTTGCTCCCCTTCTCCTCCTAACCACACCATAACACGGTTTTGCGAGTAGCACGATGCCACGCACGTTTTCGCGAACTGGCCAAGCGAGATTTAGAGATTCGATATCTCTCTCCATCTTTACTTTTTTCAATCTTTTGTTTTACGCATATTTAACGCTAAAATTGACCGTCAAAAATGAATTCACTGACCGTTAAAATGATTCTCTCGACCTTTTTCTAAACACGATTATAGAGATTCCTAAATCCCAAATGAGATTCTCCATATAAGATTACGTATAATAGTTTTCAAAATGAGACATCCGTAAAATATGTTTTCTACAAATTAAATTCTTTTCGAGAGAATTTGTACGAGATTCTAAATGAATACTAAGTGTGAAATTTTACTAAATAAACTCGGTATTACGAATGAGATTTTTCTACGTAGCTATTACTATAAGTCAATATTATTTGCTACGCAATCTTATTATTTCCATTCACATTCGTGGTCTGAAAGAGGAATGCTCCGAGTAGAGATTCCAGATATGGGGACGAGAGTTTCCTACTTTGGGAAAGAGTAAAAAAGAAAAAAAAAAGAGAGACGATGACGCAATTGTATGCCCGAGGGGTATTTTCTAAGGGAATGGATCGATTTGACATTTGCCTCCTTTGAGATTCTCACTTTCGGGTTCCTCAGTCTCGAATGAAGACTTAAATGGGAATGGCCCAGATTGGAAAAAGACGATAAACGTTTTACGCTATGAAAAATCGGTCGCGTAATTCCTATTCTTTTAGAAATTTTGGGTATTTCTTACAAGAGTTATTCGTTTTCGTCTGGAAAAATGACGCGCCTTTAATATAACAAAGATGCTTTAAAAATGCTTCCATCCTTTTAAATAACTTTTAGGGAAGAGATAAAAGACCATAAAACACGGTTCGTAGAAGAGTGTGTATTCCCCTCCCCCCTCCCCCACCCCCCAAATAAAAATAGATACCTAACCGAGTCTCCAAACTTTTAAAATGATTTTGATATATAAGAACGCGAAAGGAAAAAAATTTGAACATGGTCATTGATCAATTGAGACATGGCTTAAATCGCGAATTATGTTGGGAAACATTATAATGACATTGAGGTGTGTGTATATGCTCAGAGAGCGTACATGGCATCCGACGGGCCAACGTTGTCATTTGGTATATCCCAAATAAGAACGTCGGACCAACGGATGCCCGCTATTTGGGTAGGTGTATATGTTAAAGGTTAAACGAAGTTTATGTATAATAACTTTAAATAATATAAAGAGTAACTGTATAGTAATTACCGAATGCATAACTCACAGAAGTAGGAAATCCAGTTCTTATTGACAATCGTAAGGGTAAATTTTCTGTTCTGTAAAACTCGATTCGTAGAAATCAAAAATAATAAGAGAAAAAAAAGGCGTAAGCCCAGAATTCGATACACCCCGCGGAGCGGGACTTTTTCTAAGGAAGAATTTAATTGACGAGAAGGAGAGTCGCGATGTAATAAAGCGTTTAACGAACGGGCGCAACATGGGTTCGAACCCTCGTATATTTCATGACCGTGTCACGCATTTATCACCGAATAATGCGTGGACCCACGTAATCAAAGAAATTACTCCAGTAATGATAAGATTTTGCGTATGGAGAGCGAATAAACTTGAAAAATAATTTCTATACGCTTAGTTGGCATGCCGACGCGTAGCAACGTATAACGAGACATAGCAACGCGTAGCAACGTAACTGTTTCCTGTGATTTCAGGTTGCAAATGGAAGCTAGAAAAATTATGCATCGGCAATTCCTCAAACTCTTTATAAATTAAAGAGTTATTAAGAAAATTGCTCAGAATTAATAATTTAAGAAATTTTTCAACAAATTTTGAGATTTATTTCATTATTAAAGTGAAAAACATTTTTATGGATTTAGATGGATAACCGAATTAAATTCAAAGGACGAAATAGATTTCTATTTACATTTGAGTACAAAGATAAAAAGAGAGAGAGAGAGAGAGAGAGAGAGAGAATACCGGTTTCCATATAGTAATAAAATTCTAAACTGTTCCGTACAGCTTCTTCCTCGTAAGATGGTGTCATCTATATAATACCATATTCGACCTTGGAGGTATTTTGAGAAATTTAGCCATCCACAAGGACTGCAGTAAAACTCTTTCCTCTTACTCCACAACTCGGTTCCTGGGTTTTAAGAGTTATACACCAAAAAAAAAAAAAATCAAGACGGATAAAGTCGTTGGACATAATTTTTTTTTTAGGTTAAAGAAAAAATATATGAAATAATAAATATTTTGGACTCTGAGGTCATCCTCAATTTTTAATATCTAAAAAAAAATTCATTTAATAAATAAAATTGTTTTATTTTATTTATTAACATTGACTCAAATTAGTTAATTACTGTCACGTGACTTCTTTTTCTTTATATTTTTTATATAACAAAAAAAAATAAAAATTGTGTATATAAAAAATCATTATTTTTAGAATTTAATGATTCACCAAAAGGAATTTTTATTTTATCTGAAAGGTTTTTGTTATCTCTTTATCTATATATATATATATATATATATAATATTATATATATATAGATATATATAAATATATATATATACACTGTGTAATATTATATATATATATATATATATATATATATATAATATATATATATATATATATATATATATCTATATATATTATACTGTATAATTTTTATAAAAATTAATCCTAATGACTTTTTTCTCTTCTCAACTTTAGGGAATACAATTTTTATTTTGTTTACGATTATATACGCTGAATTATTTTAATTAAAGTTGAATTAAATGTCATGAACTATTAAATCAAAATAATAGGATATATATATATATATATATATATATATATATATATATATATATATATAAAATGTTTTTTTAGTATATGAAGTTGAACAAAATTTGGTACCTCGCTTATTCCGAAATCCGAGTGTGTGTGTGTGGTGTGTGTGTGTGTGGTGTGTGTGTGTGTGTGTGGTGTGTGACTCCCAATAAACCAAAACGCTGAACCAAAACTTGAAACTATAAACTAATAATAATATTAGTAAAAAATAAAGAGTTGGTTTCTATTTATTTGAGTTTTACCATTTTCAATGTTTGGTGGGTTTAAAAATGGATTTGATTTCGAAGGATTTGTGGTTAAATAATTACAGGTTATTATTTAACGTTTTAACAGTAACTCTTACCGTATATATATATATATATATATACAGAGAGAGAGAGAGAGAGAGAGAGAGAGAGAGAGAATTGCATTTTGTTGCATTTTATTCTGTATATATATTTTGCATTCTGGTGTACAATCACTAATTGAGCAACTCAGAATTTCAATTCATTCCTATTGAATTCATTGACTATGTGTAATAAAATGACCTTGAAGTATGAATAAAATAATATTGCTAATGTTTATCCATGAACTCGTGTATCATACAAAGATTTCTTGTCCCTCTACGCAAACAGAGAACGTTAATGTAACGTCTTTCTCTGGCGTCAAGGTGGACTTTGGTCTGACGTAAAATCAACGTTAATTAAACGTTTCCATCACGTCACGGTTAACATTGATTCGACGTAACATTCGTGCTAATGTGACGTATCTTTCCCGTCAAATGGATTAATATTAAAATGGCGTCTTTTTCACGTCATGACAGCGTTGATTTGATGTAAGAAAAAAACTGTTAATTTAAAGTTTCCAGCTTGTTGCGCGCGATTGGACGTTGAGAATCGTTTGCGGAAACAAGCGCAGCAGTTTTTAAATAAAAATTGAAATTAAAATCGGTCTTTATCCTCCCCAGAAAACCCCACTATTTAAACCTTTATATACCCAATTAAGACCCCTAACCATCGTTTCTCGTCCCCGTACCCCCATTTTCTCATGTTAATGCACCGGCATGGGTCCCCATTTGGCGATAATGCGCTTATATGAAAGCGATATCATCGACGTACAGAAGGTAAAAAATTATTGCATTTCTCATATAAAAATAGCGGGTTATAGCCGTACGAGGGTCGTCCTTGAGAGGCTATGGAACTGATTCACCACGGTTATGAAAGGTCAACCGGAGGCACGAAGGTCGCGTGAGGCCCCTAAATGACTCGGTTTATGGGAAGGATCCACCTCCTTCCTCCTCCTCCTCCTTCTGCTCCTCTAGGGAGTTCCTTCGACGCAAATCCCAGAGAGAGGAAAGGTCAGTCTTTAATTTGGTTCCCATTTTGTTTCGTCGTTTTTAATTTTATTTTGTTCGTAATTCGTCATTCGTCACTTTCGTTCTTCAGTTCTTAAAAAGTGTTCTTTTGTTTAAGTTTGACGTTACTGTTTTTCCGTTCTCGTAATTTTGTTCTTCCCGTTATAACTGTTCATCAATACGCGTTCTCGCGGTTTCTCTCCCTATCTCTCCGTCATTCGTTGGGTTTTTCTTTGTTCTTCTTTTTGTCTTCGTTTTCTTTCTCGATTTGAGAAGTTTGATTTATGAATATTTATTTAGAAATCTTGATTTAAGAGCCGTGATTTAAGAACCTTGATTTAATAATTTTTATTAAAAAAAAACCTTGATTTGAGAATCCTTACTTAAGGACTCATTCAGTTAAGAAACCTGATTTAAGAACCTTGATTTATGATTCCTGATTTAAGAATAAAAGCTTGATTTAGGAAATTTAACTTACGGATCTTAATTTAAGAAATTTCATTCAAGAACCTTGATTTAAGAATCTTGACTTAACCATCATTAAAGAACTCTGGTTTTTAAGAATCTTAAAACAGAAATCTTTATTTTAAAACCTTGATTTGTGAATCTTGACTCGTAAATCTTTATTTAAGAACGTGATTTAAGTGAATCAGGAACTCTTAATTAAAATCTTCATTTAAGAACCTTAAATTAAGAAACTTTAAATTAAAAAAAATTAAGATTTAAGAACTTTAAATTAAAGAACCTAATTTTAGAACTTTGAAGTAAAAATTTTGGTTTAAGGACCCTGATCCTTTATCCTCGACAAAAAATTATTATTCCTATTTGGCTGTTTTTACATCAATATTTTATTGGTGGTGATTAAGAACTGTTCTTTAAAGTTCTCAAAAGGTTAAAAGAACAATTAAAATTAGTTTCAGTTATTGAATTATTTGAAATTTCCTTATTTTAAAAAAATACGAAAATTTGTGAATTTTTTAGTATTATTTTTGTTATTATTATTAACTGAACTTATATATTATAAAAACAGTAAAGTTTACACTTTAATAATTGTAACTATTTGAAAAACATTTGTAACTAAAACATATATATATATATATATATATATATATGAAGTCGAGTGTATGGTAATTTACAGATATACAGACGTAATTCTTTTTTTTTTGTGAAATAATACTTTTGATAGTTTGGAACCTGGGTACAGGTTTGTTTCCAACGCTGGTTTTCCTTACGTTTAGATTGCGTTTATCGTATTACCTATAAAAACAATTCAACTATTAAAATTTTACATTTATTCATAAGGCTAGGTTAGGTTACGTTACTTTATTTTAGGTTAGGATAGGTTAGATTAGGTTACGTTACGTTACGTTATTTTAGATTAGGTTAGGTTAGGTTTCTTTTAGTTGGTTGTTACGTTACGTTATTTTAGATTAGGATAGGTTAGGTTAGGTTTCTGTTAGTTGGTTGTTACGTAGTTTAACGTCACCATTTCCAAGGTAAACTTACAGGTAGTTAGATTTATATATCGTATTAGCACTTGAAAGAATTAGCACGATGGAAATGTACATTTTGGCGCAAACGCTATATCCTCTTCGGAACATTACAACATTTATATAAAAAAAGTTACGAACATTTTTATTGTGGGCAAAAGAAAGATATGTTAATCCAGATTAGGTTAAGTTACGGACTTACGGTAGCTTAGGTTAGGTTAGGTTACTTGAGACATTTGGACGTTTCTTTTTAGTATATGAAGTTGAAAAAGTTGGTACCTCACTTATTCGGAAATCTGTGTGTGTGTGTGTGTGTGTGTGTGTGTGTGTGTGTGTGTAAAATGCGACAATGTCCATATAAAAAACAAAAAATAAACCGTTTTATATACCCTGAAATGGCTCCAAGGTTAAACCTGAGGAAGTGTTTAACACACACACACACACACACACACACACACATATATATATAGTATTATTTCCTTGTGTATAGGAAACCTGTAACATATGTCAAAGGTTTACAGTAAAAGTGAATCTCATAAAATGCGTAGTACAAGGCCTAATATATATATATATATATATATATATATATATATATATATATATATATATATATATATATATATATATATATATATATATATATATATATATATATATTGATCAAGGGTACATACACTATTTGAGGAATTTTCTTACAGCAAAAATGTAAACAGACATAATGTGAAAAGTATAAATTTTTATATTATTTAAATTTTGTTGTTATATATATATATATATATATAATATATATATATATATATGCAAAATATCATGCGTGACACGCAAATTTTGCATAATGCAAAAATGTCCCCACCAGGATTCGAACCAAGTATCTCCTGAGTAGAATGTGAGGGTAGTGACTATTACGCTAAAAAGCAAAAATATGTACAACCTGCCGCATACCTCAACACCAAAAAAGCTATTGAATTTAGAAATCAGATTTCTCGCTTTTTATTCAAAATGTGATGGGTTTGAATCCTGGTAGGGGTCTTTTTGTAATATAATATATAATATATTATATATATATATATATAAAATGCGTGTCCGACTACGAGGGCAGGAAGAGAGCGGAGACCAATTGCCTCCTCCTCAACCAAATTCTGTAAATAAGGCGGAATGCATCAAAGTAGTCGACAGCAGGTCGATCTTGAACCGCCGTTCAAAACCTTCTCAAGTATATATATATATATATATATATATATAATTATATATATTATATATATATATATATATATGTATATCCACGTTGTTCAGGCACATGTAAACGTTATTGACGTTGTCTTAATCTTATCAGTTGTGAAGAAGTGATCGTGTTGATTTTGCAATAGATCCAAATGGATAATGACCTCATCCATCAGTATTAAGGTTCAACTATCCAAGATTGCCACCTGCTTCATTGTAATCCTCTCCGAGGATTTGCATGCATGAAAGCAATCGAAGGAAAATCAATCTTCCTTTTTTTCTTCCTCTTGAGGATACTTTTCTCTAATGCTTGATTAAAAAGAACAAAATATATATATACACGAGGGCTACTCAATATATTTTGCCCCATCTTTTTTCTTTCTTTCCAAGTTTCTTTGTAAGTTCCAGAAATTTTGTACACACGTAATTACGTACCTTTTTTACAAGTTTTTATTTTTCCACATAGTCTCCATCCTTTTCTACGGCTTTCCTCCACCTCGAAACGAGGGCCTTTATTCCTTGCTGGTAAAAGTCCGCTGGGTTCCGCTGGAGCCACCTCTTAACCTCCTCAACAACCTCATCGTCACTCTGAAACTTTCTTCTACGAATAGCATCCTTCATTGGCCCAAACAAATGGAAGTCTGAAGGTGCCAGATCCGGGATGTATGGAGGGTGGGGTAACACAGTCAAGCTCATTTTTGTGATGGCCTCTCTTGTTTGTAAACTGTTGTGTGGTCTTGCGTTATCGTATAAAAGAAGGACGTCTTCCAGTTTTCTCTCCGGTCGAACTCGCTTTATACGTCTCTGGAGTCTCTGTAGGGTAGCAATGTATGCCTCCGAGTTGATTGTTTGTCCTTTCTTCATAATGTCCACCAGAATCACCCCTTTCATGTCCCACAAGATGGTGGCCATAACCTTTCCTGCAGAGTGAGCCATTTTGAACTTTTTCTTTCGTGGGGAGTCTGCGTGATGCCACTCCATGGATTGGCGTTTCGTTTCAGGTTCAAAGTGCCGTACCCAAGTCTCATCCCTAGTAACAGTTCGTGAAAGGAAGTCATCCCCTTCTGTCTCGTATTGAACCAACGACTCAGAAGCAATTTCTTTTCTTTGGGCTTTGTGATCTTCAGTCAGTTCGCGAGGAACAAACCGTGAACACACTTTTGAGTATCCCAGTTGCTGAATTATCGTATTCACACTTCCTAGCTCCAGCAATAGCTCCTTGTATGTGACGCGCCGATTTGATCGAATGATGCTGTTAGCACGTTGCACAGTGTGAGACGTCACAACCGATGCCGGGCGACCGCTGCGTGGTTTATCATCGAGGCTGGCTCTCCCTCTCTCTGATGATCTCACACATTTAGACCAGCGTCCAACTGTGGTGCGACCAACAACAGCATCTCCGTAAACGTTTTGTAGACGTTTGTGAATATTTCTAACTGTTTCCTTCTCTGCGGTTAAGAACTCGATAACAGCTCTCTGTTTACGACGCACATCACTGTCAGACGCCATTTTCGAAGCTGCGTTAACCATCGGTTTTATACAAGGGCGTTTAAAAGCGGTTTTATACAAGGAGGGGAGGTTCAAACTGGAAAAATCCGGTTATGTGAAGCGCAGAAAGTTCAAACTTACAGCCCAAAAGACATTTCAGGCCCATGGCCTATTATTTAGCTAAGAAAAATAGGTGGGCAAAATATATTGAGTGCTTCGAGTGTATATAATATATATATATATATATATATATATATATATACAGGCCCGGATTTAGCTATAGGCGAACTAGGCGATCGCCTAGGGCCTCGCGCCAAAGGGGGCCTCGCTCAAGCCGTTTTGCGCGTTCTGTTCAAGTGATATTAATGATTTAGAACTCTATGAAGAACTTAAAGTACTTTGCAGGTTTATACCTGAGAAAACAGATCTCGGAAATGCCCTTGTTTATATAGTGCAAAAACAACTAAGTGAGATTTATCCTAATGTTTATGTTGCACTTCGAATAGTATTAACCATCCCAGTTACTGTTGCTTCGGCTGAAAGAAGTTTCTCGCGTCTCAAACTTATTAAAACATATTTGCGTTCCACCATGTCTCAAGCGAGATTGCAATCACTAGCTATGTTATCAATAGAAAACGATATAACAAATTCATTAGATTATTCTCAATTAATTGAAGAGTTTAGCTCGAAGAAAAGTAGAAAAGTATTGCTGTAATATTCAAGGAGCATCTGAACCAAATATTAAAGCATTAATATTTAGCCTGATAAGTCGATCGCTCACTATTATAAAAAATGAAATGTCAACATCTCTTATACATCACATATGAAAAACGTTTGTATACTATGGAAAGTCATTACCTATAATATTATATAAATCTTACAAATCATTGTCTTATATTTTCGATACAAATCTTGATTCATATTATAATTTATACTCATTTGTATGGTTTATTTATATTTCTTATACAATTTCCATGCGTGATTATTTTGGTTTGGTTTAATTTTTAAGTGCTGGCATAGTTCTTTCTATGCGGGATTCTAATATTGCTGGTATAGTACCGATAATTAAGTCCATATTTTCATATATATAGGCCTAGGGCCTCGCAATTTCTAGATCTGCCTAGGGCCTCGCAACTTCTAGATCCAGCCTTGTATATATATATATATATATATGAGAGAGTGAGAGATATGCGACGGTGCTGGTGAGGGGGGAATTAATATTTTTTTAACAGCGTCTTCCCTAAAAAGGATCAACCACTACAAAAACCCTCGGTTTGCCATATCTTAAATCACGTTAATACTTACTTGCTGTTCAATATTAATAATAATAATTTACTATGATTAATTTTCAAAATACATTATGAGGACCGTTAAAGTTATATTAAAAAATAATTTAATTCAATACCTAATAAAGTACCATCAAACCCGAACGTGATCAAATAATGCAGAAAACCTTTTTCGGCCATAGCCTCGGTCCATATAAACGAGAATTTATGATAATTAAGAGTGATTTATTACTTATAATATCAATTACGTATCAGTATCTTATAAATATCTCGCCTTTCATGGTATGATGGTTGGTATTTTAAATATGGCATATTTTCCACTCTCTTTGATAACTCCTATCTACTGAAAATGTAGGAAACTAAAAGACAAAAAAAAAAAGCGTTGAAACTATTAGATATCTCCTTGGGCATTGGTTCTCGTCAAACAATTTTCCGTGCCCTCGGGTACTTTAATAAGAAGCGCATAAAACTTCGTTTTGAGGAAAATGAAATGCATTGAATGCTCGTTCGCATTGCTTATAAAGTAAAAAAATATTTTATTATCATACATCTGGCAAACAAAAAAAATTTGCAGTTTATATTTGAGATGAAAAAAATATATAACCCAACTAGGGTCGTGTACAGTATACACACACACACACACACACACTCTTAATTGTAGACAAATTCATAAATGCATGTATATATTTATTCCAAAAGTGCCTCGTTTAGCTGCTGTAATGTCATAGTTTGGCACCTGCAGACATCGTTCAATATTCTTGTTCGCAGTTAGCATATTAATATGGCTCCTTTTTCCTTTCTAAGTGTTGTGAGGTGGAGCCCCACAACTAAAGAGGTTTTGAATGTTTCTCGTAGTTTGCGGGTGCGAATAATTTTCTAGTTTTAAGTACCATAAACAGATCAATCAATCATTTCCAAAAGTGCCTCGTGTCCGGACATAAAAGGTCTCGTTGCCGTGAAGCCTCGACCTAAAATTGCTTAATATAACATCTTCATAATTTCTACACGCATCCTGAATATTTTTCTTTGCTCTTATAAAATTCAGCACGTATTTTATTTGCTATAACAGAAATGGACCAACGATAAACATTCATCTGCATGACAAATGACGAGCAAAAAAGATTATAGAAAACATATATATCGTGGCTAAACGAATACATAAGTTACCCATAAAAAATGAGCGAAGTGCTAAAAAAACACTCCAAAGATGGAAATAGAAAATCGGGTACAATTATATATATATATATATATATATGTATAGAAACGACGTAAGTATAGAGGAGTGTTCTGCACACGAGGAAGAGAAATAACAAACAAATGAAAAATAAGGCACCCGCCCGGGAATCGAACCCAGGATCTTCCGATTGCCGGTCAGACGTGCTAACCACTACACTACGGAGCCAAATTCTCCTACATAGGGCAGAAACCAATGCCTTGAGAGGGCACCCTCGCAAATTGTTATTTCTCTTCCTCGTGTGCAGAACACTCTTCTATACTTACGTCGTTTCTATACGTTAATATACTGCGCGGTCATTGCAGTTAAATGTACATATTCACGATTTGCGAGGGTGCCCTCTCAAGGCATTGGTTTCTGCCCTATGTAGGAGAATTACAACTTCTGACTATCGTGGCTCCGTAGTGTAGTGGTTAGCACGTCTGACCGACAATCGGAAGATCCTGGGTTCGATTCCCGGGCGGGTGCCTTATTTTTCATTTGTTTGTTATTTCTCTTCCTCGTGTGCAGAACACTCCTCTATACTTACGTCGTTTCTATACGTTAATATACTGCGCGGTCATTGCAGTTATATATATATATATATATATATTAGTTAGTTAAGAACAAATACGAACACGAATCTAGTAATGGATTTTGAATTTCTGGAAAAAGACATAATTAAGGCTCTATCACAAATATATGAGAACATTCAGCACCATAAATATAGACACGTGGTGTGCCATGTTTCTGAAGCAACGTAAAGAGAGTGTAACCAAGCCATTATATACAGTACTTATAAATGAGAAAATTACTCGACACAGGGCAAATCTTCCTCCTATTAAAGAACGCGAACATTGCTCCCTTATTCAAAGAAGTAACGGAGGAATGACTAAGAATTATCGCCCAACAGCACTCAACTCCCACCTTATAAAGTACTTTGAACGGGTAATTAGAGACAAAATTGCTTACTACCAACTTAAAAAGATATTATTCACTCCGAACAACATGGATTCAGGGTCGGAAGATCGAGCCTCTCGCATTTATTAGACCAACAAGAGAAAATACTGGAAGCGTCGCGTCGAAGTAAAAATATGGATATAATACAGTATATACTGTTTTTCCCAAAACCTTCGATAAATGTGATCATTGAATTATTATAGCACGCAAACTCAAGAATACACGCGGGAATCAGTGGAAAACTGGGACGGTGGATATTTAACTTTCTGGTTCAAAGAACGCAAACACTATTAGTAAATGGAGTTAAATCTAAAGTCTCAGAAGTTGTCAGTTGCGTCCCACAAGGTACAGTATTAACTCCTTTGCTGTTTATAATAATGATTTCGGACAAACTGTAGATACAGTGTCATATCGTGCTTCGCGGACGGCTACTCCTTGGGAAGCGATACACACTAATATGTACATGGAAAATACTCGAGAAATATGTCCCAAACTTTAGAAATTAAATGAAAACACCTCGTAATTGGGGAACAGGTAGATTCTGTAGTATCCCAGCTGCGGTGGGACAAGGGCCCATGAAAACCTACTGCCAAACCTGAAGAACCTCCAGCTCGCGAACCTAGCTACCATAACAAACCATCTCTACAGGTTCCTGTGAATAAAGTTCCAGACCAGCCATGCGTACCTGGCTATCAGGGCAGGATAAGGGTAGATAGCCTCTTTCCGACATCAAACCTCCAAAATAATAATACTGCTGCTGCAAAGGAGTCGAACGCGGGTCAACACTGAACATTTGTTCAAAACTAACAAATATATATACACGTCACAACACAATTCATTTAAAGAAGAGATCAGCCAAAATCACCCTCTCTCTCTCTCAAGACTCTCATCCTCTCCTCTGCATAAATTCCCGTTCGAATGAATAAGAACAACCTTTTTTAAAGCGAACTACTTTGCGCCTTTATGAATAAGTCAGGCATTTTCCCCTTTTCTTTGTTTTTTTCTCATACGTTTATCGACTCTTTCTCAAAACGCCCCCACGAAATGAAGCGTGTTTGCGAAGGGAGGGGAGACGATGGAAGGTGCATTAAAAAAAAAAAACTTTCAATTCAAACAAAGGATTTGTTTGGATTTTAGACTAACAAAATATTGTGTTCAAAATTATGATGCAAATTTTTGGTTAAAATTATACCAAATAAATTATATTAACTTCGTTTTTATGGTTTAAATTAAAGACATAAAATAAAGCTATATTTGTTTGGAATTAACATTTTATAATTTCGAGTAAACATAATTTTATACGTGCTTAATCTAAACCACATTTATTCTGAAATAATATCATGTATTTTGTTGAATTTTAACAAACCTCAACCTCATCATTTTGAACACAGTACTTTCTTTGTTACTGTAAAATCTAAACAATTTTTTTTTGGTTTAAATTATATATATATATATATATATATTAGTGCAGTGTTGCAAGTGTTAGTCCAGTGGCCCACCTCTTCAAGGAGCCAGACCGGTTTTTAGTTCAGTTTTAATTAGGTTCAAGAATGTTTATATAAAAATGTTATATATATATATATATATATATATATATATATATATATATATATATATATATATAATTTTCGAAGGATTTGGGGTGAGAAGTCAGAAAAGAACCCGGATGTAAAGTACAGAAGTTAATGAAAAGGAAAAAAAAGGCATAAAATAAAATGTACACATCCACTCACATAGGCGTCCTGGTGGACCAACTGCACCCTCCCCCTCCCCTCCCACATAACAATATTCTACACCTGCGGCGCTTCATACGCCATGCGTGGTAGCGCCTTCAGGCTTCGTTAAAAAAGTATATATATATATATATATATATATATATATATATATATATATGCAATTACATGTGATTCCCCAAGTAGAAATTTCTTATCTTGAATTCCGCTGCAATCAAGTTCAAATGATTATATATTTTTTTTTATTTTTTGTTTTAAAATTATACATAAAAATCCAATTACTTTTTATAGCATAATAAATTTATTTAATTTCATCATCATTAATTAGTTAATTAAACTAATTAAAAAAATGTTACAAAATCGTGAAATTTAAAATTTTGTTATATAATTTTTGTAATTTTGGGGGACATTTTTAAAAAATTAAATTAATTCGTTTTTATCTACAAAATTAATTTGGGTAAAGTAGCGTGGACAGTAAGCAATGCCAAGTTCCTCTTATAACTCGAACACTTTTAAACCGTTTCGACCTTTACGCGTCAAAATATCTCATTTTCGGTTATATTTTTCGTGGAAAATACCCTTTAGGTCACGTAACTGCGTCACAATTTTCTTTCTACCTTTTCCCAAAGCGGGAAACTCTTTTTCCTAATTTTGGAATTCCCATTTCTGGAATGGGAATGAGAATGAAGCCGAGTGAAAAGTAGGTCTAATCTTTTAACGAACGCGATCATTTTTTCCTCAGAATCGAGATAAAATTGTACGTTGATGTTGTACGAGGAATTTTAAATTTTATATACAATAATTGGTTTATTTATCCCAATTGTGAATTATTATTATTATTATTATTTGAATCCATAAGTAGTAAAATGTTTTCTAAGCTCCTCGATCGAGTGGACCACGTCGAAACGTCCCGTAAGATCAGGGAAATTAAGAGACGTTGGATCCGTTCAGTAGTTGGATCAGTGATGTAGCGACCCATGGAGGGTTCGGATCGTAAGTAAAGCCGTAGGTCCCCTCCGTCGCGCGACCTTTGCCATTAAGAATAAGGTTAAACAACTCGAAACATTCT
This sequence comes from Bathynomus jamesi, assembly GCA_023014485.1. Classification (NCBI taxonomy): domain Eukaryota; kingdom Metazoa; phylum Arthropoda; class Malacostraca; order Isopoda; family Cirolanidae; genus Bathynomus; species Bathynomus jamesi. Next base: position 828,440 of record JAJOZX010000784.1, read on the forward strand.
TATTACGATTAGTTCTCGATCGAGTAAAAAGAAAGTATAAAATAATGTTTAATCGAGACAATCTAAACACACACACACACACACACACACACACACACACACACACACACGAATTTAGGATATAGACAACGTCGTAAAACCTTTACATAATCGTAATTATTCGCCTCTCTTCTTCATAAATAATATAAATAGAATTTGTTCATAATTTTTGTTTAAAAAAAACTAGAATTTCGTTAATAATACAAAAAATTAATTCAACATTTTTTTTTTTAAATTGTAACGGACTTTTTAATAATATCAAAATTGGGTTCAATTGACCGTAGATTGTTTTAAAATATTTCAAATTTCTTTTTCTTTTTCTCTTTCTAACTTTTAATTTCAAATTAATTTCATTTTCGATTTTTTTTTTTGGTTTTTTTTTAATTTTTATTTTGTCATCTAATTTTAATAAAGATTACTTTCCACTCAAAGTCATTCCCGTTCTCATCCGCGATCCGAAGCGGGAATGCTCGAAATGGGAATTCATGACTGGGAAAAAGAGTTTCGCGATTTGGGAAAGATGAGGTAAGCTTGGCACGAAATGTATTTTACTCGAAAAAATGTAACTTCAGTAGAAAATGGATCAATTTGAAAATTTCGTCCTTTGACAATCTCATTTATAGATTTCTCTTTCGTAGAAAATGGGACTGACTGAATACGGGAAATAATATATGAATACGCGTATACGGATGTATATACGTACGATAATACCTTCGTTATTAATACAATGGTAAACATTTATCTTCCATACACTTACATTTAAGATACACACGGAAAACGAGTACGCACGAAAGAGCCATATCCTCTCTATACCCAGTTTATGATTTTAAAATACCCTCTGTACCCAAACAGCAATGAAGAAATAAACGGTCGCGTAAAAACGAGTAATAAAATGATTATAGAAAAAAATAAAAGGAATTAAAAAAGTTCCCCATAAAAATAATGGTTTCGTTAAACCGAAAATTGGAGGCAATAATTTCAAAGAAGGTATTTCGAAATTTTGTTTTTTCACTGTTTTTTTTCTATTAATTTTCTTTTTCGCTGACCCCCTGCAAAGAAGGTTGGGCTATGGCATCGTTTCAAGTTTCAGGATTTATATGTATATATGTGTACAGACGGTAATATGTTTATGGTTCATAATAAAATTTTAAATGTATTTATTACTTTACTAAAAATTTATTACTATATATATATATATATATATATATATTATAGGTGTGTTTTCTTAAACAGTAAGGAAGGATAGATTAATTCGGAATATGCGGAGGTCAAATTCACTGGGTGTACCCTAATAATCCAAAATACCCCATTTAAAGCCCCTGATACCTTTGGGATATATATATATATATATATATATATATATATATATATATATGAAGAAAATAACCACGAAGGAAAAAGGAAACACAGAATGGTGCTCAAGCGCTTTCGTCTAATGACATCCTCAGGAACACTGAAATAAATAACAAGTTCGAGACTATATATAGGTCACAAAAAAAAAAACGAGGAGCATACATATTTATAAGGAAAAGCTAAATCCTTTCTGAACGAATTCAAAACAACAGGATCAAGCGAAAAAAGACCCTGGCTAATATTGAAATGTTTCTCCCCGCTGTCAGGATCGCCAGTCCAAAATACATGGATGCCGAATTAGAAAAAATCAACAGTATTAGAAGTGATTTGTGTTACCCACCTGCTTTTTTGGAATCTTGTCTTGACAAGGCAAAATTAACTTTCTATCGTGTGAATAATTTGTCGAAGAATATTTTAGTACTTCCATTTTTCCCAGGCTTTTTAGGCATTGCTAATGTACTTTAACTTTTGAACTTTAATGTAGTATTTTCATATGACAATATTGTGAAAAATATCATAGTAAAGAATAGTCCTACCAATAATTTAAGCATTATCTATAAAATTGGTTGTAAATAATGTGATTCCTTTTATATTGAACAGACGGGAAAGGATTTGCACACGCGTGTAAAACAGCATCAATATTCCGTTAGAACGGGACAGTTGTCCAGTGCCCTTTTCGTCCACTTGTCAGAGTTATCCCACTGTATTGATTGGAATACTGCTTCAATCTTGTTTCACTCAAGCAACATTGTTAATAGAAATATTCTTGAGTCTGTCATTATTCAACTTACAAATAATTTCAACATTAGCCAGGGCCTTTTTTTGCTTGATCCTGTTGATTTAGACAAGAGGGGCAAAGTGTTAAAACTCTGATAGCTTTTCCTTATAAATTTGTATGCTCCTCGTACAATTTTTTTTTTGTGACCTATATATACAGTAGTCTCGAACTTGTTATTTATTCCAGTGTTCGTGAGGATGTCAGTAGACGAAAGCGCTTGAGCACCATTCTGTGTTTCCTTTTTTCCTTCGGGGTTATTTTCATCATAAATATTATTCACGTGTTACTTTCGTAAAATAATTTCCATATATATATATATATATATATATATATATCCGACTGTATAGCAATTAAAGTTGAAAACATTCAAAGATCCAAAATGCGCTGGAATAAACCGGGTATGATTTTATCCAGTCCTCCTGACCTCATGCAAAGACAGCGACTGTTTTCTTGTCTGTTTCCATGACAACATAACGGCGTTCAGTCGCTACTATTGTTGACTTTATTGAGAAATTTTTCCACTAACTGTTTAGGGGTGTTAGGCCCCAATTTTGGTTCTCAAACATACAGTAAGAAAACCTTCAATACATCATTTTCTTGAGCCCGGGTATATTTTTTTTATTTACTCCCGTTTACATTCTTATCTTCAATATTTTATTATTATTTTTCTTTCGAAAACTGCTCGCGCGGATGCACTGTCTCCTATAGCCTACGCCTTAATAACAAGGTGTTAATCCTTAATCCTACGGCATCAAAACCCTTTAAAAGGATGGTTCTAAATCCTTTTGAGAGAAGGAGTGACAGTAAGTTAATATTAAGCAGTTTATACGCAAATATGGAACATATTTTTTACGGCTTTTCTAATTCAGTTAAACCTAAAGCTTAAAGCTAGCTGCGCGCGGGATCGTCTGCCGACTCACGACGATCCCGCGTGCGGCCGGCTTAAGGGTCAAATTAAATAGAAAATGAATGTTAACAGTCCAGCAACGATCGTCCGCTCTACGTTAAATTTGGTTTAATATCCGTAAAAACTTTAACATCGTAACATTTATTCATTCATTCATTCATTCATTCAGTTATTCATTCATACATTCATTTTTTCATCTAGGAATGAGAGGGCAAGGGCGAGGAGCGCACCCGCAAAAATATCCCCAACCTTTTGGCTACGTAAGAGAGATACGCTTCTAAAAAGCATATCAAATATATGTAATAATAAAATTAAAAGCATTTTTCATCTACTTTTAAAGAAAAAAATACTGTAAAAAAAAAAAGGCAATTTATTTATTTATTTATTATTAGTTTTTTTTACCAAAAATTAAGCAGAAAATTTAACGGAAAATCGAATAAAACGTTGGAAAACGGGGTGACCAAAAAAAAAAAAAGCTATCACCTTACGTTAAAAGATATTAGTAAAAACTAAACCGAGAAAAGATGTTACAAAAAAAAAAGAAGATAAGTTTCCTATTCGGTAATTTAGAAAACGGAAATGGATTTGTCACATAGGAAACAAGTGGAGAGGAAAAAAATGGAAATGTTAAAAATATAGGACGATACTGTGCCGTCAAATTTTTTTTCTTCTTTTTTTTGGGGGTTTTTTTTTACTAACAAAATTTTTTGTACGACAAGAGTATTTGGATACCGTAAAAATATCTTGGTGTATATATATATATATATATATATATATATATATATATATATATATATATATATATATATATATGGATCATTTCCATATATTCATGTTTTCTCGTTTCTTTAATGGTATGAATTGGATTATTTTGCGGTTGACCCCCATAAATCATTTATGGTATTTGGGTCTGAAAGTGAACACTTGGTTTACATATTTGACTCTTGTTTTCAATTAAAAAAAAAAAAAATCCACGACAGCTTTATGACAACGACGATAATATTCGTTTAACAATACAATAACATGTAATAGTTATTATATAGACCTTTAATTAATTAATAAGTAAATAAATAAATAAATATATATATATATATATCTCTCTCTCTCTCTCTCTCTCTCTCTCTCTCTCTCTCTCTCTCTCTCTCTCTCTCTCTCTCTCTCTCTCTCTCTCTCTCTCTCTCTCTCTCTCTCTCTCTATATATATATATATTATATATATATATATATATATATATAATTTAAAATATTTATATATATGTACAGGGCTATTCAAAATGATTCATCCGATTTCAACTGAGAATACTTCCGTACCTATCAACCGTGCATCAACTGGGCATACACCACATGAAAGAGGAAATCTCCGAGTTTCACAAGATCACCGCGAGAGGGCTCCAAAGTCACGCCGTGGCCTAGCCTAGCAAAAAACAGTCAGTGTGAAAATGGCGTCCGCACAGCAGAAGGCCCCACAGCTGGCCCCCTAGGTCGCCGGATCTTATACCGTGCGACTTCTTCCTTTGGGGGTACGTTAAGGATACTGTGTACGTGCCACCGTTGCCCACATCTTTGGATGAGCTCCGAACTCGCATTGTTACTGCCGTAGAGTCAGTGACAACGGACATGCTGGAGCGAGTATGGGAGGAATTCGACTATCGTGTCGACGTTGCTCGTGTAACTAGGGAAAGTCACATAGAGCATTTATGAGGTGAGAGACAAAATTTGGACAGTTTTTCTTTGGTTGATGTATCACAAATCACTCTGTATTTGTAACATTAAAAATATTCTCATTTGAAATCAGGTGAATCAGTTTGAATAGCCTGTACATATATATATATATATATATATATATATATATATATATATATATATATATATATATATATATATATATATATATAATTTAAAATTATCACAAATAAATTTATTTCGTGGTTGTTACTCAAAATTAATTATTATAATTTTTTCAGCCACTTCATATCATATGTCGAATCCAAATGGTTCACTTACTGAAGAAAGCGAGCCATTCTACACCGCAATACTGTACCACTTTCACCGCATTTTCCCGCAGTTTTCCGCTGCACCGCCAGCTTTCCGCGCGCGGGAGGACAGATTAATACAACGCGAATATCGCGTTGAATCAGTGCAATGAGTACATTACTTGAACGTAACTGTATGTAGATAGGGTCCCCGTTCGAAAGAACGAAGACTTTATATTATACAGAATTTGATAAAACCACAAGCGGTTATATAACGTGTGTGTGTGTATATATATATATATATTTGGATTGTGATAACTAACGGAAGCGTCGTTCGTACGTTGACCCTCTCTATACGTGGCAATGATGCTACGAGCTGCACATACCCCGAATGGGCGAATGGGCGGAGACTTAGAGCATGGTTATGATTAATCAGTTAATCACTATTTCGAATATATTCATTTTTAGAAAATGATGGAAAATGATTAATTTTCCCCCATAATTTTGGCATCATCTTTTACCATAAATTTTGTAATATGGCATTTCAGTTTGGCACCTTTTTTGCGTCTATAAACTGGCTAATCCGCTCATACCTGGTTTAAGTAAACTAAATGGACGAGCACAATATGTTTTCTTGCTCTTATCTTACGCAGCAGAGACAAAAATAAAGATCTTTCTCACCCTTTTCAAAAGTATTTAATTTTTAATCATTTTTAATCAGTTAACCATTGATTAATTATAAAATTTCATCTTTCATTACTTTTACCCCAAAAATTATTACTTAACCATGCTTTAGGCTGAGTGGTGCTTTGTGATGCAGTGAAGCTTTTAATGTCTTGTAAAAACTTAATCTATTAGTAAAATATTTTTTAAATGTTGATAGATAAACATATATAAATAAACATATAAACCCTTGTGGGTTTGCAGCATATATATATTATATATATGCTTATTTATCAACATATATATATATATATAATATATATATATATATATTAATATATATATATATATACACAAATTCAGAATGGTTCCCTGAGACAATTATATGTTAAACACAGACCGTGCATGGAACAAGGAACTCTTCTGGGAAAATTAAATCCCTATAGTCCGAATAAGTAATGGTAAATGACAAATACCATAGTTTTTCTTTTTCATGATTTTAGCCCGACGTGGGCAACGGGTCTCTCGCAAAGAGATCCCATAAATATAGCTTCCCTCACCAGCTATCTGCAAAGCAGACAGGATCCAGCTTTGGGACATGGATCTAGGGTTTAAAGCAAGCCTAGATCCCTACATTCAGAACCTCTATATAAGTAAAAGACTCGTTGCATTCACGTCGGGTTGAATAAATCAAAGAAAAAGGGGGTAACTATTGTATTTTTAGCCAAAAAAAAAACAAAACTTAAACCTCAACCGGGACATTGAGCGTCCACTTTTCAAGGCACGTAACACGTCCGTTTAATATACACAAATTCAGAATGGTTCCCTGAGACAATTATATGTTAAACACAGACCGTGCATGGAACAAGGAACTCTTCTGGGAAAATTAAATCCACTATAGTCCGAATAAGTAATGGCTAAAATCATGAAAAAGAAAAACTATGGTATTTGTCATTTACCATTACTTATTCGGACTATAGTGGATTTAATTTTCCCAGAAGAGTTCCTTGTTCCATGCACGGTCTGTGTTTAACATATATATATATATATATATATATATATATATATATATATATATATATATATATATATATATATATTGCGGAACGTGTACTGTACATCCAGCGTGTGCCTGTATGCACGTACTATTTATAACAGAAGACCGCAGTAAACGCAGGACTTAGTCGATGCTTTGAAACCGCAAGTAGCCACAATCCGATACAAGAAATGAGAGTGGTGAGGTCGAGGGTAACTTTCATTTCTCGTGTGCCAGGATGGAATTAGATTGGATTGGATTGTGGTATTTTTATTATTTAAAGATAAAAAAAATACTTGAAATTATTACGATTTGTTTCAATTTTATTTTATTTTTTTACCTTAAAAAAGCTATTATTAAATTATGAAATAAATGATAAGTGAATTACTTTAGTTCCTCTTAATGAATTATTCGTTTATCTTTACGTAAATGCTGTGATGCAGTTGGAGATTTCGTGCGCTTCCAAATCCATTTATCGATATATGATGCTCTCCGAGGAAGAAGTGGCTAAACGATGAAAGTAAAAAACTTCAGAAAACGCAGTTTTCCAAGTTGTACCCAATTTGATAGTTGTCATAACTTTTGAACAATTTTGAAGGAATTTCATCGAAATAGAAAATTGTTAAAAAGTTATGTCACTTTCAAATTTGGTACAACTTTAATTGCGTTTTTTGGCGTTTTTTACTTTCGTCGCATAGCCACTTCTTCCTCGGATGGTCTCATATAACGTCGTGACGCCATGATTTAATAAAATGGTTGGTTTCATTGGAGTTCTTTTTTCGCCACTGTCCTACTACTGAAATGGAAGAAGTCACATAGTAGGTGGGACCTACAGCTTTAACGTGGAATCCAAAACACGGGTCGCTACATCATCTGAACAGTCACATATCCCACACGGAATAGATTCACCATTGTTTGACGTAGCTGATCTTACGGGGAATTAGTTTAACAACAAGGTCATGACGTAACTCTTGATGGAATGGTTTACAGAGTTCAGGAGTATTTGGTTTAGGACTTATAGAACCGTCTTTCGTATCAAAGCTAATCACACATCACTCTAATATATGGCAGGTCAAAATTCACTTTATATCACACCACTAAAAGTGCATACTTATATATATATATATATATTATATATATATATATATATATATATATATATTATATATATATATTATATATATATATATATATATATATATATATATATATATATATATATATATGGGTCAAAGTTGAAGTCTTCAAGAGAAAACTAGATGCCTGGCTCAGGACGGTACCAGATGAGCCGGGTGTACCTGGTTCTGTAGGGTGGAGAGCACAAGAAAGCAACTCGCTCCTCCACCAAGCCAGACCTAGAGGCGGGGCCACCAGCTTGACCTTCGTGTGGAGAGAGACTATCACACGGAACAGCAACGAGGTTAACGAGGTGTATGTATATATATATATATATATATATATATATATATATATATATGTGTGTGTGTGTGTGTGTGTGTGTGTGTGTAAGGAATAATGTTGTATGCTTAAATTGAAAAAAACAGAGATGAGGAAGTTTCTTTTTTAAATAAAATATTTAACTACTCTATTCCAACGACAGTGCTAATAGGATGTAAAGTATACATGCAAAAAAAAATATATATATATATATAATTTGCATGCATATACAGTATACTCTTTCCCTTTTATTTATCAATGATCTATTAAGTCGCACTTCCTGTCCTATCCACTCTTATGCTAATGATTCCGCCAGTGATGTAGTCGAGATCACCATGACCGAGACCGCGACCGAGATTGAGACCAGAAAAAAAGGTCTCGAGACCGGTCTCGAGTCCTACATCGCTGGATTCCACCCTTCGCTTCACCCGCTTCACAAAGCGTCCCTCTCAACACTCACTCCATGATTCGCGTAGGACAGCCAGTGCACCTGACCGCTGATCTTTCTACTATCTCTGGTTGGGCAGAGAAAACCTTGGTGCTTTCATTGCTTCAAAAACTCAGTTTCTTCATCTATCTGCTCGTCACAATCTTCTACGCGACTATCCCTTTATCTTCAACAATACGCAACTCCATCCTTCTTCTTCTTCTCTTAACATTCGTGGCATTTCCTTTTCTCGTGATCTTTCTTGGAAAGATCACATACACTCTCTTTCTAAAACAGCTTCTAAGAAGTTAGGTGTTAGCTGTACAGCTGAAGTTAGCTGTACCGCCTCCGCAGTTTCTTCACCATATCAATCGTTGTCTCTGTACGAGGGTTTTGTCCACCCCTGTATGGAATACGTTTCTCATGTGTGGGGTGGCTCAATCCACACAGTTCTTGACCGAATGGATTCAAAGACTTTTCGTGTCATCAATTCCCCCCGTCTCTCTCTCTCTCTCTCTCTCTCTCTCTCTCTCTCTCTCTCTCTCTCTCTCTCTCTCTCTCTCTCTCTCTCTCTCTCTCTCTCTCTCTCTCTCTCTCTCTCTCTCTCTCTCTCTCTCTCACCAAGCTTGGGGCCAATGTTGGGACGCCCGAAGCGATCGAGGAACTGCGTGCGGACCTAGGTAGGATAGGAGAGTGGTCCGAAAAATGGCAAATGCCGTTTAACTTGGGTAAATGCAAAGTGATGCACATTGGCTACGCCAATCCCAAGTCGGACTACTCGATGTTGGGCAGTAATATCGAGGTGACTGATTTAGAAAAGGACTTGGGTGTGCTAATTAGCAGCGACCTTAAGTTTACGAAACAGTGTGTAGAGGTGGAAAAGAAAGCCCAGAAACTATTGGGTTATATCAGGAGGCAATTTCAGTTTCGGAACAAGGAGATTGTGCTCTCACTGTACAATTCCCTTGTTCGGACGTACCTGGAGTATGCTGTGCAGTTCTGGTCGCCCACCCTCAGGAAAGATATTGAGAGGCTGGAGCGAGTGCAGGCGAGGGCCACAAAGTTAATCCCTTCCGTTAGGCATATGGGCTACAATCGACGGTTACGCGCCCTGAACTTGTTTTCGCTTGAAACTCGGAGGCTGCGCGGTCAACTGATCGAGGTTTTCAAGCTCTTACGAGGGTTCAACGATGTCGATTTTAGAAGTATGTTTAGTTTAAATGATAACCCAACTCGCAACAATGGTTGGAAGTTGGATTTGAAACGGTTTAGGACTAGTGTGTGTGGGAATTACTTTACGTATAAGATCTGTGACACATGGAACAGGTTACCTTCGGAAGTTGTGAACAGTTCCTCTGTGGATCAGTTCAAGAAAAGGTTAGACCAAATTTTGCACACTCTTTGAGTGTGTAGAAAATTTTCCGTGGCACCCGTTGCCATTGGTACCTCCTCGGTATGGGCCGCAAGGCCTTTTGAGGTACTTCTTTTCCTTGTAACTCCTTGTAACTCTCTCTATCTTTAAGAAAGGGGATCACGAAAGTCCAGGGAACTATCGTCCCATTAGTCTCACTTCAGTTGTAGGTAAATTATTAGAGGGGATAATAGCGGATAGGATCGTTGACCATTTGGATTCCTACAAGCTGCTTGGGGACTCCCAACATGGGTTTAGACGGCATAGGTCGTGTCTCACCAACTTGCTCGAGTTTTTCCACGTCATGTTGGGTGAGTACGATAAGAGTAAGGCGATTGATATACTTTATCTCGACTTTCAGAAAGCCTTTGATAAGGTACCTCACCGCCGGCTAATGGCGAAAGTGCGCGCGCTGGGTATCGGTGGGGAAATAGGTAGGTGGATTGAAAACTGGCTGAAGAATAGGCGGCAGAGGGTTGTAATTAAAGGTGCTAGTTCGGGTTGGGCCTCGGTCACTAGTGGGGTTCCTCAGGGTTCCGTTTTGGGGCCGCTGTTGTTTATCATATTCATAAATGATATCGACGGTGGCATCGTCAGTCGGATCGCCAAATTCGCTGATGACACCAAGCTTGGGGCCAATGTTGGGACGCCCGAAGCGATCGAGGAACTGCGTGCGGACCTAGGTAGGATAGGAGAGTGGTCCGAAAAATGGCAAATGCCGTTTAACTTGGGTAAATGCAAAGTGATGCACATTGGCTACGCCAATCCCAAGTCGGACTACTCGATGTTGGGTAGTAATATCGAGGTGACTGATTTAGAAAAGGACTTGGGTGTGCTAATTAGCAGCGACCTTAAGTTTACCAAACAGTGCGTAGAGGTGGAAAAGAAAGCCCAGAAAGTATTGGGTTATATCAGGAGGCAATTTCAGTTTCGGAACAAGGAGATTGTGCTCTCACTGTACAATTCCCTTGTTCGGCCGCACCTGGAGTATGCTGTGCAGTTCTGGTCGCCCATCCTCAGGAAAGATATTGAGAGGCTGGAGCGAGTGCAGGCGAGGGCCACAAAGTTAATCCCTTCCGTTAGGCATATGGGCTACAATCGACGGTTACGCGCCCTGAACTTGTTTTCGCTTGAAACTCGGAGGCTGCGCGGTCATCTGATCGAGGTTTTCAAGCTCTTACGCGGGTTCAACGATGTCGATTTTAGAAGTATGTTTAGTTTAAATGATAACCCAACTCGCAACAATGGTTGGAAGTTGGATTTGAAACGGTTTAGGACTAGTGTGTGTGGGAATTACTTTACGTATAAGATCTGTGACACATGGAACAGGTTACCTTCGGAAGTTGTGAACAGTTCCTCTGTGGATCAGTTCAAGAAAAGGTTAGACCAAATTTTGCACACTATTTGAGTGTGTAGAAAATTCTCCGTGGCACCTGTTGCCATTGGTACCTCCTCGGTATGGGCCGCAAGGCCTTTTGAGGTACTTCTTTTCCTTGTAGCTCCTTGTAGCTCTCTGGAGGGAAGCCAACGTGACCTCTATCTTTAAGAAAGGGGATCACGAAAGTCCAGGGAACTATCGTCCCATTAGTCTCACTTCAGTTGTAGGTAAATTATAGAGGGGATAATAGCGGCTAGGATCGTTGACCATTTGGATTCCTACAAGCTGCTTGGGGACTCCCAACATGGGTTTAGACGGCATAGGTCGTGTCTCACCAACTTGCTCGAGTTTTTCCACGTCATGTTGGGTGAGTATGATAAGAGTAGGGCGATTGATATACTTTATCTCGACTTTCAGAAAGCCTTTGATAAGGTACCTCACCGCCGGCTAATAGCGAAAGTGCGCGCGCTGGGTATCGGTGGGGAAGTAGGTAGGTGGATTGAAAACTAGCTGAAGAATAGGCGGCAGAGGGTTGTAATTAAAGGGGTTAGTTCGGGTTGGGCCTCGGTCACTAGTGGGGTTCCTCAGGGTTCCGTTTTGGGGCCACTGTTGTTTATCATTTACATAAATGATATCGACGGTGGCATCGTCAGTCGGATCGCCAAATTCGCTGATGATACTATCCTATGTAGGATAGGAGAGTGGTCCGAAAAATGGCAAATGCCGTTTAACTTGGGTAAATGCAAGGTGATGCACATTGGCTACGCCAATCCCAAGTCGGACTACTCGATGTTGGGGAGTAATATCGAGGCGACTGATTTGGAAAAGGACGGGTGTGCTAATTAGCAGCGACCTTAAGTTTACGAAACAGTGCGTAGAGCTGGAAAAGAAAGCCCAGAAGCTGTTGGGTTATATCAGAAGACAATTTCAGTTTCGGAACAAGGAGATTGTGCTCTCTCTGTACAATTCCCTGGTTCCGCCGCACCTGGAGTATTCTGTGCAGTTCTGGTCGCCCACCCTCAAGAAAGATATTGAGAGGCTGGAGCGAGTGCAGGCGAGGGCCACAAAGTTAATCCCTTCCATTAGGCATATGGGCTACAATCGACGCTTGAGCGCCCTGGACTTGTTTTCGCTGGAAACTCGGAGGCTGCGCGGTCAACTCATCGAAGTTTTCAAGCTCTTACGCGGGTTCAACGATGTAGATTTTAGAAGCATGTTTAGTTTAAATGATAACCCAACTCGCAACAATGGTTGGAAGTTGGATTTGAAACGGTTTAGGACTAGTGTGTGTGGAAATTACTTTACGTATAAGATCTGTGACACGTGGAACAGTTTACCTTCAGAATTTGTGAACAGTTCCTCTGTGGATCATTTCAAGAAAAGGTTAGACCAAATCTTGCACACTATTTGAGTGTGTAGAAAATTTTCCCTGGCACCCGTTGCCATTGGTACCTCCTCGGTATGGGCCGCAAGGCTTTTTGAGGTACTTCTTGAAACTCGGAGGCTGCGCGGTCAACTGATCGAGGTTTTCAAGCTCTTACGAGGGTTCAACGATGTCGATTTTAGAAGTATGTTTAGTTTAAATGATAACCCAACTCGCAACAATGGTTGGAAGTTGGATTTGAAACGGTTTAGGACTAGTGTGTGTGGGAATTACGTTACGTATAAGATCTGTGACACATGGAACAGGTTACCTTCGGAAGTTGTGAACAGTTCCTCTGTGGATCAGTTCAAGAAAAGGTTAGACGAAATCTTGCACACTATTTGAGTGTGTAAAGACATTTAGGACCTCAGTCTGCGGAAATTTCTTTTCCTATAAAATAGTTAATATCTGGAACCAACTTCCCTCAGAGGTTGTTTCCAGTCAAAGTGTAAATCTGTTTAAAAATAGGCTAGACAAAGTACTGAACACACTCATAGTTTAAGATTAAAACCTCAGAAAACTCTGCAGGAGTTCGCTTGCTCGGTCTCTGTGAGCAAGCTAAATATAGAGCTATTTATATATTCTCCACTTTCCTGTAAAATTTCCTTGGCTACTTTTCCAGGGTCAAGGTATTTTCTTCAACCTTTTTCCGTACCTGCCTCTGGCAGGGAGGGAGCGGAGGGTGGGGAGAGAGCCTTCTACTTTTCTATCCAGTTTTCTACTTCTGCTAGCATAGTTGAAAGACAAAATTTTCCCTGGCACCCGTTGCCATTGGTACCTCCTCGGTATGGGCCGCAAGGCCTTTTGAGGTACTTCTTTTCCTTGTAACTCCTCCTTGTAACTCTCTCTCTCTCTCTCTCTTACTGTGCGCAGTTTTGGTCTCCATCCCTCAGGAAGGACATAGAAAAGAAGAAAGAACTTAGAAAGAGTACAAGCAAGGGCTACAAAATTGATCCCTTCAATGAGAATGCAAAGCTAGCAACGGAGATTGGAGTGCCTAAATCGGTTTACCTTAGAGATGAGGAGGTCGTGGGTCAGCTTATTCAAGTCTTCAAGATGCTCAATGGAATAGACAGGGTAGATTACAGAAACTTATTCTCACTTAATGCCAATCCGACAAGAAATAATGGATTTAAACTGGAACTAAAGACATTTAGGACCTCTGTCTGCGGGAATTTCTTTTCCTATAAAATAGTTAATATCTGGAACCAACTTCCCTCAGAGGTTGTTTCCAGTCAAAGTGTAAATGTGTTTAAAAATAGGCTAGACAAAGTACTGAATACTTTCATAGTTTAAGACTAAAACATAACTCTGCAGGAGTTCGCTTGCACGGTGTCTCTGTGAGCATGCTAAATATAGAGCTATTTATATATTCTCCACTTTCCTGTAAAATTTCCTTGGCTACTTTTCCAGGGTCAAGGTATTTTCTTCAACCTTTTTCCGTACCTGCCTATCCCCTATGGGGAGGGCGATTTTGTGGGCGTTCGCCCTTGGCCCCTCCTCCCTGCATAACATATATATATATATATATATATATTTCATTAACGATATATAATAAAATTAGAAGGTTATTTCAAATGACAAACAGAAAGCGTTTTTTAAGTGTTGCGTTTACACTAATTACCTTATTCCAAAGGAAGGGTTTTTTTTTTTTCTTCAAATATTAAACATTAAAATTTCAAGGCTGGCTATTTTAAAGAGACTTTGGACGATGGGGTCATTACATACTCTCTCTCTCTCTCTCTCTCTCTCTCTCTCTCTCTCTCTCTCTCTCTCTCTCTCTCTCTCTCTCTCTCTCTCTCTCTCTCTCTCTCTCTCTCTCTCTGGAAACACAAAAGTATGTAAATGACTCGCTCGAAAACCAACGGTTTTACTCGAGGGAGGAGTCATTGAAAGATTATATATATATATATATATATATATATATATATATATATATATATATATAATAAATGACATAGGTAATATTTTAGCAAAAGATTTTTCACTGGAAACGCCATTTTGTCATACATTATTCTATTATACAGTTATTTTTGTATCCATAAAGGAAACCAAAAATATATACAGTGTATATACGTATATATATATATACACACATGATGCAAATCCACAAGGAAAAAGATAAAATTATTTGAAAGCCTTTCGTGTATTTAACAATACACCTCGTGTATATACAGTGTATATACCTCTTGTACATACACCTCGTATATATATATACCTTTCGTGTTAAATACACGAAATGCCTTAGAATAATTTGTTCTTTTTCCTTGTGGATTTGCATCATTCATTCATTTCACGTGTTTAAGTGTAAAAGTTATCATATATATACTTACTTCAGGTGAGTTCGAACGACGGTTCAGGATCGACCTACGGTCGACCCCTCTGCAGCAACCCACCTCATTTGCGGGATTTGGTGAAGCAGGGAATTGCTGTCTGATCTCCTCCTGCCCTCGTAGCCAGCCACGCATGGCTGATCAGGGACTTTGCGCAAGAATCTGTCCAGCTGGTTCTTGAAGTTATTCAGGTCGGTGTGCTGGAGATTCCTCATTTCTTTTGGTAGGACATTGAAAAGCGTTGGACCTCGTATTCTGAGGGTATTTTCCATCCTCGTTTTCATGACCCCTCGTCCCACCGCAGCTGGGACCGTACAAAATCTGCCTCTTCTCTCATTCCAATTTGTAATAATAATAATAATAATAATAATAATAATAATAATAATATACAGGGTGAGCGGAAAGTCCCTGTGCACCTGCAAGAAGTGTAGTGAACCTGTACCTGCACTGTGTTGGAAGTGGACAGGTGCGCAGGGACTTTTCGCTCACCCTGTGTATATATATATAGAGAGAGATAGAGAGAGATAATATGGTTTAGATTGAACCCATATAAGATTATATTTACTTGGAATTGGTGTTGACTCTATATGGAAAATTTGAAAATGATTAATTCCAATTAAATATAATTTTTTGTTTAATATAAACGAAATTTATTTTGAAAAATAACATCATTTGTTTGTCAAAAATCCAAACAAAGTTTTTCTTTAAATTAAATACAAATATTTTTCACTGAAAGTCTATCTTCTATTTTTGAAACTGCATATGCACCCCGTATACGCGTTTAATTAATTCAACTGTAACTAAAATCAAGTGTTACAGTTTGTAGGAAAGATTAATTACAGTAGGCCCTACAAAAGTCGTTAGTAAAAAAATACATTTAAGGATACACGACTTCAATAATTTATATATATATACCAAAACCCTGCATTAACTTGTATAATAATAATAATAATAATAATAATATAATAATAATAATTATCATTATTATTATTATTATTATTATTATTATTTGGGAAAACTTCTTACTAATGGAGTGTAACCGATGCGAAATTAGTTAAATAAAAAAAAATGAATTCTAGGATTGTAATTCTACGTCCGAATTCTTTTTCTATGAACTATCGTTGGATTACTTCAGAATGATTCTTCAACATGGGTACTGATATTTCGTCACATGCTCACCACATGATGCAATTTTGGGCATACTGCCCACTCGTATAACGGACCCATTGTCTCATACTCTTATGAAATATATACATATACTGTAGAGAGAGAGAGAGAACAGTCATAACGGAAAGAAAACTATTCATATAATCGGTCGATATGAAAAAACTAAAATCACTAAAACTAAAAACCTAAAGAACTAATTAACTAAAATCACTAAAACTAATTAACTAAAAACTAAA
>JAJOZX010000784.1:850000-910000 GCA_023014485.1 Bathynomus jamesi
ACGGAATACCACAGCCATCATAATTTTAAGCTTCGCGCCGCGAGCGCAGTGAGTCAAAATATTTGCGAAGTTGTATTTAAAATCCGGGTGATTCGTAAATTTAGAGTAACTGTTGACCTCTCACTGGATTAAAAATTAATATTCAAAAAACTTTCGTACAGTATTTCATCACGCGAACGTTGACTGACCATAAAGGGTCATCATAAAAATAACGACATTGCAGTCGTTAAACTTCGCCGATGGTGCTCAATTTTATGGACACCCCGTACGTAAGTAGGATTTGATAAAGGTGAGGAAATGTAATAATATACGTAATTCATAAATAAATAATTACCATAAAAATTCATGGTATAAATTGGATTAAATGTAGTGTGGCGTTTCACGATTTATTTTAATTTGAAATTTCTTCTAATGACAAACTGAGCACAAAAGAGATACGTGTAAAATACCTCGAAAGCTATTATTCATTATAGTTTTTCCTACTTTCCCATAGATGTCCTTTCATAACTTTTTCTGTCAGCATTTTCTCTCTTATACTACTACTACTACTACTACTACTACTAATAATAATAAATAATAATAATAATAATAATAATAATAATAATTTCGTGCGAAAGTTTTGCACATTTGTAAGTGAAAGCATGGTTTGTGAGTCTCTCTCTCTCTCTCTCTCTCTCTCTCTCTCTCTCTCTCTCTCTCTCTCTCTCTCTCTCTCTCTCTCTCTCTCTCTCTCTCTCTCTCTTACTATATATATATATATATATATATATATATATATATATATATATATTGTTAACCTCATTTAGGTTCCATGTCTTGGGGTCTGTTCACACGAAGGTGAAGCTGGTGGCCCCGCCTCTAGGCCAGGCTTGGTGGAGGAGCGAGTTGCTCTCTTGCGCTCTCCACCGCACATAGCCAGGTACACCCGGCTCATCTGGTACGTCTGAGCCATATATATATATATATATATATATATATATATATATATATATATATAATATATATATATATGTATCGTAGGTTATATATTTTCTTTTTGGGCCGCTTACCTATCGAGTGATTGTCGAGATTTTGTTAATGTAAAATTTGTTCTTATTCGAATTAAATATTTGAAAGCGAGAAAATGCTTTTCTGACCGAGTTTTCGAAGGTATCTTTCATTTTCTGCAGATTCTGAGATTGAAATCACTCTCTCGTTCGTGAAGGTCAACCAGTGGGGGTTGAGAACCCCCCTTCGGTCATGCCCATCGCCTCATGCAATCGATAGAGATTCGCAAATATGACCTAACGTGATATATCTATCCAAACTTAATTCAATCCCATTTAATTAAAATATCCACCGTAACCCGATCCATCTATCCAAACGTAACCCAACTCGATTAAATGATCCAGCCTAACTTTAACATAACGTAACTTTAACGTAATCCGCGGTAATCAAAGTTAACATAACGTAACGTAACGTAAGTCGGAATTTGTGGACTGTCTTCCGAGTCTTCGGAAGACAGTCCACAAATCATAATACCCATTTCTCAAAATGGGTACGTACTCCCTCTCGTCATATACCCTTTTTTCTTCTTCGAGAAATGCGTATAAAGGAACTAAAGTGGTTTTGAGGACGTACAAAATGCTTTCTACTCACGTATAGGCCTATACATATATACATATATTCCATCTCTCGCGCATGCCCTCCGGATTCACGAGACACACGCCTCGAAGCTTAC
The DNA here is from genome assembly GCA_023014485.1 of Bathynomus jamesi. NCBI lineage: Eukaryota > Metazoa > Arthropoda > Malacostraca > Isopoda > Cirolanidae > Bathynomus > Bathynomus jamesi. Next base: position 851,721 of record JAJOZX010000784.1, read on the forward strand.
ATTTTTCACAATCCATTAATTTCATGTTTTTTTTCTTACTTGTTACGTTAGTTTGAATTCGTTTTTTGATAATTTAACCAGTTTTTAACGTACGCAATACGCTGAATCGTAGTTTCCGAGAAAAATGAGTTAAAATTCCATTTAACTCGCGTTAAATTATCATTTACTCACATTTATATCTGATAATGACATAGGCGTGTATATTTATGCGAAAAAGGTTCAAAAATTGTCCTCAACATAATTGTCCTCAAGAACAAATACCTTAGCAAAGCTCATCAATGGAATGCCACAATTTGTGTCGCTTTTCTATAATGGAAAAGAGGAAAAGAGTAACACTGTTCATTCATTATTATTTATTAACTTTTACTATCAAATCAAAACTATGGAAAACATGAAGGTGTCTATTTACTTTTGGCAACCTTCTGTGTGTGTGTGTGTGTGTGTGTGTGTGTGTGTACAAAACATTTTATGCTTATATATATATATATATATATATATATATATATATATATATATATATAACACGTGATCTTTTTAATAAGTAAAGAACCACAGGGAAAAGGAAACACGAAGTCCGAGCGCTTTCGTGATACATTCACATCTTCAAGGACAAGAGAGAAATATGTCCTGAAAATTTACACACGTGTGTGTATATATATATAAATATATATATACTGTACTATATATATGTGTGTGTGTGTGTTTATATATATATATATATATATATATATATATATATATATATATATATATATATATATACTAGGGGCACTCAATATATTTTGCCCCACCCTTTTTTCTTAGCTAAATAAGAAGCCATGGGGCTGAAATGTCTTTTGGGCCGTAAGTTTGAACTTTCTGCGCTTCACATAACCAGATGTTGCCAGTTCGAACTTCCTCTCCTTGTATAAAACCGTTTTTAAACGTACTTTATAAAACCGATGGTTAACTTAACGCACTTTCGAAAATGGCGTCTGACAGTGATGTGCGTCGTAAACAGAGTTGTTATTGAGTTCTTAACCTCAGAGAAGGAAACAGTTGGAAATATTCACAAACGTCTACAAAACGTTTACGGAGATGCTGCTGCTGTTGATCGAAGCACAGTTGAACGCTGGTCTAAACAAGTAAGGGAGGGAGAGATTGTGACCACCATCTTGTGGGACATGAAAAAGGGTGAGTCTGGTGGACATTATGAAGAAAGGACAAACAATCAACTGAGAGGCATATATTGCTACCATACAGAGACTCCAGAGACGTATAAAGCGAGTTCGACCGGAGAGAGAACTGGAAGACGTCCTTCTTTCGCACGATAACGCAAGACCACGCAACAGTTTGCAAACGAGAGAGGCCATCACAAAAATGCGCTTGACTGCGTTACCCCACCCTCCATACACCCCGGATCTGGCACCTTCAGACTCGCATTTGTTTGGGCCAATGAAGGATGCTATTCGTGGAAGAAAGTTTCAGAGTGACGATGAGGTTGTTGAAGAGGTTAAGAGGTGGCTGCTGCTGCTGCTGCTGCTGCAGCGGAGCCCAGCGGACTTTTACCAACAAGGAATAAAGGCCCTCGACTCGAGGTGGAGGAAAGCCGTAGAAAAGGATGGAGACTATGTGGAAAAATAAAAACTTTTAAAAAAGGTATGTAACTACTTGTGTACAACATTTCTGAAACTTACGAGGAAACCTGGAAAGAAAAAAAAAAGGTGGGGCAAAATATATTGAGTGGCCCTCGTATATATATATATATATATGAATAGAAACGACATAAGTGTTAAGGAACGTTTCTGCACACGAGGAGGAGAGATAACGAACAATGAAAAATGAGGCGAACCGCCCGGGAATCGAACCCAGGGCCTTCCAATTGCCGGTTGGATGCTCTACCATTATGCTACGGACCTCACTCAATCACAAATCGAAATTCTCCCACATAGGGCAGAAACCAATGCCCTGAGAGGGCACCCTCGCAAATCGTGAATATGCGCATATAACTGCAATGACCGCGCAGTATATAAATGAATAGAAACGACATAAGTGTTAAGGAACGTTTCTGCACACGAGGAGGAGAGATAACGTTCCTTAACACTTATGTCGTTTCTATTCATTTATATACTGCGCGGTCATTGCAGTTATATGCGCATATTCACGATTTGCGAGGGTGCCCTCTCAGGGCATTGGTTTCTGCCCTATGTGGGAGAATTTCGATTTGTGATTGAGTGAGGTCCGTAGCATAATGGTAGAGCATCCAACCGGCAATTGGAAGGCCCTGGGTTCGATTCCCGGGCGGTTCGCCTCATTTTTCATTGTTCGTTATCTCTCCTCCTCGTGTGCAGAAACGTTCCTTAACACTTATGTCGTTTCTATTCATTTATATACTGCGCGGTCATTGCAGTTATATGCATATATATATATATATATTTTATGAATTATAAAAATGGCCGATTCAGTCTGGGTTATAAGAAAACCAGACATGCATTGAATATTTCCTCTGAGTCGGTTTTTTCCAAGAAAAATCCATGCAGTCATTGATTTTAAAAAATTTAGTCGTTATTTTTTAAACGGTTGAATAAAAACGTACATCGTTTTTTTTTTTATTTTTCCTAATATACCATCATTATATACTCATTGATGAGCAAAATTCCGAGAAATTTCCGTGTTGCGACCCAGTGACGTCATTTCCATCCGTTTCTAGTTGTTGTTTTTCTTTTTCCTTAATCTTTTCCTTCGCGAGAGTTTCTCGTTTGACGGCTCAAAATGAACTTCAACTTGACACTGAAGCCGCCATATTGTCGGATACGCGCATGAAGGTTCTGCACACGCTCATAACATTTTTCTTGGAACGGGAAATATAGCTAGAGAGAGAGAGAGAGAGAGAGAGAGAGAGAGAGAGAGAGAGGAACGAATGCGCGCAGGCATAAAAAAAAAGTTCTTAAATAATAATAATAATAATAATAAAATAATAATAATAATAATAATAAATATGAGAGAGGAAATATATTTGTCTGCAGTTTGAGTCGTTTCCTTCCAAATTCCAATTATGGGGTCTCGTCAAGCAAGAAGAACAGTTATTTCTACCGCTTCGCGCGCATACTGATCAAACTCGATCTCCGCCCCACACCTGCTCTGCATCGAAAGCTCACGTGCGAGCAGGTGTACGCGCATTCTACATAATTACCCATACACACACACACACACATACGTACACACATACACACACATACACATACATACGTCTCGCCAACCGCTTTGACATTCACATGGAAATAATAACTCGCCCACTTCGGGAAACAGATATTCTATAGCATGGGGGCGACAATCGTAATGACGCCCATGGCCCACAGTGGCGCCTGCGAAAGCATTCAAAAGATGTTAGCATGAGATGAACGGGGTCTTTTTATGCTTTTAATCAACATCACTTTTTCAGTTAACGCTGCTACCTTAAGATTAATATATATATATATATATATATTATATATATATATATTATATATATATATAATATAAAGTGAAATATGTTTTGAAAATTTACACACGTATGTTGAAATCAAACGAAAGATAACTCGATACCTGATGGAGAATTTTTATCGTGCATTAAAAGAACTTAATTCTTAAAATTACTGTATCCAAGTCATTATCCTACTCGGGGAGTCAAGATTTTATATACATTATTTAAACTAAGCGCAATATTATCAAAACACACACACACACACACACACGCGCGCGGGCGCCGGACCAATTTCATTAACAGAGGTGTATATACAGAAATGTTACCACCATGTAGGAAATTTTTATTCTATTCTGGTAACATTTTTATGAATAACCCTGTACATTTCGCGTCTATACGGAAAATACGCATAAAATGTTAGATGCACGTATATTCTGTTGACAAAATGGAAACGTCTTTGAACATCTTCTCCGAAGCGTTGAAAATATATAAAGATTCTGTATAGCTCTTTTTCATCTTAATTTGATTATAAACGGAAAACGCCGCCCGCAACCTTCTCAACGCAGAAATATTACCTTCTATTGACTCATATCACTCCAAAAAGGAGTTTGAAGATCATTTCTTCTATCTAAAGAAGTTAGGTATCATTAAAAAAGGTTATTATATCATCTGACGAAAAGAAGTTTTGATACTCAAAAGAAGGAAAAATTTCTTTTAGAATGCACCTTCAAAAAGAAGTTATAAATTCTAAATTTAGAACGTTTTAATTTGAGTGTACTTTTCTCAAGTTCACAATTTCCTAAAACCTTTCCACATTCAAAATTATTACACTGAAAAGAAGAAGAAAAAAAATTTGATTCACGGAGATCTGATCATTGAAACTAAAGGTAGAATTAAAACCCACTAATATAAAAAGGGTACTCCATAAATCAGTGTAAGATTAAAATGAGCGAATTACTCGAAACCCCAACAGGTATGAGACACTTCCCTTAATATGATACGATAATACAAAATTTCCTTTAAATGAAGAATGTATAACACTGAAGGATAACTAAATCGAAAAATATTCCCCCCTCCATTTTAAAGTATACCTTTATTTTCAGAGATATAAATTTTTATATAAAATATACGCATTAAAAGAGTGATATAACGTATATTTATTAGTATATTTGGAGAGGTGCACGCACTTTTGAAGGCTGTATCAGAAAAAGAATACGGATTCAAGCAATTGGTTGCTTGCATGCGAAATCACTGTCGCGTTTCTATAAAAAAAAAAAACTAAATATGCACCTGCAGTTTATACGTCAAATTTATATTTAATTAAATTTTATACACAAAGAAATTAATATATATATATAATATATATATATATATTATAATATATATATATATATAAAATAGAGTTTGTGGTCCTGAACAAGAAAAACGAGGCACTCTCTCTCTCTCTCTCTCTCTCTATATATATATATATATATATATATATATATATATATACACCAACGTTTCCGATGCATATGTAATAGATTACTAATAACTAGAAGAAAGGCTTCCCTCATACACACAATGAGAGTACTAGAAGCTCGTAACATCATTGCCAAGTACATATAGAGGGTCAACTTTCTGACGAGACTTCCGTACGTAGTTCATGACGAATGGAAGCAAAATTTTGCGTTATCATTAATTTATTAAAGGTAAAATTTATAAGCATTTCATTCATAGTGTCTTTAATTGGCATTACAGACTCACCTGGCTTTATAGGTCCAGGTGCGTGATTTAGCAGGAGCAAGTTGTACTGCGAGTTTAGTTTTCTTCCCCATGGCAACGTAAATTAATCCGCTTTACGATATAATATATATATATATATATATATATATATATATATATTCGTATCACCTTAGGCTTGCTGTACACAAACTTGACCAAAATATGTACACCATAAACAGCATACCATTAGGAAAAAAATCTACTAAACCTTCATTAATCAAACGAAAGAACGTGCAGGGTACAACCTACTAGCTCACCCTCACTCCATTACTATCACCCTTTTACTCGAAGTAGAGTTATTAAGGTTAACACTACCCTTCTGATTTATTCGTAGAAAGAATAAGGACCAAACAATGTAGGGAAAAACTTCTCATCTGATAAGTATTTTTTGCTGGTTTTTAATGAATGATTTTTATCAAATATCATGGTCATACCAAGAAATATAAGCCATATATCATGATAAATAAGAGAGAGAGAGAGAGAGAGAGAGAGAGAGAGAGAGAGAGAGAGAGAGTTACCGAGGAGGTACCAAAGAGAGAGAGAGAGAGAGAGAGAGAGAGAGAGAGAGAGAGAGAGAGTTACCGAGGAGGTACCAAAGAGAGAGAGAGAGAGAGGAGGAGAGAGAGAGAGTTACCGAGGAGGTACCAAAGAGAGAGAGAGAGAGAGAGAATCATATACGTCACGGAGGCATAAAAGGACGTTAAAAAATATATTATGCGAAAACACTGCAAGAAATAATAATAATAATAATAATAATAATAATAATAATAATAATAATAATAATAACAACTGACTCCCACATCAGTGCAGGATTTAATTCTCTGTTCATTAACAATAACGTCATAATCCAATTTACTCTTTCCTTAACTTACGAAACTGCTATATTGAGTCGTATGCCCATATACAGGACCAGCATGATGGATGGCATTGAGGTCATCTTGGTGCGCATGCCCGATGCCCACTCTATAATGGAGTGGGTCTGTGGGTAAAAAGGAAGAAGAAAAATACTTTCGAGTCAGGTGGAGTGTACCACGGAGGTTGAAGACTGTCAATGAACCCTTTGCTCGTAACGGCGAACTGACTCTCAAGAAAGTCTATAATAATAATCACGGCGTTTGGCGTGGTCTCGCGTACATTTTGTTATATATTTATCATCAATTAAGATTGCCTACAAAATCATGAAACTCGTCATATCCGCCTACGTAGGTGGTGGTGGTGGTGTTGGCAATGACTTAATCTTAATTGCCGAGTTTACAAACATGGAAAAATTTCATTAAGATCAATCAAATTATAAGAAAAGTCACTTCGGAATGAAATATTTAGACTGACTACATTTTTAGGAGCTTCAATTAAAATTTGGAATACCGAAACTTGAAAAGATTTTTTAAATCTTAAAACAACAAAACTCCGCGATGACTGAGTTATGTTACTCGTTACGAGAGTTATGTTACTCGCGGAACGCGCCAAGGTAATTCGAGAACATTAATTATACTGTTTTAACAACAATTAAGAGGCAAAAGCTGGAATGATTTAAAAGACAGGAATAAACTTTATACGGTATACGGAGGTCTCTTTAGTACACTGACCCCCTGTTTCCTTGACAATGCTGCTGCGAGCTGATATTATATATATATATGTGTGTGTGTGTGTGTGTGTGTGTGTGTGTGTGTATATAGCGTGTGTGTGTGTGTGTGTGTATGTATATAGCGTGTGTGTGTGTGGTATTCAAAGTGTTAGATAATTAACAGGTTAATTGCATAACACTTTGAATACCACACACACACACAATATAATTATATAAATAGTGTGTGTGTGTGTGTGTGTGTATGTGTGGTATTCAAAGTATTATATAATTATATAATTAACCTGTTGTAAAGTGAAATTTACACAACATATGCACGCACGCACATACACATATTTTGTTATTATTAATTATTATTATTATTATTATTATTATTATTATTATTATTAAATTACTTTATCATCAATTTAAGCAAGATTATAAATTAATTTCAAAGTAAAACTATAAAAAAAAAACTCTTTACACACGACCTTTTTTACGAGCGAATTGTCTCACTCCCTGACCCCCCCCCCCTGAACCCCACCACCCTTAAAAGAAACAGCCTCCAATTTTGTAACGCTAGACTTTGATTGAGTTGTTTTTGCTTATTTAATATGTTAGACTTTACTTTTTAATATCAGAAACCAATCTGAAGCCATTAGTCAACTATCAGGAATAGGCCTAGACTCCCTTTTGTGAGGCGGATCTATAAGCCTACCCAAAATTCGAGTTCCATTAGTGTTATATGATGAGGTTTGCCATCTTCCCTCAAGAAGTCTTGTTTATATATATATGTATATATAAAGAGAGAGAGAGAGAGAGAGAGAGAAGCTTATAATCGGTAAATATATGTATTTTTTAAATAGTTATCGATCGACTGCACATTTCGGAAATCATATAATTTTCCTTCATCTGAAATTTAAAAATCAGGATATAAAGATGAGGTGGTATTTATTACTTCCGAAACGTCTCTCTCTCTCTCTCTCTCTCTCTCTCTCTCTCTCTCTCTCTCTCTCTCTCCTTTTGGAAGAATTGACTTTCATTACGCTGCATTGTTGTATATCGGGGCCCCTCGTAATACCCTCACCTCCTCAACCCCATTGCAATGCCCTCGCCCCTATTCCCTTCCCTCTCCTTAGCAAAACGTATTTACATAATTTGATTGGTTCGGAGTAACGTCGGAGTAATACCCACCCTGAATATCCATCAGGAAAGAATGAATTCGGGGCATCGGGTATCGATCGCGAGAGGCGTGATGGCGTAAAGCACCTCAGGATTTGTTTTCCAATTACGACCGACTTCCGATTTCTGCGAGTTAAAAATACTCTTCGTTCGTTTGAGTTAGAAATACTCATCGCCCGTTACGTTGTCCGCAAAAGTTGACAAAACTCATCATCGTTCGTAAGTATGAGTTAAAATACGCATCGTTTCTGGTGTTTTGAGTAAAAAAATACTCTTTGTCTCGTTCAGTTATAAGACTTTTTCTTTTTTATCGTCTCTACGAGTTAAAGTTGCTTTATTTTTCTCGTTTTTCTTTTCGTTGTTTTTAGGATTACGGAAAATCGATAACGGGAAACTACGATTTTTCTAAAAGAAAAACTAAATATGAATCTGGACTATAAATAATAGCACCCTCTCCCGATCTAACGCCACCCGCTAACCCCCTCTCTCTCCCTCTCTCCCTCGCCAAAATGCACCACCACGAATTACCCGCTGTTATTCCTCGAAGCGGGGGGGGGGGGGGGGGGGGGAGAGGGGGGACTTTTAAATTCAAATGAATTAAAGGAAAAAAAAAAGTCTGAAACATTAAAGTGACATTGAAATTTCCATACCAAGGTCATTGACCCCGACTTTCTTCCAAAATGGGAGTTTCTGGGGGGAAGAAGGGGAGGGGAGCGAGGGTATAGGAAGCAATTTGGTTTGAGTCCTTCTTCGAGTAGGAAATGCCGAAATATATATATATATGTATATACTTGACTTTTTTCTTAGGAGCGACTCTACGAATTCTTTTACCAGAAAGCGTAAGGTCCGTATTATCGGGGTTCGAGGATTCACTATCGGGGTCGGGTGTCTGCGGGACTTAGTCTTGGCTAAAAAGAAACAGTTATGGCGGGTGATTGACCTAATGTTGATTTTTACTCATTTAGCCTGACTTTTTTACGCTTTTCTCCGTATGAAACAGTTATGACAACAAAGTTCGTAAATCTCCTAACGCGATGAAGGGATAAAGAAATGGCTTAGGCGTTCAAAAGTGGATTAGCAATTAGGAATACTTTGGTATCTATGCACGTGAGATCAACTTGGGCACTCCCAGTTTCGTAGGAAATGTCCAATCGAGACCAAATTCCAACTATTTTATTCCCAGGAAGTGAGGTTCGATGCAGATATGCAGAAAATTAAAAATATGTGACCGTAAAAAGAAAAAAAATTATTTAATATCTTCTTATAATGGTTATGTTTGTGTTGAAATATTTATGCAGTTTGAAAAAGCAGCCCTTAAGTACAACATTTGGAATGCGAGTTTAGACATTATTTCCCCCAGCGATCGTAATTAAATATTAAGGTATGTCGTATTCATATGGTTTTTATACAGTTATGCGGTACAACTAATAAATATTAATATAGAAAATAATGTAAAAATTAATTTGAAAAGACTAAAATAAAAAATTTAAAAAATAGTAATATCGCAATTATAATTTTAAATTGGGCTCCAGAGTAAAAATGCAACCAGCTTAGGCTATGATAAAACCTAAGATAAATTAGGGCTCCAGACAAAACAAAAAACGAAATATCCACTTCGCCGTAACTGAAACTGGATATAAAAAAATGGCCTAAAAAATTTATTTTCACGTGACACTCAAAGTCACGGGGTAAAATAAAAGTTGGGGGGGTAAAATTGATCGCTCCTCACCCCTTTTCTACACCCCCACTAAAATAAAATTGCCAGATAATTACGGACAAGAATCACTGAAACAAATCTAAAATTTATTAAATGGTTCCTTAAAACAGCTTCAGATTCCATATTCCATATGTTGTATTTGTGAAGAAGTTTTAGGCGTCACTCCTACGTTAGGTTAGGTTTAGCTTCAGTTTGGATTTAGTTTTAGTTTATGTTAGGTTTCTACTTAGTACATTTACAGAATAAAGCTATTCACAGCTACCTGAATAGCTAATTAACTAAAACACCCACACCCACACGTGTATATATATATATATATAATCTCCACAGCTATAATACAAAGGAAATTGTAGAAAATAAAAAAAAAAATAAAATAATAATAATAATAATAATAATGTTCATAATTTTCAGATAAAAATCGTCTTCCTTTTTCACTTCGTGTTCGAGACATATTTCAACACAAAATCCGTTTCAAGACAGGACGTCCCCGATTGCAACGCCATCTGCACACTTACGGAACGAAAGTACAATATACTGTACAATTATGATCTTTGCTACAGACGCAGCTATTTTATTTACAATCTATATATGCGTAGGCCCCTATACCGAGAGAGAGAGAGAGTACAAGGACAAGAGGAAGCCTCGAAGACCTTTCGGTACACTCGGAGAAGTTCCAGTTATTAAACTGGTTCATGTTTTAGCTATTCTAACAGTAGTAGAAAACCGGATAGAAAAGCATAAGGCTTTCTCCCCACCCTCCGCTCCCTCCCCGCCAGAGGCGGGTACGGAAAAAGGTTGAAAAAATAACTTTACCCTGGAAAAGTAGCCGAGTAAAATTTACAGGAAAGAGGAGAATATATAAACTAGCTCTACAATCACGCTATGCACACACACAGAGAGAGAGAGAGAGTTTTTCTTGAAACGTTCATGAAAATTATATATAAATATATTTTATATTACGTTTTTTGTATTTCTTTACATTGTATTTAATTATATAGGCCTATGCGTTATTATTTAATTTTTTAGTTATATATTTAATTAATAATAATGAAAATGACTCTTTATACAATATCTACACATCGTCGACATGTTGCTTTGAGCGTCCCTCTCTTAACCTCTATTTAAACTAACTATCGATCTTACCTTAACTTGCGTAGCCTAATAGAGCCTACGTAACCTAACCTAACCTAACCCAACTTAACCTAATTTATTACGTGATCTACCCGAGCATAATTTAACCTTACTTAACCTAATCTACGCGCGTCGATAATGTCATATCGGTCATATGGGTAAATGCCCCCTTCGCTCGGTCCCTCCTATAATGCCGCTCGGTCCCTCCTATAATGCGTACAGTACAATTTTCCCACGCTCCGTGATGGCGGGAATCAAAGAGCAGCGACTGAGTTACACTTCGCCGCTTCAGTTATCGCTTAATTATAAGCATTCGACTCGTATACAGCACTAACCGCAGTGCAGCGGGCTGTTATTCGTAATAAATCACGACAGAGAGAGTAAGTATTCCCTCAAAAAGAGATAAAGTTCTAATTTGTAGTTATATTTGAGTTTTCTTATTTCGTTCACTGATTTAATGATGCAAGAATTGTTTTCCGGTTTATATTCTAACGCATTTTATTCATTCTTTTTTTTAAATTACTTTTAAAGTAAAGTAAATTTACCCAAATTTAGCCTAATTCCGATGAAAATTGTCGATAAAATGGTGAACGTTCCATCAAAAGAGAAGGTTTTATGGCAGAAGAGAAAAATCTCGCGGAAGGCGTATAGAACGTGGAAAAAGAACGTAGTTACTGGCATGCCATTGAGTGGGCATGGAGTGTCCGGAAAGACCTCAGACTCGATGCGCTACTATAGGGTCTCCGGTCTCTGAGAATGGGATATATGATAGTATTTTATTCCCGATCATGACGAAATATACGAGTAATAAGTACGGATCCGGTCTGGAGTGGAGGCGTCAGCCCCCAGTACCCCTGGGATACGAAGAATGAGAAAAAAATAGGATTCTCAGAATGTATACGCGCGTGTTGAGGAAATACTCAAGTGTGGAACAAAAAGGATAACGTTTATTTCCCAAGTTGAAAATGAAACCTCAAAACGATGCGCGTTTACGGAAAAAAATTCACATACAAAAAATTTTTCTAAAAAGAATATAAATTACTCATTGTTAATGATTGGGTTTTGGGTTTGAAATATTATTCAAGGAGAAACATATTATCAATTGGAAATTTTTAATGATTTTTACAAATTTTATTTCTAGGCAACTTTTTCAAAAACTACACAAATGGAACAAAAAATTATGATAATTTTCTAAATTAATATTAATATCTGGGTTATTACTAGTATTAGTAGTAGCAGAGGTATAAAATCCTTTGCTGAATAATGAGGTAAAAGTATAGGTATAGGTAAGTATAGGTAAGTGACCTATAAAATAAGTCGTTTGGATTTAAGTTCAATCAATTCAATAATAACTTGCTACTAATATCTTCCAAGTGCTAATATATATATATATATATACACCTCTACGAGTACCGTTATTGTCAACAATATTTACTCTCTGAAACGTCTCTGCTTCAGAGGAAATGCAACTTTACCACTTCGGCGAGGCGAGAGTCAGCGACCTTCTGAAGAAGTAAATCAGCTCTAATTCCATTCCAACCCCTAAATTTCTTCAGAACCTTTGTCAACGACCCTCGCAGTAACTACGCGTGATAGTCCTTTGAAATAAAATCACTCCCATTCCGTTATAGGAATCCTACTCCTTATACGGAGGTTCCTCCCATTTAGGTTTCTTGACTTTCTTTCCAGTTGGGGCTTCAGTGATTTTTATTTTGGCTCATGCCAGACGGGAGAGGGTCATATGCTGAAAGTGAACACCTGATTTTTATTTGTCTTTCACGCGTCCCAGATGTGCCCATGTCTCGTGCCGTCATTCCATTTATAAGGCTTCGATATAGGGAGCTGACACACTTAATTTCGCATTACTCATTATTTAAGTGTGTGTGTGTGTGTGTGTGTGAAAAATAGAAAAATCACTAGAAACACAAGTTACTGAAACTAATAAATTTCCCCCGAGTAGTATGTGTGCGTATTTACTAGCATGTAATTGTATGTATGTATGTATGTATGTATTTCGAATTTAATTATTCATGTTAATTTCTATCTCATAATTTCGACTATAAATTTGAATCGGTCGCTGGTTGAGCTCAAAGTTGCATGCAATATTTTATGATAATTTAGTCCCCCTTAAAAGAACTTCAGAACCGTAAAAAAAAAATGGGCGTTGATGTGCCTAATTCATTTTTCACATCCCTAAAAAAGTAGATTATTTTAATTTTCTTTTTTTTTTGTCTGAAAAATTGATATTTTCTAAGGTAAAGAAAAGGTGTTGCCACGAAATTTTTGGAAATAAAATAATTTAAATGTATTTTTTTTAATAATAATAATAATAATAATAATATAATATAATAATAATAAACTAAAGACTGACTCATTTTGTGACTGTCGAATTTGCGTTGAGTCAAAGGACAATAATCAGAAAAATTTGAAGTCAGCATATACAAGGGGGAGTCAAAAAGTACGCGGAAAAAACAAAGAATCCTTTATTAAGCGAAAACATATGAACGTAAAGCAATTATTTTTGAACATAGTTCCCCTCTAAGTTCATGCACTTTTGAAGGCGGTGTTTCCATCCATTTAACTCCTCCCTGAAGAACCCTTCACCTCTCGTTTTGAACCAATCTGAAACGGCTATTTTTGCTTCTTCCATACTTCTAAATCGGGCTCCTTTGAGATGGTTTTTCAGTTTTGGGAACAAAAAGAAGTCAGATGGGGCGAGATCAGGGCTGTAGGGTGGATGTGGTAAGATTTCCCATCGAAATTCTCGTAGTACAGCCCTGACAACTTTCGAAGAATGCGCTGGAGCGTTGTCGTGATGAAAAAGGACTCCTCGGTGCAAATTTCCAGGTCGTTTTTTCACCAATGCTTCTTTCAATTTTGTTAAAACTCCTACGTAGTATGCTCCCATGATAGTCCTTTGTCCTTCAAGATAGTCTACCAAAATCACCCCTTTTGAGTCCCAAAAAACTGTGGCCATCACCTTTTGCGCCGACCTCTCCGATTTGAATTTGACTGGTCCAGAAGATCCGCGGGGAAGCCACTGCTTGGACTGTACCTTACTTTCAGGATCGTATTGGTAGATCCACGTCTCATCGCCGGTTATGAGTCGATCCATAAATTCGTCTTAGTTAGCTTCGATCTTGTTTAAAGAAGCCATCGAAAGATCAGCTCTTTGAGCCAGCTGGTCTGGGCGCAACGCTTTTGGGACCCATCGCGCCGAAAGCTTGCTGAGGCAGAGATGTTCGCTTAAAATCGAAGATGCCGAGCCATGTGAGATGCCCATTGCAGTAGCTACCTGATCAGTTGTAACTCTAAAGTCTTCTTCCACGAATTTCTGCACTTTGGCTACCATTTCTTCATTTGTCGAGGTTGACGGTCTTCCCTCCCTTGGATCATCTTGCAGGTCTTCTCTACCATTTCGAAAATGGTTAATCCATTTATAAACTGCTGTTTTCTTTGGGGCAGCATCTCCATAAACCCTTTGCAAAGCTTCACTGATTTGCGAAGCTGTCCACTCAAGTTTAAACAAGAATTTGATGATGGCCCTCAACTCAAAATCGCTGGTTTCCATGGGGTGAAAAATGACGTTCTTTTTAAAGGCACCCTCAATACACAATGACAAGTGAATTAATGAAATAACCTGTCAGATATCATCATCAACTTCCGAAGACATGATTAATCTCATTTTGTTTTGAAAAAAAAACAACGTGTTTGCACATGAACATTTTTCGAGTACTTTTTGGCTCGCCGTATATATATATATATATATATATATATATATATATATATATTATACAGTGGTGTAGTGCTAAATAAAGAAGTGGGGGAACACATTTTGAAAGTGTTACTCAGATGCGGGGGGGACAATGGCGAGCGCGGCGAGCCTATACAGCTGGGGGTCCGGGGGCACTGTAAGCCCCCCGGGAAATCTTTTGAAATCTGACCAATTTCAGGGATATTTTGAGGTCATATGCACTGGATATTAGGATATATTCCAAGGTTGAAGACGCAGTATTTCCAGTGTCATTAGATATACGACATCCAGTACGATCAATAAAAATAGCTAACAACTGGAATGATTAACTGAAAAAAAAAAGTTAACAACTGGTACGCCGTGGTGACTGTTTCACCAGATCTTTATAGGCTAGCATTGCCTCAGTCGAAGCTAAAAGAAATGAAACAGTTAATGATTCTTTCTCATATTTCTTCTAGGGGTGGGAATTAAAATTTCATGACGTTACAGATTTGTAAGTTCGGATTTATTTGAAATAGTGAGGGAACGCCGTTCCGTCTACCAAAAAAAGTAAGGGAACGCCGTTCCCACAGCACTACACCACTGTATATATATATATATATATATATATATATATATATAATATATATATATATATATATATATATATATATATATATATATATATATATATATATATATATATATAGGCGATTTAGCGTAAGTAACAGTGAGTCATTATCCATTTACGTGTGAGATGTATCTCTTACATTAAGAATTAGCGAGTTTATGCTAACATTTTTATTTTTTAAAACAAAATGCAAGTTTGCCTTAATTTTAAAAGTATTATTTGCTAATTATTATTATTTATACATATTATTTTGTCATTTTTATCTTCCTGTTAATAACTGTTGAATCATGAAAGAATTACTTTAAATATATGTTTACAATAGGACATTTTCAATATATATATATATATATATATATATATACACACAGTTTGTATATAAAGGTGCATCTGTATACGTGTGTGTGTGGATGCGCGAACGCGATAAACAATAGAATCACGTACTTCTAAAGCGAAGATCTCACTTTTTCATCTAACAACAACGACAGTTGAGTCACGAACTCATTTGATAATCATCCACTCAACATATTACTTTGATGAATAGGGTGAAAAAAAAAAAGAAACATGGAAAATTTACCATGTTCTGAACACCATGCGTATGTGGGTTGAGGGTTCGAATCATTTGATCTTATCGAATTGAAAGCAACATCGAGTCATTTTTTTTTTTAATGTGGTTAATCCCCTTATTGTATAACGACCACTTCAGCGATTTTTATTTTGGCTCATGCCAAACGATTTTATTCAATCTTATATAGAGGGAACCTCCATCGTTAAGAGTTAAAATATGTACACTGAGTTTAATATTCTTTAAAATATATTTAAATTTTACGCGGATTTGTAAATAATTGGTATTATTGTTATTTAAGATCGTTTGAAAATACTATTTTTCTGCTAAAAAAAAATAGCAGTTGATGGCAATTTTTTTAGCACTTCAGCTTCAACTTGTTCCGTGAGATTCTTTTAAAACACGAAGCTGTCTTTAATGATAATTTAGCAATAATCATTATTTGGTTTGCTTCTATATAGAATTTGCTTAAACCTTCTATAATAAAATGCGTATAATAGACCTTTTTAACCGTTTAAAAGTTCCTTTTTGCGAGCGAAAGGTACAATTGCGATGATTTGCACTTTTAACGAGTACTTCAAGATGTTTGCAAAGTTTCGAGTTTAGCCAGAAATGAATTGATCCAGGATTCGATCTATTACTCGATCAAATACGTTTCAGTTAGGATTGACTCAATTCTGAGGAAAAACAATGAAGGTTTTTTCATTCCCAGCAAGAAATATAAATTTCGATAGATTCCTTATTGGCGTTATCTATCGATCGTGTATATAAAAATGATGAAGGGCGTAGTTGAAGTTTAAATTAGAGGAAAAGGTTCACCGAAAAGGTAAACAGAAAAAGGTTAACACGTATGAAGGAAGTTTGAATTAAAGGGGTTCTGAATCATCATCATCATCATCATCAGCCCTCCCGCAATGCAAGTTTCCGTAACGCTCCAAACCCTCCACCTCAAATGTAAACAATGAATCAGCACCTCTGCAACAAATTGCTTTAAACACTGCTCTTGGCAATGAATCCGAACAAAGAATGAGGCGGCAACGGTGTGAAGCACTGTTTTTCCAATTATTTAATATTATGTGTGTGTGTGTGTGTGTGTGGTTTTGTTGAGTAATACATTTGCATCACCTCTCTCTCTCTCTCTCTCTCTCTCTCTCTCTCTCTCTCTCTCTCTCTCTCTCTCTCTCTCTCTCTCTCTCTCTCTCTCTCTCTCTCTCTCTCTCTCTCTCTCAAATTATTTAAATTGTTATGAACACGATCCTCGACTCAAGTTGATCAAATTAAAGTGATTCTTCCGCTCTCATTTCTCTCAGTCTCCGCAACATTTTTAATTAATTAATAACAACCCCTACAATTTACTTATTCTCTCTATACCTGAACTTTCTATACTTATGGCTCCTTTCTTTTCCAAATTTTCCAGTATTTTTATTGGATTTTAGTTCGGGCAAAAACTTCCCATACAATAATTAAATTATATATCTCCAATTTTTGTTTCAAACGTTTTTACTTTTGAAAGCTTTTGAAAAGATTGTAATTAAGCATCCGTTTATATTCGCGGCGGAATTAATTCCTTAGGAAATTTATTTAATTTATTAATGTTCGAATAAATTTATTATAAATTTATTTAATTTTTCGACGGTGGAATGAATTTATTAAATTATTCTATATTTACGAACGTTGTGAGATAAATTCATTAGGAAATTTATTTAATTTATTAATTTCGGAATAAATTTATTAAGAAAATTATACCATTTATCAACGCTGGAATATATTTATTATAACTTTTTTCCATTTACGGACGCTAGAGTAAATTCCAATTACGAAGTTGGAATAAATTTAAGAGGAAATTTATCTAATTTCTTAATTCTGGAACAAATTCATTAAGAAAATTATCCCATTTATTAACGCTGGAATAAATTTATCAGGGCTGTGGAGTCGGAGTCGGAGTCAGGAGTCGGAGTCGTGGAGTCGGTCAATTTTGAGTGGAGTCGGAGTCGGAAGTGCATAGTTGGATGGAGTCGGAGTCGGTGCAAATCCTTCAATTATAACCATAGCAGCCTAGGCCTAGGCCTAGCTCAATTTATGAATAAAATAGATTTAACCTAATGTTTTAATATATAATATAATATATAAATAATATATAATATAAATATATATATAAATATAGTTGCTTATAATTAATAAGGATTATAATTAATTAATTAACATAATTAATAATAAGGAAATTTAAAAATTCAGTTTAGGTTAGTACATTTTGTTACGGATGTTTATAATAATACAAAAACATCTTATTAATTTGCTAAACCAATAATAATCTTATTTTGTTTAAGCTTCAATCAGTTTGTATTTTGGGATTTATTGTAATTTTTTTAATAAAGAGAAAAAAAGCCATTAAGGCATAGTTATAGCCACAAAGTAACCTCATGAGTCATGTGGTGGTGACGAAATGCCTTGTTTATGAATCTCCATTGGCCTAATAAAGCTAATCGTAATCAATTTGGCCTTAACATTCCATCGGAGTCGGAGTCGTAATTATGCAAGTCAGATTTCTGGAGTCGGAGTCGGAATGTTAAAATTTTTGGAGTCGGAGTCGGAATGTTAAAATTTTTGGAGTCGGAGTTGGAGTCGGCAAATTTTATCACCGACTCCACAGCCCTGAAATTTATTATAAAATTTATGCCATTCGCCAACGCTGGAATAAATTTATTATAAAATTTATGCCATTCGTCAACGCTGGAATAAATTTATTATAAAATTTATGCCATTCGCCAACGCTGGAATAAAGTTATTATAAAATTTATGCCATTCGTCAACGCTGGAATAAATTTATTACAAAATTTATTCCATTTATCAAGGTTAGAATAAACTGATCAGGAAATTTATTGCACGGGTAATTTGTTCGTTTTTTGTTTGAGGTTTTCATTTTTGAAATTTTTTGTTTAAATCTATTTGTTCAAAGAATATTAGTTCGGTATCGTCGACTCTATCCAGGAAATATTTTTTTCTTATTAGCTACAAACAGAGTACGAAAGAAAGGTGTTAAATGAGGAGAACTTATTTATTTATTTATTTTTGAATCCAAAGCGATAATTGATGAAACTGTTTGGTTAAAAGAGACATATTCAAAATATCAAAGTTAGACGAGAATGTTTATAAACTTTTGTTTTTTAACAAAATTAATTTTGAACTTTAATTAAGTTTGGGAAGGGGGAGGGGGGGGGGGGGGGGGGACTTAGACATTTGCTTTATCAGCTTCAAGTTCAGAGGTTATAATATTTGATTTAGTGCGTGGCCACGGTGCGTATATAGGTCATATTTTCAAAATTAAACGTTTTCCGTCAATATCTCAATAACAAAAAAAGATTGGGTTCTTTTGTGTGCTTCCTATTCGCGTTTAATTTTAAAGTGCGGGTACGGCACTTTGACGAATTTATTTCTGCTCACGAGAAGAGTTAAAATCTATTCAGTCATATATAATATATATATATATATATATATATATATATATATATATATATATATATAGGGTGATCCAGAGAAATGGGACCCAAAAGAAACCCCTGTAACTCTTAAAGTATAAGTCCTTTTATAAAATCATACGCATCATTCGAAAGAGGATAGTTACAAGTTTGTACAGGATTGTATAGGTTTTGACAATACAAGACAAGATAAGATACAAAACAAAATAAAAGCATGGCAGTTTTGCGTCAAACGTTTCCAGGCGAGTTAATCTCAAGATTTGGAGACGTTGAATGGCCCGCAAGGTCTCCGGATTTTTCTCCCTTAAATTATTATCTCTGGGGATATTTAAAGAGTAGGGTCTATAGAAATAGCCCAACGACCTTGCAAGAATTGAAGGCCGCCATCACAAATGAGATACAGGCCATACCACCACCGCACACTCTTGCAAAAGTGATGCAGAACTTACAAGCGAGAACACTGGAATGCTTGGCAACTAATGGAGCACATTTGAAAGGAGTCATTTTTAAAAAATAAATATTTCATAATAAACTTGTAACTCTACTCTTTCGAATGATATATAGTTTTTATGAAAGGAATTAAATATTAAGAATATTTGGCTTTTTTTATGGGTCCCATTTATCTGGATCACCCTTTAGATGCATTATATATAACACATGATTAATGACGTAAAACTACAGCGAACCGAAAAGCTTCACTCGAACCCATATACTTGGAGTGCAACTTCGTGGTGGGCCCATAATGAAAACCGTGCCCACTCCATATCTCTTTTGGAGGGGGTTAAGTATGTGAAGCTATAATGTGGATAAACTCACTTTTCCACTCACTCATGGCTGATGGATGGCGGATGCAAAAACGTCGCCAACCCCATTCTTAGTAAATGATAATAGAATGATATTAATACCAATTTGGTGTGTGCTTTTCTAAACCAAACCTTCGATGTCTTTCAAGCTCAAACTTTAAATAGATGATGCTTTAATCTTTCTTCTATTTTATTAATTGATCGATAAATTACTTTATTATAGTAATTAGAGGGGAGAAATGGAGAAAAACTGAAAAGACCAAAGATACAAGGAAAGATGGATTGAGTATATTGAAGAACTATATGATAAAGAGAACAAACCTAATAACATCGAAATGGAGGAAGTAGATTGTATGGGACCGGACGTATTGGAAAGAGAAGTAGAGATGGCTGTAAAAGATCTAAGAAATGGCAAGGCCCCAGGACCAGATGATGTACCAGCAGAACTTCTGAAGAGTCTGGAAGGTGATGCTAGGGAGGAGGTGAATGTATTGTGCGGAAACATGTACGAAAGTGGAGACTGGTCTGCTGACTTTATGAGAGTCTCTATGATTACTATCCCCAAGAAACCGAGAGCCACCAAGTGTTCAGAATTTCGAACTATAAGCTTGGTCAGCCATGCATCAAAAATAATGCTTAGGATACTAAACAGAAGACTAACGAACAGAGCTGAGAAGTACATTAGAGAGAATCAGTTTGGATTTAGGTCAAAATGCGGAACAAGAGAAGCTATTGGTATTATGAGTGATGGGAGAGAGAGTGCTAGGACATGATCAGGAAATGTTTGTTTATTTTATTGACTTTGAAAAAGCTTTTGACAGAGTCCAATGGAGGAAACTAATGGAAATATTGAAGAATATTAATGTTGACTGGAGCAACCGTAGGCTGATAAAAAATCTGTATCTTGGGCAGACTGTGAATGTTAGAGTTGCAGGAGGAGAATCGGAGCCTGGATTGGTTGGGAGAGGGGTCAGGCATCTATGCGGAAGCAATGATAATAGAAGCACTCTCAGATGTGGAAGAGGGAATCAGAGTAGGAAGTAAATTGATCAAATCTGTAAGGTTTGCGGATGACAAGGCATTTGTTTGTAGTACTGAGGAAGGACTGCAAAGAATGGTCAATAGCTTGACAACAACGGCGGAAGAATTCGGAATGAGAATTAATGAGACCAAGACAAAGGTAGTGAAAATTGCAAGAAGGAAAGGAAACAAACGAACCTAACGATAGGAAATCGGACCTTAGAAGAAGCTGAGCAGTTTAAATATCTGAAAAGTTTATAAACCAATAATGGAGATTGCAATAAGGAAGTAAGATCTAGAATTAGTATGAGTAAGGTAGCTTTTGAGAGACCAGAAAAGACTACTTACAGATAAACTCAACTTGAAACTGAAGAAAAGGTTAGTAAAAAGCTTGATATGGAGTGTGGTACTGTATGGAGCAGAAAGATGGACACTGAAAACAATTGAAAAGAAACTCCTGGAAAGTTTCGAAATGTGGATTTGGAGAAGAATGCTAAAGATAAGCTGGAGGGAACACCAAAGTAATGAGGAAATACCGCAACAGGTGAAGGGAGGAAGAAGACTCATTAAGGTGATAAGAGAAAGACGGAAGAAATAGATTGGACATGTGTTGAGAGGAGAAGGATTGTTGAAGGAGGTGATAGAGGGTAGATATGAAGGTAGAAGGCCGAGGGGAAGGAAAAGGAAAGCAATGCTGGGTGATTTGAAGGCAGGCAGGAGCTACCATGAGATGAAAAGGATAGCTCAGGAGAGAACACTTTGGTGGGGGACATGAGTTGGACCTGCCTGACAGGCAGAACACGATGGATGGATGGATCGTAATTTATTATTATTATAATAATAATAATAATAATAATAATGGTCGCTAACTCTAAAATGAATTTATAGTGGGTGTTGTTTATATGAACCTATCCCCATATGGTCTACGGGACATAACATCAATACTCTAAAATGCTAAATCAACCTACCTTAACCTAGCGTAACCTAACCGAGCCTAACCTAACTTTACCTAACTAAGTCTATCCTAACCTAATCTAACCCACAATAACTTTTTTATGTCACGCCGATGGGATGTCGTTAGCCTGATTTACATTATGTATACATTTGAATAAACAACAATTCCGGTGGGACTGTTAACAGAAGACAGAAGTGTGTGTGTGTGTGTGTGTGTGTGTGTGTGTGTGGAATAAGTTTTTATAATATACCTTATAAAACAGAGTGATCCGTAAAAGAACCTTTAATTTATGGGAACGAAAACACGTTTCCCTTTATTCGAACTGTTTGAGAGACAAATGATGTAATTTGCTCATTTTGACTTCACACGCAAGAGAAAAAAGGGCAATGTTTACGGGCAAGTGTGTGTGTGTGTATGTACGTTTGTTGAGTTTTAGCGTATAGGGGAGGGACTCGTACGTACACTGGAATGACGACGGAGCGTGCGTGCGCTTCCCAGTCATTCCTATATAACTGTCCTGTCGAATACAACAACAACAACAACTCCACATATATCAATAACAGGATTCCTTCCTCGACAGTTATAACCTGTCTACGCTCGGAAACATTGCCTTCCTCCTTTGCTAGGAACACCCTTAAATGGAAGTGGCTTATATATGATTTTGCGCTTGACGTCTCGTAGCGTTTATTCTAGTATGGATTAAACGTTTGAATGACGGACGCGGAATCGAGTCTCGCATTAACACAATTTGTACTTGAACCTAAATCTGTATAAATTATGAACCTGACCTAACTTAACTTTTACTTATTCAGCCGAGCTACGTCGTGGCGCCGCCGCTTCTCGTGAGATCAGCGGAGTTATACGAAACTGGGTCTGAATATAGTATTAGGGTGGTTGACCGTCCTCCGGGCCTGGATGATGTAGAGACCCGTCATGGTTCCGATTCTACGTTAAGCCGCGGGTCCCCTCTATTACGTGACCCCTCTAAATGTTAGTAAGGAGAGGGGAGGGGGCGTTAAATCACGCGATTAACGTTGAGATCGCTAAACGAGTTAATCCATCCTTCCTTTCTATCAAAGTTTCACGGAATTACTTTTGCTCGTCGAAGAACTCTTATCGGGGGTCGCAGCGCCCCACCCACCCCGGCACGAACGAGGAAGGAGAGTTCACAGCAAATAAGTTTTCCTTCAATGACTTTTAAACGTGACTTAAACCCGTTTGACAGCCTCACTGCATCATCAAAGTCCGTTGACTTTTGACACATTCGTAACAATGAGGGTATAAAGAAGAAAGGTGGGAGAAACGACTTTCGCGCCCATAGTGATCTAGCTCGGGCAAGGAGGGAAGATTTGCCCTCCTCCTCCTCCTCCTCCTCCTTCCTCTCCAAATGAGAAACATTGGTACCAAGTTTGTTTTGTTTACTCTGCAGTTTTGATCATTTTTGGAATTTAGATAATTGCAAAGAGAGAAAGATCTGAAATTATTTACCGTATCTATTGTATATATGCTAACATATTATCATCATCATTATTATTATTATTGTTATTATTATTATTATATTATTATTAGTATTAGTAGTAGTAGTAGTAGTAGTAATATTCATATATTAATGTTTATTACTGTATTAAGTGCTTGAGGTTTTAATAAATTGTTATGAATGGTTTTATATAATGTTATCGCTCGGGGTAATAATAATAAAATAATATATATATATATATATATATATTAATATTATTTGTACGGTGAGAATGTTAGTTTATAATATCACACGTATAAATTTTATGAAATTATTGAAATCTGTATTAAACTTCCCGTAAAGTTATATATATATATATATATATATATATATATATAGTGCCCAAAGTTCTTTGTCCTGTAAACTATAATTCTATCTGTTTTTTTTTTATCTCCCTAGCGGACAAGATTTTTGAATCAATGAATTCGCACGTATTTTGTTTATAATGGTACAGTACATTTTTTCTTCTGTTTCTAGCTCTCTAAATTACGTACAAGACACTGAGAATCCCAGAAAAATGCCCGAAGATGTTCTGTTTTGACAGAACAACTTCGCATGACACGGTGCCTTCAGGACAAAAACAAAAAAAATATATTTCTCAACGTAAAGATTGGAATCTCTTTGAGATAATCAACCATAGTCTGTATTCATGTCTGTCTGTCTCTCTCTCTCTCTCTCTCTCTCTCTCTCTCTCTATATATATATATATATATATATATATTATATATATATATATGGGATTGAACTCAGAATGGTCCCCTGAGATTCTTTAATGATACACACAGACCGTGCATGGAACAAGGAACTCTTCTGGGAAAATTAAATCCACTATAGTCCGAATAAGTAATGGTAAATGACAAACACTACAGTTTTTTCCATGATGTTAGCCCGACGTGGGCAACGGGTCACTCGCAAAGAGGCCCCGAAAATATAGCTTCCCTCACCAGCTATCTGCAAAGCAGATAGGATTGAATACATCAAAGAAAAAGGGGTAACTATTGTGTTTTTAGCCAAAAACCAAAACTTAAACCTCAACTGACAAAATTGAGCGTCCACTTTTCAAGGCACACAACATGTCCGTTTCATGATGGGATTCAATCCGACGCGAATGCAACGAGTCTTTTGCTTATATTGAGGTTCTGGGTATAGTAGGCTAGGTGTAGCTGTAACCCCTAGATCGTGTCCCAAAGCTGGATCCTATCTGCTTTGCAGATAGCTGGTGAGGGAAGCTATAGCTATAGGTATATAAAAACTATAGTGTTTGTCATTTACCATTACTTATTCAGACTATGGTGGATTTAATTTTCCGACAAGAGTTCCTTGTTCCATGCACGGTCTGTGTGTATTATTGTGTATCTAATATAGATATATTACTAGAGCCTTCAGTCTCTTTTACTTTAATATATATATATATATATATATATATATATATAATATATATATATATATATATTCAACAATAAAGGAGTCTGTAACACATAAAAGAGGTCAAATGTGACAGTGTGACGCCAGAAATCGAAAATAATGCAATAATCTGTCCACGACATACGCGGAGGTCACCCCCATTATTTTATAGGGTTAATTCGCGATAGCCGAGTGGAAAGCAAGTGCACTGTACTCAACATACAGTAGAAGTAACATAAAAAAAATTAGTTGGGTTTCCGTTCAAAGAAAACGGTCGTCGTTTTTTATGAAGAAACAGTTAACTAACAACTTACAACTGGCAACTAACTCGTCAACGAATTTTATTGTAGTAGAGAGAGAGAGAGAGAGAGAGAGAGAGAGGAGAGAGAGAGAGAGAGAGAGAGTTACAAGGAGTTACAAGGAAAAGAAGTACCTCAAAAGGCCTTGCGGCCCATACCGAGGAGGTACCAATATTGGGCAACGGTGCCATGGAAAATTTTGTAAAAGTTTATTTTTCTTTCAACTATCCTAGCAGTAGTAGAAAACTGGATAGAAAAGTAGAAGAGAGAGAGAGAGAGAGAGAGAGAGAGAGAGAGAGGACAATGGAAGATCGAAGGAGATAGAAGAAAAAGTAAAACATTTTATTTTTAGTGGTATATTCGCCTTTCTTTTACTATCGATTGTTCCTTTGTTTCGAGAATACTGCTAACGTATACTCGAATAAGAAGACTTTGATCCCAGTTACAACAGAACATATAATTAATTCATCCAAACTCTCACCCGTCTCTTTTTATCACACACACACACAAGCACATCTACCTTACGAGACAGCGACATTTCTTCATTTTCTGTTGTGGATGGCGAAAGCTACGTTAAGTTATTTAAATTATGTTAACCTACTCAGACCTTTATTGTAGACCATTTTTTCACGTTCAATGATTTTTCAATAAAAAAAAATGACACTTTGGCCCGCTAATGTCGCTACACGCACGTTCCTGTGAAGTGCTCGTGTGCATCAATGCTGTCTCAGTTTTGTAAGGTATCAAAGAACGCACGTGCACACACACACACACACACACAAACAACACACACACACATATATATATATATATATATATATATATATATATATATATATATATATATATATATATATTAGGTCTCATTATCAGTTCCAAATTCCAAAAACTTAATAATAATAATAATAATAATAATAAATAATAATAATAGGAAACAACGAGCGAAATGGAGCCAGAAAATCATGAGAAGAAAAGTGCTCTTAACCCTTTACTGCCGAAAAGGACAAATTTGTAACCTTTCAAATACACGCATTCATAACTTAACCCTACAAAATATTTGGCCAGTAAAGGGTTAAATAACAGCAACAGAGCAACTCAAAACAACGACAACAACAACAACAACAACAACAACTTAGACAAAAAAAAAAGTTATTGCAAAAAAGCGAGATAAATTTTGATCGTTTCTTTCTACAAAATTTTTTTTTTTTCCCTTTATTGTGAATAATTTCAAGATCAGATTAAATCCCGGATTGAAATCCGGTCAGCCGTAATTTGAGATTTTAATTATTACCGGAATCGAAGCATCGACGTTTTTTCTTTTTCTTTATTCCAAACACCTGAATTTGAAGTCAATTTTGAGAAAGGAAATTGAACTGAATTCAATTAATTGACTCGATTTACAACTCTCTCTCTCTCTCTCTCTCTCTCTCTCTCTTCTTGTTATTTTACAAAACCGCGATAATTTTTTAGGATACAAACGGAGTTTATTGCAATACGAACGTGCGTGTAGCGACATTATCGGTGTTGCCATGGTTTCAGACTTATTTTATTATTGAAAAGTCATTACATATCATTAAAAACGTGATATAATGAAGGTTAGGATAAGGTAATTATGTCATTTAGATTAAGATTAAATGTCACCATCCACAACAAAAAATATTAAAATAACGCCCTTTCATACGTTAGTCGCAGTTATGTGTGTGTGTGTGTGTGTGTGTGTGTGTAACTTCTGATTTAAAGAGATGCTTTTCAAAGTCTGGTTGAGACCTAGTGTTATCCCTGGGTCCACTTATTGGCTACAATTTCCTCGTTCGACGTTTATTTGGTAAGGAAGGAGTACCGAAAGGCAGTGCCAAAACGTTAAGGCACCGTAAATGCTAATAATAATAATAATAATAATTATGTAAGCGAATTATTAAGAAGAGAAAGGAAACAGGAAGTTGGTGTATGAGCGGAAGGAAACAAATAGGAAATAATTAATAAATAATTTATAAATGAAAATTAAAAGGCGCCAAAAAATTGAAAAATATGAATAAATAAATAGATAAATAAATAATACAAGAAATAGAAAGCGAATCACGTCGTAGAGAAATAAAACAAGAAAATGACGAACGATAATAAATAAAAACAAAGAGAGTAAAGAAAGATATTAAAGAAAAAAAAGACGACAGAGAAGCGTCGCGGCTTTTGTCTTTCAATGTAACTGAATTGTTTAACTTTCACTCTTGGAAGATGACAAAGAAAGTTCCTTTTTTTCTCTCTCTCTCTATCTCTCTCCTTTCTTTTCAAAACACTTTCTCTTACTCCACCTCTGATATTGTTTCATTTCTTTTTTCTCATTTTATTTCATCTCATTTCGTTTACACGTCATTTCACTTTCATTTTCTTCTAAACATTATTCTCCTCTCTCTCTCTCTCTCTCTCTCTCTCTCTCTCTCTCTCTCTCTCTCTCGAAGACACGCTCATATACCGAGACCATGAAGTGAAAGTGGGACACCTCGTACGACCTGACCTTGAGCCTCTCTCGTTCATACAAAATTCATGAAGAGAATTTCCTTTTTCAATACCCGATGCAAACATTTCGATAAATTAGATTATTAAAAACGGGTAAGTAGATTCCAATTTTTGGACCCCCCCCCCTAGGACCCTGAGGTTCTTTGAGGCACCCTGAAGTTCTCCTGAGGAGCGTTTGGTTCTCCCAGCTCACTCACCCTGCAGGAGAGATTATGAAAGGTTACGATTTGATATGAAGACCTTACGTTACAGGAATCTTGGTATTTACGGTAATATATATATATATATATATATATATATATATATAGAGAGGAGAGAGAGAGAGAGAGAGAGAGAGAGAGAGAGAGAGAGAGAGAGAGAGATATGAAGGCACTTCAGACCAAGTCATTTATTTGCTCGTGCGAGTCAAATGATTGGCATAAACACTGAGCATACCCAAATACCCACTAAATACCATTGCCGTTTTCTTTGTGGTGTTAGAGAAACATCATTTCTAATGGTGAGATGTGGTGATGTTGCCTCCACATCGTGAACGGGAAATGTCTAGAAGTAAAAGTTAGTCCTCATCGTACATCTGGCGTTCAAATTCCTTTGTGAAATCGATTCCAAAAGAGCTGTATAGAATTACAACTGCTACTACTGCTACTACTACTAAATACTACTAATAATAATATTATATATTATTATTAATGGAAAATTATTAATAACAATTTTATTTCCTGATTTTTTTTTTTACGAAAATAAAAAATGAACATTGGACGAGAATTGTGGTTATGATTCACTATTTCCTTTTTCAGTTCCTGCGTGTGTGTGTGTGTGTGTGTGTGCTCGCATAAGCAACGAGGCATAAGTGAGGTCAAGTATGTGGTAATTTACAGATGTATAGTAGGATACTATTTCTTTGTGTGGCAAAACTTTACATACCTCAAATCACTAAAAAAATGTAAACTTAAAAGGTTTTTATTATCAGAAAAAAAAAAATATAATATATATATATATATATATATATGTATATTATCCTCGATTAGGTTACGTTTACGCTAGGTTAGATCATTTTAGGTTAGGTTAGGTTAGGTTAGCTAGTATACCTCACGATGTTGGGACCGAACCAAAAAAAACAAAAAAAAAACACTTCGAGCCTACAAATGCGTTCGTCTGGAACACTTATTAACGCCCATCTCGGTTCGATGGCCCTAATGTTAGGTTAAGTTAAATTTGGTTAGGTTAATTATTAGTTTATAAATTTGGGAATTAAAAAGTCAGCAGTTCGCGTATGCTAAGATGCGCATATATATATATATATATATATATATATATATATATATATATATATATTACAGTGGTGTAGTGCTGTGGGAACGCGTGGGAACGGCGTTCCCTTACTTTTTTTGGTAGACGGAACGGCGTTCCCTCACTATTTCAAATAAATCCGAACTTACAAATCTGTAACGTCATGAAATTTTAATTCCCACCCCTAGAAGAAATATGAGAAAGAATCATTAACTGTTTCATTTCTTTTAGCTTCGACTGAGGCAATGCTAGCCTATAAAGATCTGGTGAAACAGTCACCACGGCGTACCAGTTGTTAACTTTTTTTTAGTTAATCATTCCAGTTGTTAGCTATTTTTATTGATCGTACTGGATGTCGTATATCTAATGACACTGGAAATACTGCATCTTCAACCTTGGAATATATCCTAATATCCAGTGCATATGACCTCAAAATATCCCTGAAATTGGTCAGATTTCAAAAGATTTCCCGGGGGACTTACAGTGCCCCCGGACCCCCAGCTCTATGGGCTCGCAGCGCTCGCCATTGTCCCCCCCGCATCTGAGTAACACTTTCAAAATGCGTTCCCTCACTTCTTTATTTAGCACTACACCACTGTGTGTGTATATATAATATATATATATATATATATATATGTATATATATATGTCACGTAAAGAACGACGCTTGTATAGGAGATATTCCGCGCAAGACGAGAAAGAAAGAAAGGAAAACATGAAAAAATGAGGTAACCACCTGGGAATCGAACCCGGGATCTTCCGATTGCCGGTCAGACGCGATACCATTACACCATGGACCTCACTCTTCCAAATGCCGTAATACTTCTACATACTCGCAGAAACCAATGCCCCAAGGGGGCACCTCTCGCATGCCGTAACATTATATACATTCAACTGCAAAGAACACGCAGTATAAATAACGTAAAGAACGACGCTTGTAAGGAGATATTCCGCGCAAGACGAGAAGAGAAGAACGGAACAAATGAAAAAATGAGGTAACCACCTGGGAATCGAACCCGGGATCTTCCGATTGCCGGTCAGACGCGATACCATTACACCATGGACCTCACTCTTCCAAATGCCGTAATACTTCTACATACTCGCAGAAACCAATGCTCCAAGGGGGCACCTCCCGCATGCCGTCTGACCGGCAATCGGAAGATCCCGGGTTCGATTCCCAGGTGGTTACCTCATTTTTTCATTTGTTCCGTTCTTTCTTTCTCGTCTTGCGCGGAATATCTCCTATACAAGCGTCGTTCTTTACGTTATTTATACTGCGTGTTCTTTGCAGTTGAATGTATATATATAGTGTGTGTGTGGTGTGTGTGTGTTCCTTATGGAATCGCGACAATCTTTAGGATACACGCACAACACATCACGAAACGAACGTGCGTATCACGACATTAGCAGAAAAACGCGATGGTTTATCTTTATAAATGCTATCTTTTACCATGAAAAAAGGGGATATAATTAAGGTTATGCAAGGTTACGTTACGTTACGCAAAGATTGGTTTAGTTTTATTAAATATTTTAGGTTTTTAGATTGGTAAATGTCGCGGTACTGAATGTAAAAGTGTATGAAAATGTTGGTTTTGTAGGGTAACCAAACATGTGTGTGTGTGTGTGTGTGTGTGTGTGTGTGTGTGAGCAGGAGAAAGGTGAATTCAATGCGCAAACAACTTTTCCACACACACAAACACTATTCTGCTTAAAATAATGTGTATTTATATTTTTAGTTTCTTTATATATATATATATATATATATACAGGGTGTCCCATAAGTCCGGTCTTATAGAAAAATTTATTTTAAATTAAATTTACAGAAGTAATACAATAGAACTAAAACAAATGTTCAAACTGATGTCTTGTTTTAAGACCTTTATTTTGTTGCACGTAGAATAACACGCAATGACTAATATGGAAGTGAGTTACACGCGTGAGGAAAAGGCCTCAGCGAGACATCAACTCGAACATTTGTTTTAGTTCTAATGTATTACTTCTGTAAATTTAATTTAAAATTTAAATTTTCCTATGAGACCGGACTTATGGGACACCCTGTATATATATATATATATCTAAGTAAATCGAGTACACTGTATAATGTATGTATCATCAAATGTCATTTAAACGTTGTTGAAGTTTGTCTCAAATCTTATGTTGGATTAAAAAGAGCTTTTTCTCTAAACACCTTTTCTCTAAAGTTGAGAGAGAAAAAATGAACAAGTTGAGATTGTTCATGTCATTCTATCAAACAAGTGTCCTTTAGGGAAATAATGACCGTTGTGTACAGTAGCGATCTGTCTTACGGAGGTAATTTCTATAACCGTTGACCGCGTTGAACAAGTGGTCGCTGTGGAAATAGGCGTTTCGTCGGGATAAATTTGACTAACGCAGTTTCACTATATATATATATAGTCTATAGTGTGTATATATATATATATATATATATATGAAAATTATTTCACGAAAGCAACATGAATAATATTTATGATGAAAATACCACGAAAGAAAAAGGAAGCATGGAATGGTGCGCAAGCGCTTTCGTCTACTGACATCCTCAGGAACACAAAAAAAAAATTTGTACGAGGAGCATACAAATTTATAAGGAAAAGCTATCAGAGTTTTAGCACTTTGCCCTCTTGTCTAAATCTGTTCTGAACAAATTCAAAACAAGAGGATCAAGCGAAAAAAGACCCTGGCTAATGTTGAAATTATTTGTAAGTTGAATAATGACAGACTCAAGAATATTTCTATTAACGATGTTGCTCGAGTGAAACAAAATTGAAGCATTATTCCAATCAATACAGTGGGATAACTCTGACAAGTGGACGAAAAGGGCACTGGACGACTGTCCAGTTCTAACGGAATATTGATATTGAATTTTAATAAGACCGTAAAGGTAGGGAAAGAAAAGAACGTAAAGGTCCACTTCGCCTTCTTTTTCCCTACCTTTACGGTCTT
The DNA here is from genome assembly GCA_023014485.1 of Bathynomus jamesi. NCBI lineage: Eukaryota > Metazoa > Arthropoda > Malacostraca > Isopoda > Cirolanidae > Bathynomus > Bathynomus jamesi. The sequence continues at coordinate 883,682 of JAJOZX010000784.1, forward strand.
ATTAAAACCCATAAACCTGGCAACCCTATGCGCCCTATTATTAGCTCTGTGGGTTCTATTACCTATAAACTCTCAAAATGGCTTGTCAAAGTCTTGTCCCCCGTTCTCGGAACTATCTCTGATTCACATGTAAAAAAATTCCATGGACCTTACTGAAAAACTGAATATACACGCTGAAACCAACGATAGATTGATCAATTTCGACGTTTGTTCATTGTTTAAAAAAGTGCCGATTGATGATATGTTTGACTTTCTCTCACGACAATTACATTAGTATGACCTGCCATTACTCGCACACATCGTTTTGGAACTCATTAAACTTTGCATCAAAGACTGTAAATTCACTTATAATAGCGAATATTATCAACTGGTTTTTGGGATGGCCATGGGTAATCCCTTGTCGCCCCTCCTCTCCAATATTTATATAGAGTTTTTCGAAATAACTTCCATTCCTAGAATCCTGGGGGTTGGTATCCCATGGTTGCGGTACGTCGACGATATTTTGTGTATCTGGCCCATGAAGCGTGACCTGGCTGACTTCCTCCTTCAGTTAAATCATCAAGTCCCCTCCATTAAGTTTATTTTAGAAGTGGAGCAAAACAACTCAATCCCGTTTTTCGACGTGCGTGTACATAGGGAAAGCCCAGGTTTTAAGTTAGTATTTATCGGAAGAAAAAAAACCAATTTGTCCTACGTACACTTTTACTCCGGACGTGACACCCCCATCAAAAAAGCTTTCTTCATTGTTTCTCCGCGCTCTTAGGATCGCCAGTCCGGAATACATGGATGCCGAATTAGAAAAAATCAACAGTATTAGAAGTGATTTGTGTTACCCACCTGCTTTTTTGGAATCTTGTCTTAACAAGGCAAAACGAACTTTCTATCGTGTGAATAATTTGTCGAAGAATATTTTAGTACTTCCATTTTTCCCAGGCTTTTTAGGGATTGCTAATGTACTTTAACTTTTGAACATTAATGTAGTATTTTCATATGACAATATTGTGAAAAATATCATAATAAAGAATAGTCCTACCAATAATTTAGGCATTATCTATAAAATTGGTTGTAAACAATGTGATTCCTTTTATATTGAACAGACGGGAAAGGATTTGCACACGCGTGTAAAACAGCATCAATATTCCGTTAGAACGGGACAGTTGTCCAGTGCCCTTTTCGTCCACTTGTCAGAGTTATCCCAGTGTATTGATTGGAATAATGCTTCAATTTTGTTTCACTCAAGCAACATTGTTAATAGAAATATTCTTGAGTCTGTCATTATTCACTTACAAATAATTTCAACATTAGCCAGGGCCTTTTTTTGCTTGATCCTGTTGTTTTGAATTCATTCAGAACAGATTTAGACAAGAGGGGCAAAGTGCTAAAACTCTGATAGCTTTTCCTTATAAATTTGTATGCTCCTCGTACAATTTTTTTTGTGACCTAGTTCTATATATTGTCTCGAACTTGTTATTTATTCCAGTGTTCCTGAGGATGTCAGTAGACGAAAGCGCTGAACACCATTCTGTTTTTCCTTTTTCTTTCGTGGTTATTTTCATATATTATATATATATATATATATATATATATATATAATATATATATATATATATATATATATATATATATATCCACCCCAACCACCCCTCACCAGCTACGCTCCCCCGCAAGCTATTACAGATACAATGGGGTCGTCTGCTGTAAATCTTGTAGAAAATCCATTATGTTTTATATTTGACAAAGTAGATCATATTAGGTCAGATCTTCTTGTATCTGTCTGTCATGATTTTTATGATTCAGAAGAATATGCGAGGGTACAATCAAACACCCTGTTCAGTGCTACCCTCCCAACTCGTAGAGGTAATTCTAGAAACGAGAATACCCTGAAAGACATTATAAATAAAGTGTCGACCCTCCGGGATAATGAGAACAGTATTATCTTTTACGTTACTAACTTCCATAGAATACCGGTAATTTCTATGGGTAACGTAGACGTCTCGATGCTCCTCAAACAGTATAATGAGGTACAAAAGTCGATAGTTGAACTGAAACACCAACACGTGGTGTCAAATCAGAAAAACGTGATTTCGCTAGAACAATTCCGGTCAGAGTTAGATGCGTTGAAAGAGACGCTCCTCCCAAAGCCCAGTTACTCGGAAGTAGTTCAGCAAGCCAGATCTCCAAGAAGCGCGTCGGGCAGCGAGGGAAACGAAATCCCCACCTCCAACTCCCCCCCTGAAGGTAGGATGGAAACGCAGCATGCATGGGTAGCGGTCAACCCCCCTTCCGTTCAGGAAAGGACCCCTGCTCCCGATTTCACAATGAGGAACAGGGACGGTCCAATGCCGACAGACGAGGCATCATTGCCCTCTTCCCTGCCTCCCACTTCAGAGAAGAGGTGTTCGATTACGCCTCGCTCGGTGCGCAGTTCCCCCCGCCCTCCCACCGAAGAAGGAGGGGCACGCGCGGCCGTCAGGTTATAAACACCGCTAACAGACCCTCACCAAGCCACAGAGTAAGGGAGGGGCCTCCTATCCCCCAAAGGTTGTGCCACCCATCCCCCAGGCAGGCGAACCCTGCCTCAGGGAGATCGAGGGAGGAGGACGACAGATGGGTAACTGTTAACAGGCGCCCTTTCCGAAGGTTTCCTCAACCGGTCTCCGCGGCGAGGCCACCGATGGGGAATTTCACCCTCTTTGTGTCGCGAATTCAGCTCTCGAACGAGGCAAGCGATATTCGACACATGATAGATGAAGTCATTGGTGAACACAGTATATTGATAGTTAATAAACTAAACACGAAATCTCCGTATTATAACTCATTTAAAGTAATAATTAAAGGTGTAAATGCACATTTCAACTCGTATAATATGAGTCAATGGCCAAACGGTATTATTGTTAAGTTTATTCACTTTTCCAGATTTGATAACAGGCAAAATAATAATAATAATAATAATAATAATAATAGGCGCCCTAACGGTAATGCCTGAAAGTTGTACTGTGTAAAATAATAATAATCTTACTAATAATAAATTCTCTATCAGTCATGGCGGATAACTTGTTGAAAATAGTCTCATATAATGTAAGGTTAGTGAGGAATTCAACTGTAGATGTTCATAAAATCTGCGACAGTGCAGATTTGATACTCCTGCAGGAGCACTGGCTACCTAAGCAACAGCTAAAATTCCTCTCTACCATCCATGATGACTTTATGTACCATGCGTCATCAGCATTCAGCAGTAGACTTGTCAGATGAATTAATGTACGGTAGGCCTTTTGGTGGTGTTGCTTTCTTCATAAAGAAAAATTTGTCAAAACATATAAAAATTTTAACAAGCGATAATGTAAGGTTGTTAGGCATTGAATTACAAGTGAACAATGATTGCATATTAATTGTAAACTGCTATTTACCATATAACAACAGCAGTAATCTAGATGAATACATTGATTTGCTATACAAAATTAAGTCATTATCAGATAACCCCAAATATTCTCACTGTATAATAATGGGGGACTTTAAAGCGCATGTGAACTCGGAATTCTTTGCAGAATTGGGTAACATGTGCGAGTCGGCCAATTTAAGTATAAGTGATGTAGATGTATTATGGGTAGCCAGTGGTAATTTTACATACGTTAGTGATGAGTGGTGCCACCAGGTGGATTGATCATTGTCTCACTAGTAATAATCTAAAGGATCGAATTGTTAGAGTTCATATTCTGCATGATTTCCTTCTTTCTGATCATAGACCATTAGAAATATTAATTAACGTTACCAATTTATGCGCAACACGACTTAACAAGAACTCAAGAGGTAAGAATAATCGCGTCGATTGGTCCAATGTTACGATGCAGCAGAGAATAGAATACAAAGACAGAACACGTCACCTCTTTAGTAATTCAGAAATTTTGCACCTTGCCTGTAATAATCCTTGCTCAAATGCAGGGCCGTTTCTAGCCATTAGGGGGCCCTAAGCAGTATACCCATTTGAGGCCCCACATCTCCATCCACCAACTCACGCTTTACTACATCGCCTCAGCACACATACAAAAAATGGCTGTGTTAATAAAAAACAATTATGAAACAATTTTAATGAAACATTTATATCCAAAACAACAAATATGTACTTTCAGAAGACAAACAGAAAAAATACTCTTCATGAAATTCCTGAAAATTAGCTTATACATTATTTAGAATAAATGACACAGAACTATATATAAAAAAATAATGCAATTATCAACTACCAAACAATTACTAACTCAACGATACAATTGTGTAATAGGTAACAGTTATACAGAACAGTTTGTATCTTCAAAATTTTTGCCTCCTAGATTTTTTCTGGCCGAAAGTATCAATAACATCATCATATGAAATCTCCCTGCCAACGTCCTGCTTGATGCTTATGATACCAAGGCCACTGAGGCGATCCTGCCGCCCCATTGATGATCTGAGGTAGTTCTTGATTAGCTTCATCTTAGAGAAGCTCCCTCGGCTGTGACGCTACTGTCACAGGTAGAGTGCGGGCAATTCTTAGTGCAAACCCAGAGATTGGGGTATAGTTCCTCCAGTTGCTTCTGATGAATGAAGGAGAGAAGCTCCAATGCAGTCATGTTGTGTGAAGGTAAAGTCGGCAAGTTCTTAATTTCGAGGGCCGTTCTCTTCCATCAATGTCAGAGTCAGCTCCAGAGCTTAGTATCTTAGAGAGCTTTTCACACTTGCAGGACAAGTCTTCCTTGTTCATTGTGGTGAAGTTTAGGAGAACCCCCATATGTCCCTCACATCATCTAATGTTTTGAATCTCTCATTTATTGACCCGATGGCACAATCCACCACCACATTGAAAAATTGACTTCCAGCTCTTTAAGGCTTCTGTAAATGGTTCATCAGGAGCTTCGTAAGCAAAGTGCTTTTTTGTGGATCTGAGCCTCTTCTTCAGCACAGCCTCCACATTCATTTCCTCACATATGTCCCTAGCTACGACTTGTGCTGCAACAAAACCGTTTCTGTAGCTGGTGAGTGAGTCTTTTTTTTGTGAGGAGGTTGACTGCCACATCAAACTGCATTGTCGGAGACTGCAGAAGTTTGCTCACATGGTTAACTGCATGAAGAATGTCATACCATACTACTGTGCAAATCTGAAAGCGATAAGACCCTACCTCCTCTGCAAGTGCCTGTGCTTCAGTCCTGGCTATGGCATCTGTGGCATTGTTTCTGGCTTCCAACAGGGCCTCTCTGATGTTGTGGCTCTGGTATCGCACAGCATCAATGCTCTTAAGCCGGCTCTCCCACCTGGTTTCACTCCAAGACTTGAGTGTTATGTTCACGTGCTTCTTTAGGATTGTCCATCTCTGTGTAGCTGCTGCAAAAAGGTTGTACAATTTTTGTACGTTGCCAAAGAAGCTTATGGCATCTGTAGAAGCTTTAGCTGCATCAGCCACTACAAGATTCAGAGTGTGAGCCCCACATGGAATATAGAGTGCACGACAGTTCTTCTCTAATAACCGAATCACCAATTAATTGAGAAGCCATTATATTATCACTTTATCAGCTAGAGTAATTTTAATACCTGCAATAAATAAAGAATTTTATATATTTTTATAATCACTAAAAACTATTTCGATATAAGTAAACATGTAAGCTGCAAATGGAGGGGCTAAAGTTTTTTGGAACCCCTTAGAGGAAGACCCCCTGAAAGCAAGGTTTCTGTCTGCCAGTGATTGGATTATATACTTACAAGACGTGTGAGAACATCTCGCCAGCGTCTTCGCTCTACCTCCATTAATGACATTTCAGTTTGGTCAATGGTCCTCCCAGTTTTTAGCCGCAGTTCCAGATTCTTCCATGTTGCCATGTTATCTGCATGTTCTGAACTATTTTCATGGCCTTTCAGAAGCGAACCAACGTTTATCCAGTCTGAAAGTACATCCGTAATTAGTTTGTACGACTTCCTTGAAAATAACTTGCAGCAGAAGCAATAAAGAGCATCATTCCTTCTAGAGTACATCAGCCAGCTTCGCTTTATTTTTTCCCCATTAATTAATGTCTGTACATGTAATGGTGATGAACGCTTCTACGTCCTCTCTTTTAGGGAATATGAAATCTGGACTGATTTGAAATGGTCCTCGAGACACCAGATCTGTCTTCAAGGCATCTGACAGGACAACTGGCCAGTCATACGGATCAAGCGGTGGAGCAGATCTTGGTTCTTGTTGCTCAGTAGAAATGCCTGTGTGTGGTGTTTGAAGCTGAACAGAAGATGGGCCACTTGTTGGTTCATCAGGCTCTACTTTACTGGTGTTTGAGGTTGCATAGAGGATGGTCCTGCTGTTGGCTCATGATGCTCATCAGGCTTTGCTGAGGATGGCTTTTCCGAATATTTCAGTAGTGCTCCTGAGAAGAACATAACATTACATGTTCTGTTAATTTTTGCTAAAATACTCTTTCTTATCTTGTTTGATAACACTGGTCTGCGTGATTTTAAAGGTCAAGGATATGTTTGTTGTTCTTAGGTCAGTTTATCACGCTGATTCCGAAAATCGCATCCATTTTTCTCAATCAGGTCAACTTTTCGAAATATAAACACTTTCTAGAAATTCTCATTTCCCGTTTTATTGGTAGGTGAGCGATACATGTAGTAGCATATGTCGACTGGTATATACATACAGGCTTTACAGGCTGTTCTTATAGATCTCAAGAAGGGTACAGCACACTATAATAGGCTAATCAGGGATGAATGGCCTCTTTCAGGGACTTCCGCTTGTGCCGGCAGACACCACATCCCTCTTCAGCACCAGCAGTAGTCGGCCAGCATATCTAAAAAACCTGACCTGATTGAGAAGAATGGATTACATTTCTGAATTCAGCGTGCGAAACTGATCCTAAATCCAGTTGAAAACCTCTGACCTTTGAAAAAAAGATTTGAAACGCAGGCCAGTGTAATAATGATCTGTGTGAAGAATTTGAGGTGATGTGATCCATTAAATTTCACATTTCGAAATATTATAAATATTACAAAGACTAGCTTACTCTACACGATTCCTGAGTACTTGCCTAGATTGATGGTCTACCTAACCTAGTTGCCTGAACTGTAATAATAAGAATATACAAGTGGCACATCTCACCTGTGCTACTGGAAAGCTTCTCCTCCTCTATTTTCTTCTTTTTCCGTTTTTCAGCTCCTGATGGATAATGTCGTTTCATTTTCCAAGATGCACGAAGTCACATCTAGTTAACCACAACTAATCTGCTAAATAATAATAATCATGATAATAATGATGATGATGATGATGATGATGATGATGATGATAATAATAATAATAATAATAATAATAATAATTGTTATAATGGTAACATTAATCAAATACATTCAAATAATCAGACCATTTAGGTTTTAACCAACAAAATTCACATTATCTAAAAAAAGGATGAGAAAAGAATAATAAACTTTAAAACATAACGAAAATAATCGTAGGTTTTAAAGTGTTACAAAATCTCTTAATAATTAGTAAATTAGTGAAATAAGGTTTTACAATACTAGAAAAATTAAAGCATTTAGAAAGTATAAGCATAGAGTAAGAATAAAGTTAAATAAGATAGAAATAAGATCTCACAATAGTTATTTTACACATAACGACCAAAACGTTTCGTTTGTCTCCCTTTTATCACATTTGTCTCATACAAAAACTTTAATTAATACGACAATAATAATAATAATAATAATAATAATGATAGTAATAATAATAATAATAATAATAATAAGGATAATAATAATAATAATAATAATATTAATAATAACTTCAGCTATATTCCTATTCTTGCCCACTGAGCTATGACCTGGGAGTCTGTCTAGGGGCCCCCTAGTAGCAGTGGGGCCCTAAGCGGCCGCTTAGTCTGCTTATGCCAGGAAACGGCCCTGCTCAAATGATTCTCACTGTAAACTCATAGATAGGTATTATAGTAAGATAATATCCCTGTTAAGAGAAGCAGGAAGCCCCCTGATTAAATCTTACAACTATCATACTAAGATTATATAATTATTCCTGGATGCAATGATTTTATTGCCCCCCTGAAGAGGGAATCGAAAGACGCCTATGATTTATGGTGCTTTCATGGTAGACCCAGTTTAGGACCAGTACACTTGAATATGTGTAGAAGTCGGGGTCAGTATAAGGCGGCCATAAGGCGATATAAACAGGAAGGAGAGTCTATTCGAGCATCAAAAGCCTGTGAAGCTCGCATAAATAACGATAATAACAAATTTTGGAAATTTGTTAAGAATCAAACGGGTGTCAAAAATGTCCTCCCTCCGACAATCGATGGAGTGTCGGGGGAGGAGGAAATTGCAAAGCTGTGGAAAAATCACTATTCTAACATTCTTAACAGTGTGAGTAGGAATAATCTTAAGATAGATTGCAGCGAAACGATTGTGGGAGGGACAAGGGAAAACACTTTGATATCATTTTCTGAAGTAAAGACTGCAGGAGCGGCTCGCAGGTAGGCACTGTGGAACTGCAGCACCCCATGATCTTATGATCTTTATATTTAAATATTTAAAATAGCCTCTCTGATTGTTTTTTTTCAATGAACTTGAGTTTTTAAATCAGATTATATCCTTTTTTCCTTAAACTATTTCAATGCCGAACGAATGAATCACGAAAGTAGCTTCAGCCTTCCCGTGGAACTGCGTACTTAACAGTTCCAGATTTTGTTCGAAACGCTTGAAACCTCGGTGGCGGACGTACGAAGAGCGAGTCAGAATCGCGGGTTTTAAGAGGATCCAAAGCACTGTGGACAGAGCAGTGCCGATTTGTTTGTTTGACGTGGTAGTTGCGTTGCTGTATCGTTTGCTAATTCGAAATTTAATTTCCGAAATGCATTTATCAATGATTCGTTATCATTTATTTTTTGTCGTGAGATTGAAGTTAATTATATAATAATTGGATTATTACAATATATAGCTTTCATTTCTTAGAATATTTTTTTCGCTCAGAATGAAAAAAGAAGAAGAAAATTTGTTTCTAAATAAATTTTTTGGCAAATTCGAACTTACCCGTTAAGCGTAAGTACCTTATAATTGATTTTATGATATTATTTTACTTATTTTTATGACTGAGTAGTGAGTATTTATCTATTTATCTATTCGACTTTCTCTCTCTTATATATATATATAATCGACACAATTGTTCACAATTTCTGAGGCAGCACCCCCATAACTGAAAGTCACGAGCCGCCACTGGTAAAGAGGTTAATTAAAGCGTTAAAGACTGGTTCTGCGTCAGGGGTAAATGACTTATCGAATGAGCACTTAAAATATGCAAATGACGTAGTATGTCTGCGTATATCATTGCTCCTATCAGCCATGCTTGCTCATAGCTATATCCCTGCAGAGTTCATGACGGTATATATCTTGCCCCTGATCAAAAATAAGTACAGAGACATTCTGTCCAGCAATAATTACAGGCCTGCTGCTGTCGCTTCCTGCTTCTCGAAACTACTAGAAAAACTCTTGTTACGCCGATTAAAATGTCCCACTCAACTAACCTGTGTATGTATGTACTTAAAGAAACAATATCTAAATACATTGACAGTAATTCAACTATTTATAGCTGTTTCCTAGATATAAGTAAGGCATATGATAGGGTGAACCACAATATTTTATTTGCAAAACTAGAAGACAGGAAAGTTCCCATGTACATATTAAATTTATTGACATTTTGGTATTCCCACCAATCTTTCACTGTTAGGTGGGGCAATGTACTATCCGAGTGTTTTCGCTCCTCTTGCCGGGTGAGACAAGGCTCCTTGCTCTCCCCTATGCTGTTAATGTGTATCAACGGATTAATTGCTTTACTTAATGAGGCAACAGTGGGATGTTGTAGATAACACAAGGATATAATAACTTAGTTTATGCCGATGATATGGGTTAATAAGTCCTCTGTTAAAGGTCGGATCGGCTACTAAAAGTCTGCGAAGTGTATTCGCAGAAACATCATATTCTTTTTAATGCTACAAAAACTAAGGCTATGCAATTTCATCCTAACAGCTGTAATCAGCCAGTTGATATTAGGTTTAAAATGAATGGTGAAGTAATTGAGGAAGTACAAGAGTTTAAGTATTTGGGTCAAACTTTTACCAGCTCCTTGAGTGATGACTCGGATATAAGAAAACAATCTCGAAGCCTGTGTGCTAAAGCGAATATGACCATAAGGAACTTTCGATTCTGTACAAGTGAAGCTAAAGACACTCTCTTTCGTACTTTCTGCAGTAATATATACGGACAGCAACTGTGGGTGAATTATAAAAAAGGTTCTGGCAGAACTCTAAATTTGCTGTACAACAGGTCTTTTAGACTCTTACATAAATTACCCCCGAGATGCTCAGCTTCGCAAATGTTTGCTACCTGTAATGTCCCGAGCTTCCCGGAGGTAACAAGACGTGCTCAATACAGTCTAATGCAAAGAATTAAAAAATCAACCAACCCGATCATCCAAGCTATCCATGAGTCCTGCCATTTATCCTCTAAGCTATGGACTTCTTGGTACGAAAACGTCTGTCTGTAGCTCCACTTAACTTCGACATTACAGTATTATTTCCAATCAATTGTATATATTTCTATCCTTAGTATATGAACTGTCATGTATTAATAATATTTGTCATATGGACTATAGTCTCCCAATAAACCTTTTCATTTTCATTTATATATATATATATATATATTATATATTATATATATATAATATATATATATACCTTTCCTTTCAGCCTTTCAAATGTTCCGTGCGATATTTCCTCATTTCACGGAGGTCATGCTTGTTGCCCTTCCTCTTGAGTTGGCCTGATGAGGTAAAGAGTTGGTTTCTTGTGCTCGCCACTTCACATAGCCAGGTACTCCCTGCTATTTGGAATTGTTCTGAGCCAGGTGTCTAGTCTTCTTTTGAAGATATCCACCGCTACAACACCCGTGTTCCTTAGTTCCTTGGTCAGCTTTGTTGAACAGTCTTGGTCCTCTCACAGCAAAACTATTTTCCTTCGGGATGAAGCTGTTCCCTGTCTAGCCCTTCATTTAGGAACACGACACATTCTTTCTTTCCTACTTTCTACGTTGTTTGAGTGGTTATGGGGTTTAAAGTAAGATTAGGTACTAGTTCCTCCATTATTTTCCAAGTGTAAATGATGGTGTACCTCTCTCTTCTTTCCAACAAATATAAATTTAATTCACGTAACCTTTTCCCAGTAATCTAATTCTTTGTATCTATTGAGCTTGGCTGTGAAGCTTCTCCAAATCCCTTCTATTTGACTAGTATCTTCTTTTTATATGCGGATGTTAAGACCGAGCAATACTCCAGTTTAGGTATGATCAGTGTTTTCAACAGAGAAATCATTATATCCCTGTCCCTTCTGTTAAACGTTCTCAAGATTGTTCAGTTATTCTTTTTTGTTCTGCTTACTGCTATCTCATTTTGTGTTTCAAATTTCGCGTCATCAGTCATTACAGCTCCTAAATCTTTTGCTTTAGTTTCTCTGAATTTCCTGTCCACTTTGGGTATAGTATTCCATGGATTTTGAGTCCTCCCTTCTTCCGTACCTTACTAGTTGAAAATTTTCAGTGTTAAAATTCATATTATTTCTTTCAAACCAATTGTAGATTCCATTCATGTCTATTTGTAGAGACTCTGTATCCTCTTGGTTTCTTATTTTTCTACTAATTTTTGTTTTATCGGCAAAGGATGTTACTGTGCTGTCACTAGTAACTTCCTCTTCTATATCAGTTAGCATGATTATGAAGAGTAATTGAGCTAATACTGTTCCTTTTGGTAATGAGCTAAGGACCTCTGACTCTGATGAAGATATTCCTTGAACTGTAACGACTTGCTGCTGTTCACTAAGGAAATTATATATCCATTTTCCTACTTTTCCCGTTACTGTATTTCCATATATTTCCGTTTATGTATTATAATTTCATGGTCATACTTATCGAACGCCTTGGCAAAGTCTGCGTATATCACATCATAATTTTTATTGTTTTCGAGTAGTATATCAATAACGTTGTTATAGTGTTCCATTAGTTGTGATAGACAAATCTTCTGATCGGAATCCCTGCTGATTCTCATTTAATTTTTCCGAGTTTCCAAAAAAGTCAGATTTTTCTCTAACTACTGTATTCTTTCAAATATTTTCGTGAGATGAGATGTAAGCGACACTGGTCTTTTGTTTTTTCCTCGGATTGATTTCCTTTATATATTGGAATTATGTTCGCTCTCTTCAGGATGCTCAGTATTTCTCCCGTGTCTAGTGATCGTCTCCATATCCAGTATACAGGGGCTTAGCGATTTCATTCTCGCAGTTTTTGATCAATGTGGCACTCCATTTGTTCGGGCCTGCCTCCGAGTTTTCTTTAGTTTTCCTATAGCTTGTGATATCATCCGCTGTGAAGTCAAAGTCCGTTATACTTTCCCCTTGTAATTCTTCTTCGAAGAACGTGTTTCTATAGCATACTAGTTTTTCAGTTTTGGGATACTGAAAGATGATTCATACTAAGCTCTTAATATTTCAGATACTTCTTTTAGATCATCGGTTAATGCACTGTTTTCACTCTTCAAAGATCCGATAGTCTAGTCGCGTGATTTTTCGACTTCCTTTTTGCAAAATTATAGCAGTACTTTGAGTTAACCTTTATCGCTTCTTTATCGTCATCTTCTTTCCCTGTATGGTTCTCAATTAGGCCCTGTACGACGTAATCTATATTCTCCAGTTTATTAATTATTTACTATTTTTCTGATGTTGTTGTCTTCGCAGTTTCTTAATTTTACAGTCACTCTTTTTCTTTTGCGGAACATTGACCTCTTTTGTCTCTCGAACCTGCTTCTCTTTCCTCTTTTTTGTATTTTTGGGACGTGCTTTCTACAATTTCTAGCGTCTCCCCTTCTAAGGTTATTAACATATCATTGTCTTGTCCTGAAAGATGGTTTTCCAGACTATTGCTTATTTCTTGCGTTAAATTCATCAGCTAGAGATAGCGGCACTTTTGCCCGCTCCTGGTCTTCCCTTATGCTTCCCTTATCTTAGTTTATACATATATTTCTCCCTATTCTTTTATATTTCATAAATGGGAAATTAAAATCACAGCAGAAAATAATATCTGGAGTTGAGGAGTGTCGAACTTTCATTCAATTCCTAACCTCTGTGTAAGGGTATCCGAGAATTTTGTAGTTGCAGTGTTTGGGGGTTTAGTATATGTTACAATTAATACCATGTTTAATTTTTCAACTTTTGCTGCTACTAATTCAACATAGTTGTTTGAAGTACTTATAGCATTTCTGCCATATGTTTTTCGTGTGTATAAATAGTACATCTTCCTTTTTGTCTTACTGTTCTGTCGGCTCTCGAAGTATGTTATAGTTGTCAATTTGTATTTCTTTTTTGTCGATACAAAACTCACAGCAGTTTTCACAGTTCGTCTGGCAGTCCTTCAGATGAGTGTCCGTGAGGCATGTAAAGCCCGTTCTCGTTTCTTGCATGAGTTCTTTCAGGTATGTGACTTTGTCCAGAGAATGGTTTGGTTTTAGGCCCCGTTTGTTGGCTAGGATTATTTTTATTGTTTCGTTTTCATTTTCTTCTTTATGTAGTTCAGATTCGTTATTCCTTAGTGGTACATGTTTCGTTGCCCCGTGATCCTCCGAGAATTTTCTCTTCTTTATCCGTTTCGATACACGTTGTCCCGATATCGTACGTAATTTCTTTCCGCATTTATCTTGTACGGCTCTCGGATCCCCGTATTTGTCAGTATTTGTATTTGTTGAATGGTATTTAGTAGTTGAATTGTGTCAGTTACATCTAAAAAAAATTGGTAACCCTGTTTGTTGCTGGTTTTGGCTGCTTAACTGTCGTGTTCCTTTAAAGGTGTTGATAACGGTATTTTTGCTCGTACTCGTATCTCCCGTATTTTGCATAAGTTTCGCAGATACTGAGGTGGTGGAACTCGGAGTTGTTTCCAAATTTACAATATCCATTTTTGTAATGGAAGTTACATAAAGTGGGATGCGCATAGATACATTGCCCATTCTCGTATCTACAATGTCCTTTTGCATAATATCCGCGTACGATATTCTCTATAGGCTTTTAGTTTTTATCGTCTTTTATCATTATTTTCATTTGGTCATTTCACCACATCACCAATTGTACTCGTTTCTTTTCTCTCCGGCAATAGTGTCTTCATTTCGCGTCATATCATTTCGCGCATATTTGTTTCTCTCTCATTCCCGTCGTTTTCCTCCGGCACATTTTTTAGTCATATTTTCCACCCCATAATTCTCTCTTTCTCCATCGCATTCGTATACGTATTCGTAATTTCCATCTGTTAAATACCACAAACGAGTTTACAATCTCCGTACATGCGTCACGCAGAAATTTGATGCTCGTAAATTGTTTCGAGTTCGATACGAAGGATATTTTCCTGTCGTTCCAATTCATGCAGTTAAAATCGTGCAATTTTTTATAGAAATCACGCCTGATTTGCGCTTTTTTCACTTGATGCTGAATTAAACAAGTTGCAAATTAGGTGACAATTTGAACTCATGGTCATGTTATCTATTACCGCAATCGCTAAACACACACACACACACACACACACACACACACTCACACACATACACACATATTTTTTTTAGTTTGGGTGGGAGTCAGTCACGAGTGTTTGGTTTCATGACCTTTTTCCTGCCTTGTTCCAAACTTTCCTCAGATAAGTACCATATTTCGATTGAATATGTATATTTTAACTCGTGATAATATGCGTAAACTATGTTGCACTCTTACATTCAATCACATTCACTCTATAATTTATACGCGCGGATTTACTGATACTTTATACATTTTCGCGTACAAATAGAATAAAACGCCGAGAAGTTATTCCCTTCTTATTTGGCTATTAATGCAGAGAGAAACAACGCGTCCATTCCCCACGCTCGGTATAACCAAACAATCGAACAAGTGATTTGCATAAATCTTAAAATACCCCTGATAACGTCAAAAAATGTTCTCAGAAACGCACTGAATTTTTCAGTGTATTTCCTCCACCGATTCAATTAAATTAATTTACAGGATATATATATATATATATATATATATAATATATATATACCGGGTGTCCGAGAATTATCTGTACAATTTTTTGCTTTTATTAAAAGTCAACCATGAAGTGTAGAAATTCCAGTGTTGTCCCATTTTACAGAGAAACTCATTAAGTTTTTTCTGATAACAAGTTTTGACAAATTTTTTCTTTTTTGTACGCGGGTGACAGACATTGATGATTTAAAAGCAAGAATCACAGCTGCTATTGAGCGAATTGATGTGGATATGCTGCAGCGTACATGGCAACATTTGGAGTATCGATTGGATGTTTTGCGAATCACTAATGGTGCACATATCGAATGTTTGAAACAACGTTACTTTAATAAAAGAAACTTTTGAAAATACAGATTCTAAATAATCTTGTTTAAGAATTTTACGTGTTTATGAAGAATTTTATTAAAAGATGAAATTGTACAGATAATTTTCAGACACAGGAATTTCTAAAAAACTTGTCAAAACTTGGTATATCAGAAAAAACTTAATGAGATTCTCTGTAAAATGGGACACCACTGGAATTTTTACACTTCATGGTTGACTTTTAATAACAGCCAAAACTTGTACAGATAATTCTCGGACACACTTTTCACGTGTCACTTTCGTGAAATAATTTTTCATATATGTATGTATATATATATATATATATATATATATATATATATATATATATATATATATACATATACTGATGAGTGTTTTTAAATGTAAACTATATAATGGTTCTGTGGAATAATTTTATTGGAGCAATTTACTGCGCGAATTGACGTGACGCCACAAGTTGTAAACTTTTTTTTTGGCTCCTTGGGGAGTCATGAGTTGGTGTTTATGATTTTATTGCAGATTTGGAAAAGGTTTTAGTATCTGACTTTTTTTGTTCTCTCTCTCTCTCTCTCTCTCTCTCTCTCTCTCTCTCTCTCTCTCTCTCCTCTCTCTCTCTCTCTCTCTCTCTCTCTCTCTCTCTCTCTCTCTCCACATATACCTTTCCTTTTCTTTATTTGTTTTTAACTTTTTTAAATTTTAACTTTAATTTATGGAGGATTTTTTTAATTTTAAAATTGTGTATATCAGATGGGTCACCACGTTGGAAAATACATTTTATATAAAAAAGATTTTTTTTTCTTTTTAACTCAAGAGGTCATGGGTTCGAATCCTGGTGGGGTAATTTTGTAGTATGCAAAATCATGAGCGTTCATGCATAACATATATATATATATAATAAAATTTTGTAGTATGCAAAATCATGCGCGTTCATGCATAACATAGCCTATACAGGTTGGCGCAAAAGTCGCGCATCATAGGAATTTTTAGTGTTGACTATTTTTTTTTTTTTTCTTTTAGGTAGGGATGGCTGCGAAATTAACAATAGACGAGAGGGTGAGCTTGGTTTTAATGTATGGAATACCAGGTACAACAAATTGATGAATCGGTACAGAATTTAAATTCTGTACCGATTCATCGATTTTGTTGTACCTGGTATTCCATATATTAAAACCAAGCTCACCCTCTCGTCTATTGTTAATTCGTAGCCATCCCCTACCTAAAAGAAAAAATAATATATTATAATCAACACTGAAAATTCCTATGATGCGCAACTTTTGCGCCACCCTGTATATATAAAACCATTGGTTTTGCTTCCTCCCGAATTGTTCATTCTGACGAAGGTCAAGCTTTTCACTCCACCTTAGACCTACAGTTTAACGTGGAATCCGAACCACGCCCCAACAGCAGCTCAGCGTCTTAACCACTAGGCTACCCAGGGTACCCATTTATCTACCAACCAATTTCATTATTGTGTGGAAGGATGAACAACTTGATTTTGCTGCGCGCCGCCTGCCGTCACCGGATCTCGATCCTGGGGCCGATGGATTCGTAGTCAGCGACGCTAACCACTACACCACCGAGACAGTGAAATTACCTTTCGTGTGTATATATACTATATATCACGAAAGGAAGGTAATTTCACCGTCTCGCACCCTTGTGATCAATAAAAGCGTTAATTAAACAAGGTTAAACATAAAAATGGAACTAGTACAAACTGGTAGTTGTATAATATGGGACACACACATACTGTACATTATGGATTTCAAACAATTAAACAATTATTATTATTATTATAATTATTATTTTTTAATTATTATTATTATTATTATTATTATTATTATTTAATGACAGTGGTTGAAATTAATTGTAGAATGTTACCGCATTCATTGTCATAATTCTCGTTTACACTCAACTCAAGAATGGAAGAATGAAAGTGAAAAACCGTTGTTTAGAGTGTCAGGGTTAAAGTTTTCTCTTTCCCCCATTAACCCTTCCCCTTTGTCTAACCCACCTTCCCCGTTATCTCCCCACGTTCCTTCTGGCACTGTTGGCACCCAATATAATGGAATGAAATGCCAGCTTCATTTCTGCACGTTTGTCCGTGACGTCATAATGGAACGGTGTTATTATTTACTTGTTATTGTATAACTGTTATAAAAGTGTCGCACGACATTTTTGAATGAAGGAAGGTCCAGAAGTAGGATCAGACGAAGCTGAAAGGGGAAGTTAGGTCTCCTGAACTATACATATAGTGTAGGAAGAATATATATATGCACGTCTGTCAGATGATGTTGTTGCTGTCGTGCTTTGAAGGGCGCGTTGAGTCTTGTTCCTAATGCTTCAAACATTCGGGTTAAATTCGAAATAAAAACTAAAACTTGGAGTTAGTTTCCAAAATATAACTTCAGCGTTATGGCGTAACTTTATCTATTCGTATTAAGCAAAATTATTTTGTAATTCTTCAAAATATATTTTTATCCCACATGAATTAAAGTCTATTATAAATTAAAAGTATTTTTAAAATTAAACAAAATAAATAGCAATTTAATGATAGTTAATATGTATATATATCGAAAATTAAAAGAACCTTTTGGGGGGGGGGGTAAAATGGCGGTTTCTCTTAAGAAGAAATTTTGATTCAAAATTAACAGAAAAAAAAAAAGTGCATCGGAAATTTTTTTTTTTTTTATTCCTCGCAATTTCCGGTTTGGGAAGAAATGAAAAAGAAAATAAATTATCAGTTCCGTTCTTGGTATTTTAATGTACAGGGTGAGTCAAAAGTCTGGAAACATAGGAACTAAGCTTTTCAATGTAAATATATATGTATATTTGCATTGAAAAGCATAGTTCCTACGTTTCCAGACTTTTGACTCACCTTGTATATACTTCGAGTATAAACCGAAGTCTTTGGGATCATAATTAAATTTTCATCTAATTGGTATAAAAGATTTTCATTATATGCAATTTAATTATTCCGAAAATATTCTTCATATTCCAAGTTAGCAAAAGCAGGTGTTACTCTCATAATGAGATTACAATTCGCCTTCTTGTATACAGTATATATATGTACACCTGTCACTAGTTCTGAAGGTGT
The DNA here is from genome assembly GCA_023014485.1 of Bathynomus jamesi. Classification (NCBI taxonomy): domain Eukaryota; kingdom Metazoa; phylum Arthropoda; class Malacostraca; order Isopoda; family Cirolanidae; genus Bathynomus; species Bathynomus jamesi. Next base: position 902,214 of record JAJOZX010000784.1, read on the forward strand.
AAAAGTTAACACACATACACACACACACATATATATATATATATATATATATATATATAGAGAGAGAGAGAGAGAGAGACTTAATAAGATTAGATAATTAGTTAATTAGTTAATGCGGAAAGACCATGGATTCCATATAGAATATATACAGAGCAAAGTTCGTGCAATTGCTACAAAATGTACGCAATTTGCGGAGAAAGGATTAAAGTGAGTAATTGGTTACATTCTTGCAGTGGCTTTTATGAGGTATAAAATACAACAGATAGAAACTTACAGCAACTTATCCGCCGCAAGGGTACAGACAACCTTCAGCCATATTGAGGTCACGCAGCAAGGTGACCAATTTGTCTTGAATTCCGTTCTTTTATGGGTACTTAAGCGTTCCATTTAGCCTCCGAACTGACAGCGAGGAAGGAGTTTCTATGATGCGCAGGGGGGGGCGGCATACGGGCAATTTAACGTGGGATCCGGAACACGACGACGGGTCCTTATACATCATCTGGACGCGGAAAAGATGGTCACCCATCCAACTAATACCCAAACCTAACATTGCTTAACTTCGCTTATCTAACGGGAAGTGGTATAACGACGTGGCCAACCCGTACCCATTTTAAAGGTTTTCGATATTTTGCAGACGAATAATTTCCGGTCATCTTTTGAAGATTCTGGGAAATATTTGGTACGAAAACGTCTCCTTTTGCTTTTTTTTCTTTACGAGAATGATACTCAAAAGTCAAATTAGGTTGGTTGGTCTGTCAGCCAAATCCAAAACTTGATGGCAGGAGAGGTTATCTCCAAAGTTCGATACTCAAAATACAAATTTTCAGGATTAAATAGCCAATTTTCTCCAAATACTACAGACGCACACACACACACACACATACACACACACACACACTATATTATATATATATATATATATATACACACCTTGGTAGCTTTGGTTTTGTTTCGTCCCGGATTGCTCATTCTGACGAAAGCCAAGCTTGATGCCCCACCTTCAACCTGCAGCTTAACGTGGAACTCGAACCACGGATCCACCATAGGTGATCAGAAATTACAAAGTCTTCGCCGGACTTGATCTCACGACCTCCGGATCAGCAGTCCAGCGTCTTAATCACTAGGCTACCCAGTACCCACGGTAACCATTTATCTGCCAACCAATATATATATATATATATATATAAACAAGAACCAACTAGAACGATCAAAGGACAATATTTGTGTCAAGGGTATTTGGGCAGATGAAGATGAAAATAATTTAAATAAGAAATTTAACAAGGGAAAGAACTGAGGACAAAAATGAGCGAGGCAAATAACTTTTCCGTGTGGCCACTAATAACTATTATATATATATTTATTTATATATATATATATATATATATATATATATATATATATATATATATATATTATATATATATATGTTAAACACAGACCGTGCATGGAACAAGGAACTCTTCTGGGAAAATTAAATCCACTATAGTCCGAATAAGTAATGGTAAATGACAAATACCATAGTTTTTCTTTTTCATGATGCTAGCACGACGTGGGCAACGGGTCTCTCGCAAAGAGGTCCCATAAATATAGCTTCCCTCACCAGCTATCTGCAAAGCAGACAGGATCCAGCTTTGGGACATGGATCTAGGGTTTAAAGCAAGCCTAGTCCCACTACATTCAGAACCTCTATATAAGTAAAAGACTCGTTGCATTCACGTCGGATTGAATAAATCAAAGAAAAAGGGGTAACTATTGTATTTTTAGCCAAAAAAACCAAACTTAAACCTCAACCGGGACATTGAGCGTGGATTTAATTTTCCCAGAAGAGTTCCTTGTTCCATGCACGGTCTGTGTTTAACATATAAGTTTCTCAGGGGACCATTCTGAGTTTGTGTATATTAAACGGACGTGTTACGTGCCTTGAAAAGTGGACGCTCAATGTCCCGGTTGAGGTTTAAGTTTTGTTTTTTGGGCTAAAAATACAATAGTTACCCCTTTTTCTTTGATTTATTCAATCCGACGTGAATGCAACGAGTCTTTTACTTATATAGAGGTTCTGAATGTAGTGGGACTAGGCTTGCTTTAAACCCTAGATCCATGTCCCAAAGCTGGATCCTGTCTGCTTTGCAGATAGCTGGTGAGGGAAGCTATATTTATGGGACCTCTTTGCGAGAGACCCGTTGCCCACGTCGGGCTAGCATCATGAAAAAGAAAAACTATGGTATTTGTCATTTACCATTACTTATTCGGACTATAGTGGATTTAATTTTCCCAGAAGAGTTCCTTGTTCCATGCACGGTCTGTGTTTAACATATAAGTTTCTCAGGGGACCATTCTGAGTTTGTGTGTGTGTGTGTGTGTGTGTGTGTGTATATATATATATAATATTATATATATATATATATTATATATGAATAGAAACGACGTAAATAAGGAGCGTCTCTGCACACGGGGAAGAGAAATAACGAAATGAAAAATGAGGCGAACCGCCCGGGAATCGAACCCAGGGCCTTCCAATTGCCGGTTCCAACCGGCAATTGGAAGGCCCTGGGTTCGATTCCCCGGCGGTTCGCCTCATTTTTCATTTATTCGTTATTTCTCTTCCCCGTGTGCAGAGACGCTCCTTATTTACGTCGTTTCTATTCATTTATATACTGCGTGGTCATTGCAGTTAAATGCATTATATATAATATATATATATATATATGTGTGGTGTGTGTGTGTGTGTGTGTGTGTGTGTGATATACAAGTATAAATGTAAGATACGTTCAGTTTTCAATCTTCACCTTTTGAATTTTAATTGTTATATTAATTTCTTGGACTTAATTTGTACGTACGGTTATTGTATTTAATATGTACATCAGTTGCCACCCTCGAAGTAGGGCCAGCAGCGGTTGCTTTGTTGGGGCTTCGTGTATATATATATATATATATTTATATATATATATAACTTCCTCTCTACCTTCAGGAAACATTTTGAATTGATTTAAGTCCTTTTTTGGAATGAAATGCGGTACACTTGTCGGAATTGACTGAACCACTAAAATGCCCTCACTCAGATCGTCTTCTTAATTTGAATTTGGGATTATAAACATAAAGAAGTTGCGGGGAAACGGATGAAGGGGACGAGGGTGGGTGTGTATGTGGAACTACGAGCATCCGCAGTGTCACGCTTTCTCAAATACAGTCCACAAATGAGAAACGGAGTAGTGATACGCGTCATAGTTTGAATCCATTCCGACAACCGCTTACCACGCACTGTCCAGTCCGAGAAAGGACTTAATTCCAAAAATGTTTCCGAAAGCGGAGACCGGGGCCCGAGGGCCCGCCGTAAACACTGCTTCGTAAAAGACAAATCATATAAAACTTACCACGTGCATATTAAGTATAATAATTGTTTACAATAAAATTTCAAAAGATTTACCTCTAAATGTAGATTTACTAGAAATGTTACTAACTTACTAACTTTTAATTTTACTACATTATAATGTAGTAAAAATTGTTTACTAGAGTAAATTAGCAACACTAATACCAGTAATGTAGTACAAAAAAAAAGGGTCAATCCCAGAATAGGCACCTGATGTACCTCAATCCCAGATGAAGCACCTGCGTTCAACCTCAATCCCAGAATAGGCACCTTGCAAGGAATTAAATAAAAAAACCTGATGATTACAAAATTTATTGTTTATACAAAGTTTATTACAAATGTAATAAAGGCAAAGTTATAGCAAAACTAACCAAAAAGCAGAAGATATAGCAAAAGATTAGGTTAGGTTAGGTTAGGTTAGAGTTGATTTTTTCAAATATTGATAAAAACAATGAAATTATATCTCTAAAAACTGTTTATATTTTTTTCTCCTCAATCCCAGATTAAGCACCTGTGTTTTGCCTCAATCCCAGATTAAGCACCTAAAAATGATTTCAGGTGCCTATTCTGGGATTGATCCAAAAAAAATTACTACAGTATATTAGTAATACTAGTACAAGTATTCAATACCTAATAGAAGTGGTAACACGTACCACTGTGATTTTAAATGGCTCCCTCCGCAGTTTAATATACGCCGCACCATTTCTCTCTGACGAATAACTTAACTGAAAATGCTAAATTAACTTATAAAAATATGTTAAATAAACTCACAAAAATTTTGACTTTAAATTCAGTCGTTGGCACTTTAAACTATTCTTGTACTTTATTGAAACTTTACTTTGCGTTTCAGTATGAACCTTTGCTTCGAAAAACTATACCATAACATAATGTTTATTTAGTTTTTAAGTATGTCATGCTTTTCTTTTGTTAATATTGGGTTTCCTCTCATAAGACTACCCCCCACACAGGGATGAACGTCAAATAAATAAATGACATCCAACAAGTTTTTTTCTCCATGAGAGAGAGAGAGAGAGAGAGAGAGAGAGAGAGAGAGAGAGAGAGAGAGAGAGATTATATATTTGTTTATTGCAGGATAAATTCTTTATATTTATACGAGTATATCTGAAGTGGAATTTCTTTGATGTCTTCCTTTCCATTCTTTGGATTTATTCGTGGAACAACCTTCAATCGGGAGTTTGTTATCGACAGAGAACGAGCGCAGATAAAGCGGAGACAGGACACGCTGCTCATGTCCTTTACTTTCTTCCTTAACCCAATCCCCTCCATAGCATTAGAAATGAAATGCCAAGGGCATCCTCTCTCTCTCTCTCTCTCTCTCTCTCTCTCTCTCTCTCTCTCTCTCTCTCTCTCTCTCTCTCTCTCTCTCTCTCTCTCTCTCTCTCTCTCCTCGAAACTGAATCAAGTTTTGTACATTTTTTCTCTAACTTTTCTCGCTTCAAAAATGTATTTTAAATCTTCTAAAAGCTTACAGCTTATATTTGTAATAATGAAGGAGTATAAAAGAAGAATGCAAAACACTGTGGCACTGATACCAGCAGAGGGGACGTGGCCTCATGTTACGCACCTTCTTTAGTAATCCCTGCAGCAGCAGCGAAACAGAGAATGAGTCATAACTTACAGTAATTTCTCTCTAGAGATATTCGATCAGAGTTTATGAATTTAAGATGAACGAGAATTATAATAATAATAATAATCCGCGGGCATAGTCATTAAAAAAATATAGAAAATTCTTCTTCCACTGGTTGGATTCCAATCCTCGTAACTTCATTAATTTATTAATCAAATTCTGGCATTGAAGATAGTGTACACAGTATATATGGGATTAAAAGCGTGATGTCATAATGGCAAAACTATATTAAAAACCATGACGTCACGAAAGCCTAGTGATTAAAAGTGGATCTTCATAAAGGCAAAAGTTAGTTTTAATCTCTGATTGATGTATTTACATTGGTGCGGATTACTGATTCCTTGGCTGATTGATAGATTTAGTTCTGATTATTCTAAAAGATCACTGTACGTACAATTACATACTAACGAAAGGAATTAAAACCTAAAATGAAAACTATGTGTATACTCTCTGCCATCAGCTGATAAGAATCAACAGGAGTGCTTGTGTTGAACCAAATCGTTGCAAATTCATAAATTTCTGCTTTATAGTCTATTTAAATCCTTAAATTATTCTAATTTTAACAAAAAAAAATAGTTACGAGCATTAAAACAATGGTTTTTTTCGGTTTAACCTTTCCGAATAGCTTTGTCCTACAAATTTTACACAGAAAAAATTTACGTTATATAACTACGAAATATCTCTTATCTTGGAAGGTGTTGTAGTTCGAGTTACTTTTGTATCGCGAATAAATACAGATTTAGGAAAGTAAAAATTAACTTTACAAATACGTTTATAAGTCTAAAGACAAAAAAAGTGAAGTTAAAATATTTAAAGGAAGAGTAAAGGTAAACAAAACTAATAAATTTTCATTTATAATGGAAGAAGGAACGAGTGAAGATAATCTAAAGGCGTGCAATAAGGCAACGGGACAACAAAATGCAACGGAGAAGCGATGAGTTGCCAACTCATATTTAAAAAAGTTTAAAAATACAATCATACCGAAGTATAAGAACTTGTTTTAAATTAACTATAGCGGCACAGAATGTAAGAATATTTGGTTTTGCATATTTTAAAGGTGTTAAGAACTGGAGGTAATTTATAATTAAAGATTGATTAAAAATATTACCCGCTTTTGGTAATTGCGGGAACAGTTATACGGTGACGAAGTGAAACACACCGAGGGCTGTAAACAAACTTTATCTATATTGATTTACATTTCTCACCCTAATTTTAGCGATAGTCATTAATTATGATTAAACTAAAGCGTTCTTATTATAAATTTAAAAGACGTTATTGCTTCAAAAGTCTTAAAAAATATATATAGGACATTTTAAACTGGTTTTATAATAATATATGTATTTATCCTCTAAAACCTAAAATAAATCCCTGCGTGACAACTCACCCTAGCGCATGCGCAGTGAGAGACGCAAGTGCAATGTACACTTTCACTATACTTTGGATCACTTCTTACTACGCGACCAAATCTCTTGGAGTAAAGTTAAACTCCGAGAGACAGACACTCTTTTAATTAAAAGGACTCGTACGACTTACCATTTGAATCATTTTATACTAAAGCTCGGTTCAAAAATGAAGTAAAAAAAAAATAGATACTGATAATTTGTGCTGTGAATTTGGCAGTAATCTCGAGAAGATTTTTTAAATAAAAAGTATTTTCATAGTTCCATTATTTTTTAATTTGGATTATTTTTTATTATTTTTTAATTTTGTGGTTGTACAAAGGACGGTTTTTCTTCCCAAAATGCCCAAAATATTCTTGATCAAAGATCGGCTTCAGCAGCAACAGGCAAGGCTTCAAGTTCAGGAATCCCTCAAGTCTGCCCTCAACCTCGATGACGAGTCGCACAGACTCTCACACTCGACTCTTGACCTCCGAAAAACCTCTCCTTCTCCAGTGCCCTCCTTCAAGGTCAAGGATGAGGATGTGACCCTTGACCTGAGGACGACCAGTAGGGCGCATAGAAGAAGCCCTTCGCCGAATTTCTCCCGCAGAAGTTTTTCTCCCGTCGAGACCTTAAGAGACGAAGATGAACCATTGTCCCTCACGATCAGAGACAAAGGTAAGAGACCTCATTGGCATCCGTGGCCCTTCTCGAGAATCTTTAATTTCTGAACTAACCTCGAGGGGACGTCTATTATAATACTAATAGTAATAATAATAATAATGACTTTTCGTACTTAGAGATTTTTACTCAATGGAATCGTTTAAGCGAAAAACGTTTTCTTTGAAAATTAAAGCGAAGTAGGAGGAGACACGAGTGAAATTTTAAAAAAAATATCGTACATAAGTGTATCATGTCATTATCATGTCATTATCATGTCATTATCATATCATTTCATATCATTTTCACGTCATTTTAAAATAAAATGAAAGAAGTAAATATTTTGTGTAATATTTTAATGTTCATCTTAAGTGAAATAAATTCCTTTTGAGTGAGACATTTCTTTCCCCCGGGAAATGTCTTCATCAATTGGGAAATGATGAAGCCACATCCCGTATATCTATTCCTCTCCCTCGACGATATATAAGTATTGTGGTTCGCGCCTCCATCAATCTACCCACACCATCTTCTAAAGACGAATATATAGTCTTATATAATCTTTTAAACTCATTCATTTTATCACTTTCATATATATGATAATGATAATATATATATAATATATATATATATATATAGTTTGGTGATGTTGCATAATGTTAGTAAAAAATGTGTATCTAATTAATGCATTTGTTCTAAATACTCCTTTGTTGAACGCATCCTCTATATATAT
>JAJOZX010000784.1:915000-917500 GCA_023014485.1 Bathynomus jamesi
GTAGTCGAGATACGTGAACAGCGACTACCTACAACACGCTCAGCAACTAAAATGTACTGGTATACTAATTACGGAACAATACTAACCTATTTTGAACTTGGATTCAACGTAGTTTGTCGTCATATTTACGACTAATTATCGAATTCTACGCGATAACTGATGTGGTTTTTCAGCCCCTGCTAACTGCGTACCTAATAATAAAGAACTTATTTGCAAAGCAAATGTTTTAAGCAAACCGAATTCAGACATTTTTTGAAATGTCAGACTAAAACGTGTCTCTTTTGTACATTATCAGCTGAGTAATGATTCTTTCCCTTAGCTTTACTACCGTTCGGAGAATTGTTAGTGCGAGATTTAACTTCTCCATACTAATTAACCCTTAATAAATAATGTTATGTAAATAATATTAATATAATAAATAAAGGCAATACTTTTAAAACGGATAGAGCGAAGGAGTTACCGTAACTGATTTTTTTTTTTTTTTTGTCCTTGAAACTATCGCCTAAGGCTATCAGAATCCGCTTTGAGAAGTGTGTGGTTGCCTAGCCAATCATTAACGAGAGTTCAACCTTTTTAACCTCTTTACGCTACAAATAGAACTATTAATCAATTCCACACTTACCCGTTGTTTAATTATTCGTTATAATTAGTTTAGAAGAAAACGTACGCCCAGCTGGTGGGTTTGTCCACCTAAAAACTAATTAGAAATTAGCGGCTGATGGCAACTCCAATTTTCAAGGTTGTAAGTAACGGTGAATGATCGCTAGACAGAAAGAATGAAGGGGGGGTGGATTTTGGGGTTTGAAGGGTAGAAAGGGTTAAATGGAGCCCCTTGGGGAAGTGGGAACTACTTTAATTTTTTATTAATAAAAATTCTTTTAACGAAAGTTTGAAAATCGTAGAAAGTGAAGACCAAATTTAAAGCTAAAAAATTTCCCTTAAAAATGCCGCAACGAAATTTTACTTTTTCTTTAACCTTGAAAAATGGCGGTCCATTAAAATCTGGAATCTTTTTTTTTTTAACCGCGGTCTTCGCTTCATTTGGTTCGGGTAAGGTATAGGCCTATGGCTTATTGGGTATTGTTCAGTCTATTGACAGAGTCCTAAATAGGGTTATAAGGAGAATATAGGTTAAAGAATCCTGTTTTGGAGGGGTGACCATCGTGTGACTTCATAAAGACATAAAAATAGAGAAATGAAACGACTCACACGCCAAAGAGAGAAAAATGTTTCTCGAATGAGTGAGTCAATGAATTCGGCTCTCGGTTCAGAGATAGAATTAGAGTCAATTGCCTTTGATTCTACTCTTCATAGACACAATACAGTTCTTTCATTTCCTGTTGGAAGCCCCTATATAGGCGTGTGTGTGTGTGTGTACGATGGCACACTCCTAATTTTCGTTTAATGGAAGTAACTATAATGCGGACACCGTAATTTGGTTGGTTTATTGGACCTAAATATGCTTCCTGGTGGCGACTTGACGGGGGAAACAAACCGCGTACTGAAACAAACTTCGTTCCAACTATAAACCAAATAAATAACTGTTTTATTACATAAATAAATAAAGCAAGGTTACCGGAAATGCTATTTCATTGTTTTAAGGTTTGTAAAAACTGAAAAACGTAATTTGCTATGTAAAAGAATTATATATATATATATATATAAAATTATATATTATATATACACGCAAAACAATAAGCCTATACAAGAGATTCATTAAATCGTCAAAATTCCAAAACTAAAGTATTTACTAAATTAGCTTAAAAAGATGTTAACAAGAAAAAAAAAGAGTTTTTCAGCGCCTTTTTTTTTAAATGTATATCCCCCCTCCCTCCCTCCCTCCCCCCACCCCACCCCCGACCAAAAGAAGAATAATATTGGAACTCTTTACCTGCTTTCGTCAAGCTCTGGTGAATTTTATTTTAAATCAAATACGTTGAATTTTATTTAGCCTTTAGTTAACACACTTGACTCTGGTTCGGAACAAGGAAGTTCCGCCCTAAAATGGGTTTTATGCAATTCTTGCATAAAGACCGTTATAGCGTGGTACTGTTTTAGTTTTTCTCTTACCGTATCCCATTTTCTGTGCCTCGTTTTTCCTATCTTCTTTAAAGGGTAAAACTATTTTATTTGTATTAAAAAGTGTATATTACGTATAAATATAAGGTATTTGTATACTGTAATAGGCATCTCTAGTTCGGACGTGTTAATTTATCTTGATCAGTTTGATATTAAATAACAGGTGGATGTGTGTTTGTTTGTGATAAATAATCTTTGGTATCTCATTTTCTTTAGGGCAAACTGAACGAAACTTTTTAAATAATTTTCGTCTTAATTTGCACACATTCTTCGAGGTTCAGATTTAAATTTTTTTTTAACTTTGAATTATGGCAAAATATCATGATTTAAAATGAAGCAAAAATTTTGTGGAAAAATACAGAAAAATAAAAACTCCAAATTCTGAGAAGTAATATATATATATATATATATATTGTTTAGT
>JAJOZX010000784.1:925000-977500 GCA_023014485.1 Bathynomus jamesi
TTTAAAAACAAATATTGAGGAACTGCGTATTTACAACAAAAGTCAAAAGGTACACAAAAGACTATGAATAGGATCTAAGTTATTCCTTAATGCCTAAATAATTAAATGAGAAAACGATAAAGCGAGTTAATAAACCTAAAACCATTTTGTAAATAGAAAAAAAAAAAGCCCGAAAAACCTAACTAAAGGACACAATATACGTATCTTTCGGAACACCACACCGTACATGAAAGAAAGAATTTACTGCATGTTGACATTATGGCATCACTAAAATGCAAAAAATTAGATACGTAAATATTTTGAGTGGGTGCCCAGACTTTTTGCCCACCCTATACAACAGTAGGTAGCCTCAGGAGTCAGGAGACTCGAAACCCAGTTTTGAAGCCAATGGAATGAATCCTATTCAATATAAAGTTACGGAAACCATCAAGCTGATACTGTAAATTATAGTTACGTGATACTAATAAACTATTCAAGAATGCACCGAAACGTATTTACAAATTCAATATATATATATATATACGGTATATATATATAACAAAATATAAACGACTTACCCCATCAGGAACCTTCAAACCTAATCCAGTTCACAAAACTCTACGGCATGGCTGTTACCTATAATTGACAGGGGTATCCAACCTTTTTTCACGAGGGGCCATATTTCAATTAATGACCCATACCGAGGGCCAGTGTGCAAATTTTAGATAAAACTTTAGTTTCAAAGCACTTATTTTATTGAAATAAGTTTTGAAATTAAGGTTTTATCAAAAATATGCACACTGGCCCTCGATGCGGGTCATTAATTGAAATATGGGCCTTCGTGAAAAAAGGTTGTACACCCTCGTCTGAGTATGACAGCTATTTAATGTAATATATTTAAAAATGAAACGAAAACGAATTACAAAAATATTACTTTTAAAAGTATCGACAATAAAATAGGTACAAAATTCATACCTAGAACACTCTCCTTCGCGATCAGCGTCACTTCAACATTTAAGTTTTCAATGAAATTAAACCCAATCCCGTAAATCTTCTTCTTCTATGGGGAAAGGGGTGGGGGGGGTCACTTTTGCGGGCGTTCGCCCTTGGCCCCTCCTTCCTGCGTAAAAAAAAAAAAAAATAATAATTTTCCAAGTTCGAGACAACTTTAATACAAAATATTTCAAATATTTCGAAGCAAATTTTTACGAGTTAAAATTATTAAAATTTTATCATTATGAGCTCATTTCGTAAATATTAAATTTTGAGGAGAGTCGTTTTTAGACGAAGTCAAAATTTCTTACAAAAATAGTAATTGGTCAAAACTGGTCACGTGGGAAATAACTAACCAATCTAAAACGACCACCTAATCTAGCGTAATTTGGTTCCCGCGAAACTTAATATTTGTCGTTCATAGTTACGTTGAAACGTACGTCGGGTTTACAAAAATTAACGCTCACAAATTTTGAGAACCACAGCACCAACATTCAGAAAAAGACTACGCTCATACTGTACATTTCTCGACTACCTTACCACGACGCGTTTAGTATTCAGCGCACTTATACAACCATCCAACCATCCAGTTACGCATTGACCCCAGTCACACGCTGACACCAATCCTCAAATATATAAATAAATATATAATCTTTTTTACAATATGCAGACTCGTAGGGTGGAGCGAAAAATACTTTTTTCTAGTATGAAGTTCTAATAGTGATTAAAAGTTGCATTTAGTGGACGATATATACCTGCCAAAATATGAGTTCATTTGTTTAATATTTTCAGCTGCCACCAGGGGGCTACATTTAGCACAATTTTGGGTAAAAAGGAAAAAATGCTTCTATTTTAGGTTTATCAAACTATTATAAAATTTTATCTTAGAATTATCTAATAGTTTGATTACGATTCTTAAATGATAAGAATTCGTTTTGTAGAAATGCCTTTTCATATGTTTAATATCTTCAGCTGCCACAAGAGGGCTGAAGTTAACTTAAAAATGACAATTAAGTATGATTCTGTATTTACTTGAAAAAGGGAACATTAATAAATTAGGATGTCTCTCCTCCTTTATACTGGCTTGAGACAGTTAAGAAACGTTATTTCGTGCCTTAGCGGAGTTACCACCCTTTCCCCAACCAACCTCCCTCTAGAAAGGGTTCTTGCTGAAGACTATTTAGTAATTTGCTTTTGTGTCAAATTTTGGCTGTTTTTTCCTTGATTCTAATGTAGCACGAATCCAACCGTCTCTGTTTGTAGGTCCGCAGACTGATCCAGCAGCGTCTGTAACGAGCTTGACGCATCTCTCTACGGCTTGTGTATGACATGGAAACTGAAATAATTCTGAATGAATAGTACCATGTTTGATGCATGATTCAATATCATCAAGAGAAACTCCTTTGGTTATCGGTGGTTCTGCTATCTGAAAATCTTGCCACATAATGAGATCTGTATAGTCTTTGGCATAAAATTTATTTCTGGCACCTTAAAATACCTGATAAGCTGAGTGATAACATCTGTTTCTTGAATGCATGCCCTTGCTTTTATGATACGCCTAAATCCCAACTGACGCACATGCTCCCTTTCATCAGCTATCATTGCAATGAGAATGTTTTCTTGATTTGCGTAATATGCATTTCGCTGAATGACTGAGTCATGTACTCTCCTAAGCTCTTCACGGAGATACCGGCTTCTTGCAATCATATGCCACATATGTTTAGCACCATATTGGCATAATGGTTTACGCTTTATCTGAAACCACATTGGTGCGTATACCCTAACAGTGAAAGTAGCTAATTCTTGTAAATTGCCTGAAGGATTCTCTGTGCTTGCATATAACCGCAGAGTCCTGTTTGCTGGGGTGAGCCACCTTGAATGTGATATATTGCCTGGACTCTTATGACTAAGACTCTTTGAGAATGTTCCACTTGATATAGCCTTGTGAATTTCAAGAAGGTATTTCTGGTCAGTACTTATGTCATCTACATCAACTTCACACATGTCCTCTTGAATTTCACTGGGTTTGAAGTTAACTATGGGAAGCTTTTCACAGTCTGAAAGTGCTCGGCCAATTTCTCCTGAAAATGCTCTTGGTCCAGTAGTGGTACCATCCAAGTGATGAAACAGATGGCGCAATGGAAGTTCATTAAGGTGTAAAAGGCGTATCAGCCACTGCAATGGCTTATTAAAGGCTTCTTCCAGTAATCTTATTGTGCCTCCAATACTACCAGTGTTAACCACTGTCGAATCACAGCCAACTGCAACGATGTTCCCTATATCAACATTCCTTTCTTTCAAGCAATTCACTAGCGCTGTGCAAATGTATTTAGCTTTGCCACTGAAAGGTGTCACATGTGCAAAGTACAGAGAGTGTGGTTCATATATTATGCTGATATGCTCTTCGCGTTTGGTTCTTTGGTGGTTAGAGCCATCACTCTCCTGGACTTGAATCATTGTTTTATCCTTTCTGCCATCAAAGTATAATCCCCACATGGTTTTTGGCTCTCCTATCTGTTGTAGTTCCTTTCTCTGTTTTTGTCTTTCACGTCTTGGCTTACTTCTGTCTATAATATTCCCTTTGTCTTCGGGAGTAACAATTTTAAGATCTGCCAATACTGCAGAAGCAATAGCAGCCCCAGCTCTGTCCGACATTTTAAATCTATCACAAGTAATTGCTAATGAAGGCAGTGGCTCACGCATCTGTTGTTCTGATATTACATATTGAGTCGAGGTTGTATCTTCCTCATTATCTTCAGATATCTCTTCTAGTTGTTGAAGTTCACTTGTCTCTGTTTCGATTTGTAAGTTGGACGTATTGGTTATAGCAGCACTAGTTGTTCGTGAGGATTCCAGACGTGCTTTTTCCATTTCCTTTCGATGTTCTCTTGCTTGTAATCGTCTTGTGTGTGCTATGTCAATGCTTCCTATCACCATTATTCTGCGTGTTCGTTGGTCATTTAAAAAATCCTGCTCTTTTGGAGGGACTTTCTTACTCTTTTCACATGAGCATCTCCTAAACTCCTTACATTTGCAGGTGCAGATGTCAAACAAAGTGCATTTTGAAGAGTTTTCAAATTCTTCAAGCTGATTTTGTACTTAGGCTGATCCTTGCGTGACTTGTATGGCTTTAATAAGGACCTGTATTTATCATGGTACACTCGCATCATCTGTAAAACGCGTGTATGTGAAACTATTGGCAAAGAGGCCTTCTTCCAAATATTTTCTACCTTTTTGGAAACTGCCTCTGCTATTTCAGAAAATGAAGGCTCCTTGTTATTCATCTGCTCCTTCACTAAATGTTTTGTGAACAGGTAATCTTTCATAATGCAGTTATAAGTTGGTAGTTGCATATCACTCATCTCACAAGGTACTTCAAATATGGCACACTTCATATGTTCTCTAGTGAAATGTTTATATTTAGTATTTGATGCCATAAATTTTTAAGAAAAATTCGCAATCACAAAATATCCTGTAACATCAAAACATTATATAATTAATATATATAATATATTTTATAAGTATATATAATATATTATATAAATATATAATATATTATATAAATAAACTAAAATTATATAATACATTATAACAAGCATTTTATAATAAAATCAATATTATCTCTATATAAATCACTTTAAAATAAAGTTTTATAATATTCCGATCATATTAAAAAACTCTCCGATCAACTGAGCGACTAGGCCTACTACCTAAGAAGACAAGTGTTAACACACTGTTCTAATGACTCACAGAAAGAAATTCCTTCACACCAAAACCCTCCCCACAACATTCAGTGTAGTCTCAACATGACTCAGTTACTCTAAATTGTGTTAACTTCAGCTCTCTTGTGGCAGCTGAAGATATTAAGCATATGAAAAGGCATTTTTACAAAAGAAATTCCTATCATTTAAGAATCTTAATCAAACTATTAGATAATTCTAAGATAATATTTTATAATAGTTTGACAAACCTAAAGTAGAAGCATTTTTTTCCTTTTTACACAAAATTGTGTTAACTTTAGCCCCCTGGTGGCAGCTGAACATTTTAAACAAATTAACTCATATTTTGGCAGGCATATTTCGTCCACTAAATGCAACTTTTAATCACTATTGGAACTTCATACTAGAAAAAAAGTATTTTTCGCTCCACCCTAATGCAGAGTGATCCAAAACGGTGTTCCCTAAACAATATGTGAAATTATTTCTGGGAACAACTTTTGGGGTCACCCTGTATGTGTAATATTCTTGTTCACTGTTTCAGAGAGAGAGAGAGAGAGAGATTAAGGAGGGTTTTTTTTTGTCGGAAACATGTTGAAGGTCGTTTTAACTTTCCATTTAAACCTTTTTTTCTATTTAAAAACAACACCTTTCTCTCGTACTTTTTAACTTTAGAGGAGATGCGTGGCCTACACCAAACTTTTATTTTACCTTTTATTTGTTAAGGAATAAATTTTGGGAAAAATGTGTTAATTTAAAGATTATTTTATCACTTGGGAAAAAAAATATATATATATATATATACACCTTACCTTATGAACCTTATGTTGTTTCGTGCGTTGGTCTCTCTTCACACGGAGGTCAAGCTGGTGGCCCCGCCTCTAGGTCTGGCCTGGTGGCAGAGCGAGTTGCTTTCTTGCGCTCCACCGTACATAGCCAGGCACGCCCGGCTCATCTGGTACTGTCCTGAGCCAGGCATCCAGTCTTTTCCCATATATATATATATATATATATATTCCAAGTCTTTTTTTGTTATTAAAATTTTTTTTTTAAATTTGAGATTTTTTCTTTATTTGGGGGGGGGGGGGGGGGGGGGGACCAACAATTCTTTGTCGGAAATTTTTCATTTTCTGTTTAAAAGTGTTTCGAGGTGTTTTTTTTTTGTTATATTTAGAAGGCGATATATAGGAGAGGGCGACCCTTCATTAATAACTTGAAATAAACCCAATGATGACGTCACCTGACTTCCGGACATCATTAGGAAGTTTATTCCTGAACGATCTCATTTTTACAGAACTTCAAAACATAGGAATTTTCCCTTGAACTTTTGTTTACGTCCCTTTTAGAAGCTACATTTTTGGCATTTGTCCTTCTGGCACCGTTATACACGAAGGATTAAACTCGTTTTGGGCAAAAATACCAAAATTTATGGCACACTTGGCATTAGGGTATTATAGTGGAAGGCGTATATATGTATACTGTACATACATGTATATTTTACCACGAAGGAGACACATCAAGCGTCTCTCTCTCTCTCTCTCTCTCTCTCTCTCTCTCTCTCTCTCTCTCTCTCTCTCTCTCTCTCTCTCTCTCTCTCTCTCTCCATACCTGGCATTCGATTTGCTTATATAAGTAATTCATAATTATTTTAAAACTATTTTTAAACCCGTTATTCAAGTTTACAACTCATATACCCAAATATACCCATGCAAACTTTCTCAATATAGAATTGGAGGGTTTTTCCCGAGCCCCTAAAGAACTGAAACACGTGCATGGGTAATTGGGTATGTATATCCTATTTTGCGATGAATTAGCGTCGAAAATGTTAATTCTTTTTAACGGTTTCTAGCGAACAAGTTCAGGGTTCGAATATCAACCAAGATTACGGTCATGCTGTATGATCACCTTCTATCTTTTATTTCATGTAATCTCTTCGATTCCCTTCTGTCTTTTATACTAGTCTTTAATACCCATTATATTTAATATATATTTATTTATATATATATATATATAAATATATATATATATATATATATATATATATATATATATATATATATATATATATGTGTGTGTGTGTGTATATATATATATATATATTGTTGAGGAAAAAGTCCAATAAAAAAACATATTTAAATGCCTTCCCTCCCCTCCCCAGATAGCCTATTTAGTAATTTTTTAAGCTTTCCTAAATGGCAAAGATAAGTTTCTAAACGTTCATAGACATTTCTTCTTAAGTTTTTAAAGAACGTGTTCTAAAAACGTTTTTCAAGCAATCTTTCTTAAACAGACAACCTCGTAGGGACCAGCCGGTCTGTTGCTGTTTTGGTGTCCTTTTTATTCCTTTACATTATTTGAAAGGTTTCGAAAATTTAAATTTTTCAAAGATTTTTTTCCCTCGCTCATGTACAGTTAATTAAAAGAATCCCGCGCGTGAAATTCCATGTTTCTTTACCGATATTTTTAAAGTGAAACTGCCGCTAATGAAGTGACCTTGGCTGTAACATTTAAAAACAAGTTAAAATACATAATTACTACGCGTACGCTGAGTATAAAGTAGCATTTCTTTATTTATTCGTTCTGAGGAAGGATAATGGGCTCAGGACGACTTCATTCTCTCGGTATAAAATTTAACTTTTATTTGTTTTCCTTTAAAATGTTCGTTCTTTAAAAGGGGCCTTGAAAATTTTTAGTTTACCGAATTCATATCTGAAAAGACCTCTACATATACCACTTATATATATATAATATATATATATATATATATATAATATATATATATATATATATATATATATATATATATATATATATAATCCCATACGAAGCCCTATATCTTTACTTTCAAGCCCTTTACCTTCTCTTCGTTCTGCTTCGCTGGTTTTATAGCAGACGAAAACGCTCTATAAAAACCTTTATTTCCATTTCGTCTGATTCCCTTTCGTGTATTGAGGACGATATGAAATGTTGGGCACGATCTCGTTTTAAGGGCACCCTCAGGGTATTATGCGCTGGGGCTGGAGTCACTATGGAGCTCCCTCGAACTTCTAAAAAGGATGGGTTTTATTTTCTCACTTGGGTTCGTGCCGTCGTCTTTGTTTGATCTACATATACCTTGTCCCTGGTTTTTAGTTTCCAAGAAATCGTACAACTGGCTGCAAAGATTTTTTTCATTTTTTAGCTTTATGCCTTTTGATAGAAAATTTTAGGTGGCATTTACTTAAAATTTAATTACTGTTTATTAGCTACATGGGATATATATATATATGGGATGAATTTCGCAATTAAACACGTGAAATGAATGAATGATGCAAACCCACGAGGAAACAGAAAAATGATTCCAAGGCCTTTCGTGTATTCAGAAGTACACCTCGTCAGGGAATGAAGGGAGAAGCCGAGATGACAAAAATATGTATATTTTTGTCATCTCGCCTTTTCCCATATATATGGGATTGAACTCAGAATGGTTCTCTGAGGCTCTTTCGTGATACACACAGACCGTGCATGGAACAAGGAACTCTTGTGGGAAAATTAAATCCACTATAGTCCGAATAAGTAATGATAAATGACAAACACTATAGTTTTTTTTTCATGATGTTAGCCCGACGTGGGTTCTGGATATAGTAGGCTAGGTGTAGCAACTCCTAGATCCTGTCCCAAAGCTGGATCCTATCTGATTTTCAGATAGCTGGTGAGGGAAGCTATATTTATGGGGCCTTTCTGCGAGTGACCCATTGCCCACGTCGGGCTAACATGAAAAAGAAAAACAAACTATAATGTTTGTCATTTACCCTTACGTATTCGGACTATAGTGGATTTAATTTTCCGTAAGAGTTCCTTGTTCCATGCACGGTCTATGTGTATCATATATATATATATATATATATATTATATATATATATATATAATATATATATATATAAGTACCGTTATTTTTGACGAGCATACAAGTTGGCCTTCCTAAAAGATCTGAAAGATAAGGATTGCATCTGTTTTTTTACTTTTATTCTTGTTGGTTTTTCTTCAGTAATTTCCTCAATGATTTCCTCAATCGCTATTTTTCCTGTTTATGTACGATTAAATTTGCTTTGGAGCGGTGGTCCGGCTTCCACGTAAAGCCGTAGGTCCTCTGCGCCGTATGACCTTAGATGTTACGAAGAAAATCAGACAAGACCAAAAGGCGTTTACGAGAGTTTCACAATGCTGAAAATTTGTTCGAAGAATAATGCTCGCGGTTACGCGATTCCCTTCGTAACATCCAAGTTCATATTACGACGGAAGGGACCTACGGCTTTACGTGGAAGCCGAATCACCTCTTCACTAAGACACGGAGAACGGCGCCTTAATCTCAGAAATCTGAATTCTGGACCGGTAATCGAACCCAGCACTGGAGGATTTTAAAAGTGACACATAACGCATACGTACTGGGTAAGCACCGTACTATGATGCGTACGTAACTGCGATATTACAATAAAAAAGAAAGTGCAATAGCTTTTTAGCAAATACTTATTCATAGATATTTCTTCTCTGCGTGTATATAAATACTGTAAATACAGCAAATATTCTGTTATCTGATAACAGGAATATAGAAAAAGGTTTACGAATCTTAACTTCAAAAAATAAAATAAAATAAAAAAAATTTTAATTTCACTTCCAAAATATATTGGAACGTTCTGAAGCATGTTTTGGGACACGTTTTCGATTTTCCTTTTTCCTTTTTGACCTAAATTTGTCAAGAGTTATATAATGTTTTTATTATCCCTCTCTTCCTACCAAAGCATGCCAAGGTCATTTCCAAGTAAACATTTTATCTTAACCTATAAGAGCTCTGACCTAAAAAAAAAAAAAAAAAAAAAAAAAAAAGTATATTGGCCTCTCGCTAATCTTTTTAAAAAAAGAGAAAACATTTTTGGTTATTTACGCGTTTCTCCAAATTTTTAATTTTTTTGTTTTTGCATTTAAAAATGGAAATAATAAATTAAGTAATAAAAATACTGTAAAAATTAGTAACATTCCCTTTACGAACGCATTTATTATTATTATTATTATTATTTTTTCTATAAATTTCCTTTGCAATTTAGCTACACACACACACACACACAGGGCTCGAAAATAGTTTTGTTTAAGTGGTATCCTGTCGGAATACTATAATTTCTTATTCTAGTATCTCGATTCCATTTCAAGTACGCCAATACCAATATACGTGTGTGTGTGTGTGTGTGTGTGTGTGTGTATGTGTACACACGAAATTGTGGAACTTCTGTTTTTTTAAAATTCCATGACCTTATTAATCCCAGGTCATTTGAGGGAGGTAGTTCCGTCTCATTAAATATGGTGGCGACGGTCAAACGGAGGTCAGGTCACCCCCCTTAATTACAGCTTCAAAAGTACTTCTAAGTATGGAGAGGTCATTTAGGCCTACTTGGGAGAAAAACAATAAATAATTCTGCATTCCCGTTAATATATATAATATATATATATATATATATATATATATATATATATATATATATATATATATATATACTAAATTTTAAATTGCAGTTCATTTCTTTTTTCGTATGATGCAATTTACAATTTCATTTAATTTTTAAATTTCTAAATTTCTAAATAAATTCTGAATGACATGTATGAAGTAATATTTTATATATCAAAATTATTACCTCATACAAATCATGCAGAAATTTTATATATATATATAATGACCTAAAACAATATCAGAAATACTGGTTACAATTATTATTACCTTAACCTTAACCTTGTGTTGTTTCGTGCGTTGATCTCTCTTCACACGGAGGTCAAGCTGGTGGCCCCGCCTCTAGGTCTGGCTTGGTGGAGGTACATAGCCAGGCACGCCCGGCTCATCTGGTACCGTCCTGAGCCAGGCATCCACTCTTCTCTTGAAGGCTTCAACTTTGACCCCCGTTACGTTTCTGAGGTCCTTTGGAAGCTGGTTGAAAAGTCTTGGCCCCCTGACAACCAAGCTATTTTCCTTCAGAGTTGAGGAGGTCCCTCGTCGGGCCTTTAATTTGGGAACACTACACATTCTGCCTTTCCTATTTTCCAGTGTTGTTTGAATGGTAATTGGGTTTAGTTTGAGGTTTGGTACCAGTTTTTCGATCATTTTCCATATGTAGATTATGATGTACCTCTCTCTTCTTCTTTCCAGGGAGTACAGATTTACTTTACGTAGTCTTTCCCAGTAGTTGAGTTCTTTGCAGCCATCAATCTTGGCTGTGAAATGCCTTTGCGTTTCTTCTAGTTTATTAGTTCCTTCCTTTTTATATGGGGACGTCATTATATTATTATTATTATTATTATTATTATTATTATTATTATTATTATTGACTTTTGGACAAAATTGAGTTTCACTTTCTAAAATAAATAGGAAAAGCTTTAATAATAATAATAATAATAATAATAATACAATATTGTAATGTTATGGAATTTATATCCTGCCACAAAAGCTTATCATTATCATATGATAATAAAACCCCACTCTAATAGACCAACTCTATCTATTAGAGTGGGTTTTTATTATCATATTTTGAGTTTCACGTAGAAAAAAGTAAAGTTTTTTGCATTTATTATGATCATTATCATTATTATCAATAATGATTTATGAATGTGTCTTTCGTGTTTCAGGGCATTCGATTACTCGCTCTCGTCTTAAGGATGAGAGTCGCAGCCGAAGTCCTGACGGAGGGTCGAGGACCACCTGCCTTCCCCCCATTTCCCCCCTTATACCCCGCCTCATCAGGATGCGCCCCCAGTCCTCCCTCCCTCTCCCATTCTCACAAGAGTCTTTATCCCCCCCTCAGGAATCCCCTCTCGACTGCCACGTGCCCCGGCCCCCCTCAAGCCCTCGTCTGCCCCCCTTCAAAGAAGTGAGGCCCCGGCGCCCATCTTCCCCCATGGAGTGCGAACCCCCTTCGCCTCCTTACGATGAAGACTCCCTACTCCCTTACGACCTCAGCACGCGAAAGGGGCGACGCTCCCCTCGCAGTGTGTCTCCCCGGTCGCTGCCCCCCTATATGGAGTCCATGAAGATCACGCAGTGCACGAACGCGGACGGAGGCAGCGGGGGCCAGAACTCGGGTGGTAGTTCGTCATCGGGGGGACAGCAGGGGACCAGCTCTTACGTGGACATTTCGCAAGCAACGCTCTCCTTCTTCGGTAATATAGGAGGAGGGGGAGAAAAAGGGGGATTGGGGGGAGATGGTGGAGACGGCAGCGGGGATCTTCCATTCGACGTCCTTCCTATCGAGGGCTCGGGCCCCTTACCTCCTATACCAACTCTCATCGAGCCGAACGTGTTCTCCTTGCCCGAGCACTGCCTCAACCTGAGCGTGCCAGACAGGTCCCCCGCCTTTCCCGCCCCTCTGCAGTTCAGAGAGCCATCCAAATTCCCGGTCCAGCAGCAATCGCAGCAAGGACCGCCCATCAACCAGCAAATCACCGTGGAGACCCAGCTGCCCACGCAGACGCAGTCGCATCCCATGCAGGAGAACACCTCCCAGTACTCCCCTTTGACGGTGACGTCACCGCTGAGCTGCGGCTCCCTTTCGCCTCTTCCTCAGGGATTGACGCGGACTACGGTCCACTCGCCGAACGATCCTCTCTCGTTCGAACCCTTTGCCTCTCAAACTCAGGTAGATCGAAAGTTTGAATGTTAATTTTAACCACGATGAAATGACATTTCGCCTAAAGTTAGTTCCTCCAGTAACGAGGTAATCCGGTTCTCGCAGGTACCCTTGGTTTCTTCAACCGACGTTCAGAGCAACGGAACCTGGAGTGAGAAGTCTTCTCTCTCCCCTCAATTCCCCGGTGGAAACTACGGCAACAGTAACAGACCTTCGACAGCCAACGCTTCTTCTCCGCCTCTCAGCGACATTCAGGTATAGATTTTTATTCACCAGTACAAATAATGGAACGGAAAAATAGTACAATCTTAAAACTGACCAATCATTTTAACTCAAATTGCGTCAAATAAGCTCCAATCCAGACCCATTAAGGCCAGGCCGCACGCGGGATCGTCTCACGACTTGGATCGTGACGACTCGAGTCGCGTGTGATTTTACGATGACAGAATGGGAGCCCCCGCGCAATGCAGCGACCGCGACGCGATTCCCCAGAATCGCGTCGCGGTCGCTGCAGTGTGCGGGGCTCCCATTCCGCGACTCGAGCCGTCAGTCGTGAGTCACGAGACGATCCCGCGTGCGACCGGCCTAAGCGGTTACTAAATAACTTCAGTAATTTTGAAAATAAGGAAACGTCTTTATTAGACAGGGGTGCCCAACCGGTCTATCATCGCTAAGCATTTTGGAGTTGATCGCGAGGCAGAAATAGTAATTTCCCCAAAATTGCAATAACTGTAGAACGGGGGTGGGTAAAATACGGCCCGCACGCTGTCATGCGACAAAACGTTGACCCGCATTTAGTATTTAATCCAAACCCTACAAACTTCTTTTGAGAAATTTTAGATAAAATAAGTAAAGTGGGAAATTATCAACAAATTTTTTAAAATTCAATAAATAAATTAAAATGAAAATACTAAAAAATATATATATTTTTTTTTGTCATTTTTTTTTTTTACGCAAACACTGTTAACCATTAACTGGAAATGTTTTAAAACCCGTTATTCATATACATATATATGATACAAACCCACGAGGAAAAAGAAAAATGATTCCGAGGCCTTTCGTATATTCAGAAGTACACCTCGTCAGGGAATGAAGGAAGAAGGCGAGATGACAAAAATATATAGAACGGGACAGAAAAACAAAAAAGATTAGCGCATGATTAACGAGAGTTGATTAGGGGAAAAAGTTATTTTATGAGGATATTGTTAATTTTATACATTCCCCCACTGTTATGAAATTATTTTTAAGAACTATTACACTTGATACTATGATCATAGTATTGAGTGGGATAGTTCTAAAGCGCTCGTTAAAAACAGATATAATTGAAAGGAATATTCTAGAATGTGCATTTATCCATTTTAAAAATAATTTCATGACAGTGGGGGAATGTATAAAATTAACAACATCCTATTAAAATACCTTTTGCCTCTAATCAACTCTTGTTAATCATGTGCTAATCTTTTTGTTTTTCTGTCCCGTTTGTATATATTTTTGTCATCTCGCCTTCTCCCTTCATTTCCTGACGAGGTGTACTTCTGAATACACGAAAGGCCTTTAGTCCGGTTGCACGGGGTGGGAACCCTGCATTGTTTGTTATAAAGCAAATCTTGACATATTTTGAAAGCTTATACCACCCCATTCAAGAATCCATCGGGTGTACAGCTGACCCCGCTTGGCTTTTTCAATATGGCCGGCGAAACAAAAATCCCATATCCTGGCCAATACTTGATGGATTTTGATGATCTTGGTGTCATTTCTAAGGGTTTTTAGGATAATGAGTCGATCTGGATGGGTTGCAGATACTTTGGGAGTCGTTTTGACCCACATTCGTCAATACTCAAGGTCATTGGAGGTCAAACGCCCCCCGAAATAAGGAATATCCCATATCCCGGGCAGTCGTGGAGATATTTTGGTGATCTTACTGTCGTTTTTATGGTTTTGGGAGAGACTGAGTAGTTCTATAGGCACATGATAACAGTAGGATATCATTTTGAAACTCCATGGGTCAAGTCAAGGTCATTTGAGGTTAAAATTTGGCCTTGAAATATGATAATGCCACAGTTGACATCACTGTATTTGCTTTATTTCAGTGACAATTTCTACAATCTAGCTAACTGCTAAGCACTTAACATCTTTTCTGTAGATAAAACCAGATCATAATGCTTAAATGACATAACCCACATTATATGGATATGGATATTCGGATATAAACCACAATTTATGCTGAAGTGCAGGGCACATGCATTCTATGGAAGGTTGCAAAGCTACAACATATGACCTCGTAAGCAAAACAAAGTTTACACCTAGCTGGGGGATTGGCATTGTCAACTTTGATGCAGTTATTTACATTAGGTAACCATTTATTGGGGGCAAATATCAAAAGACATGGTTGTGTCAGGATCATCAGTCTGCTCTTCGTTTGCGTTTTGGGTCAATGGATTGTTGCAATCCAAGCCGCTGCCACATGCACAGAAGATTGTGCAAGGGATTCCGCGTCCCATGCAGCCGCAGCGACTCCCCCTGCATGCTGATTGTGATTCACACCCACATCTGATTAGCTTCAGAACTTCATCTGGTGCTAAGCACACGCCTTCACCAACTGTTTTTGGGATGAGAACTCTGTTTCGTCTCTCTCCAACCCATAATGCACAGGATCAAGTGGTGGTGGGTCACACTTTAGTGCATCGAGCCAGTTCGCCACGGTGTAGTGGGCTCTGAGCACATTTTGATGGAAAGAGCACACGCCTTCACCAACTGTTTTTGGGATGAGAACTCTGTTTGTTTCGTCTCTCTCCAACCCATAATGCACAGGATCAAGTGGTGGTGGGTCACACTTTAGTGCATCGAGCCAGTTCGCCACGGTGTAGTGGGCTCTGAGCACATTTTGATGGAAAGCTTCAGTTGTTGGTGGTAGAGAACATAGTTTGGGTGCAGCAGTTCCCGACTTCCCTGTCTTCTGAGCCCATACTCACTGGCGACACTCAGTAAGAGATGAGGATTTCTTATCCCCATAGCATGCAACAATGAACACTGTTGCCTCTTTCTTGATATGGTCAAAGCATGCATCAAGGGACCCCAGCTTGTCTAGCTTCCGACCCTTCTTGGCGATACCATCCCCATGTAAGTCTACAATTTCGTCTTTGAAGTAATCTTTAACTTTTACAATGAGCGACCTACGTGACAACTTCTCACCACCTAACTCCTTGTAAAGCTTCTCTACTTCAATTGAATTCCATGGTTTCATTTTGTCCTTCGACAATTCTACACACAAAGCAATGAAGGGGCGGTCTTCAGGTTCAACCCTTGACTTATTCTGGCAAGCTCTCTCAACCTCAACATGAAAGGTAGACAAACAATCTTTATGGTATCGGGCTTCTTCAGCCGGTAAATCTCCTTTCATGCCCAACAACCTACTGAGTATAACTTGTCCCTGCTCATCATTTTTCAGTTTACACTTTTCTATCAACACATCTTTGTAATTTATTTTTTTATCACCAAGCTTATCGGTCATAAACCTAGATGCTGGAATGCGGTATTGCACCGGAACTTTGATGTCATATTTCTCGGGTAATATACACTCACTGACTTTCAAACAAAAGAGACAGTGTTTTTTAGGGTCATATACTGGGCCTTCACTGAGAACAGCACTACGTAGTCTTTTTGGCTCCACTGTAGGGGTATCACATTCGCTCTTTTTCATGAATGCTGATAAATTCCGCTTGGACACATAAGTGAAAACACACTTCTTGTGACAACAAAGGATTTTTGCTCCATCTTCCAAGAGAGGCTCTAGTCTCGCTCGAACATCTGGCTGCCCTCTGATGTCGCTGCTCTCTATGATTTTCTGAATCCTCCCACAATTTGAAAGACTTTTTCGACATCCAGGACAGCTACGCAGGAAATCCTTGAAGAAACATTCGTCTGCAGCTTTTGTAGAACCTGAAAAATAATAATTTTGTTTACCCATTCTTCAGAGTACAAATCGCATTGAAATAATTTATCCTTAGCAAATGAAAACTAAACAATGCTCACCTGGTATATTCTCCATATTCAGCAGTCAAAAAACAATTTTGGAATCAGCACAACCAAGACGTCATCAAACCACCAGGTGGGCAGCACCATCAGCAATAATCTCAACAACCTGAAAAAAATAAGAGGAATAATTAGACATATTGGAATTCACCTTACCATGGGGAAATAATCCCTGATTTCATTTTAAACCCTATAGAACTACTCAGTCTCGCCCAAAACCATAAAAACGACAGTAAGCTCACCAAAATATCTCCACGACTGCCCGGGATATGGGATATTCCTTATTTCGGGGGTGTTTGACCTCCAATGACCTTGAGTATTGACGAATGTGAGTCAAAACGACTTCCAAAGTATCTGCAACCCCTCCAGATCGACTCATCATCCTAAAACCCCTAGAAATGACACCAAGATCATCAAAACCCATCAAGTATTGACCAGGATATGGGATTTTTCAGTTTCGCCGGCCATCTTGGAAAATGGCGGCCATATTGAAAAAGCCAAGCGGGGGTCAGGTGTGCACCCGATGGATTCTTGAATGGGGTGGTATAAACTTTCAAAATATGTAAAAATTTGCTTTATAACAAACAATGCAGGGTTCCAGTAAAATCGGGGTCTGTGCTACCGGACTACTTGGAATCATTTTTATTTTTCCTCGTGGCTTTACATCATTCATTCATTTCACGTGTTTAATTGTGAAATTCATCCCATATATATATATATATATATATATATATATATATATATATATATATATATATATATATATACAGGGTGGTGTATCGGGCCCAAAAAGTAACGCGATACGATACTCGATACATTGGCAAAAATGTATCTCGTTACGATACTAGATATATGAATAATATACGAGGCTCCAATAAACCTTAGCCCCCCCTGCCCATGGCCTAAACCATTAGAGGTACAGTAAAATTAAACATACCTTACAAAAGAGAATTTAATCCTGCATTTAATGAGAAACAATTAAAACTTGGTGTTCCCGCCATTGGCTTCCAAGACAGCCTGAATTCGCTTTGGGTAGCTTGCCAAAAGTGACGTGAATAGATCTTGATTGTTACGCAAATTTGCTAAAACAGTTTCAATGTGTTGCGTCATTGTATCCTTCGAAATCGATTTGCTGCAGGTTCTTGAAACGAGAGACATTCAACCTTGTCCTTTATAACTGATCCAATGTGTTCATAGACGTTCAGGTCAGGAGAATTTCCTGGCCATTCTTATTTCCAAAGAAATCGATCTCATGGTTCCGCAACAACTGTTGAGTGGCTAATGCCTTAAAGCAGGGGGCCTTATCGTGCGGAAGTGTGACCTCATCGACATCCATAACATTGTTTGGGTTTCTTAGAAAAGGAATGACATGCTGGGATAGAATAATATCACGAAAATACTGTCCATCCCAACTCTGACCATTTGGCTTCAGCACCCACATGAGCTTCTTTGCAGTGAACAAAACAAACACACCAACACAGTCTGGACTTTTTAATAATTCGCGATAATGTTCATTGTCATCGATTTCATCTGGTGTTGTGGCCCAAACTCGATCATTTTGGTAGTTAGGCCGACGTGTTACGTAAACAAAAAATTCATCGGAGACAGCTAAATGCATGAAATCATCCACATCCCAATCTTCAAGATGATGGGCAAACCACATTCTGTCATCGATGTTAAGTTGAGTTTTTCTTGGCTTTGGAAGTTCATGCCAAGGTTTTAAACCTTGCCTATGACGGTACAGTCGAATGATCTCATCACTAACGATCTTTCCTCTCAACACTTCGATCTTCTAGAAAGTTTAGCACAGCTGTTTTCCGCTTACGCGTACCGCTTTCAATGATGTCCTTTGTTTCCTGAGAGAGTGGCAAATTTGGGCGCCCAGATTTGGTTGTATCCATTTCACATTCATCCAAAGTTTTATTCCAATTTCTTTTGACGAAGTCCTCACTTCTTCGCAACTTTTTGGCAACCCATGAACGTGTTATAAAGGTGGCTCCAGCATCACGAGCTTCCCGAAATGTTGTTGATCGTATGCGATCTATCACACGTTGCCTCTCCGAATCACCAATTAATTGAGAAGCCATTATATTATCACTTTATCAGCTAGAGTAATTTTAATACCTGCAATAAATAAAGAATTTTATATTTTTATAATCACTAAAAACTATTTCGATATAAGTAAACATGTAAGCTGCAAATGGGGGGGGGGGGGGCTAAGGTTTTTTGGAACCCCTTGTTTCGCGACACGATATATATATATATATATATATATATATATATATATATATATATATATATACAGGGTGTTTGAAAACTTTCTGTACAAATTGTAATGGGGGATAGGCAACACCAAGACAAACCCTTTTCGTCTATAAGTGTATGTCCGCTGACGTCACCATTCGGCGCGAGAGGGCGCCGCTGCAATTGGCTAAAAGATGAAGTGGGCTAGACTCGCGCTTGCCGCGGGCATTCTTAAATCGGACGTAGTACGCGTAACATGTTTATTTAAAGAAGGTGCTGAAAGTTGCGACCGGTAGCATCAATGCATGCCCGACAGCGTCGAAGCATTGACCGACGTACACGTCGAAAGATTGCCGGCATTTCGGGAACAGTTCCAGCGGCGACAGCGATTCTTGCTACGAGGTCTTCTTCTGAGTAAATGGGAGTCTCGTACACGAGGTTCTTCATGTGTCCCCACAGGAAGAAATCGAGGCATGTTAAATCGGGCGATCTCGGTGGCCAGGCTACGGGCCCACCCCGGCCTATCCATCGGTCCCCAGAAGTGGCGTTCAGATAATCCCGCACATCGTTGCTGGAGTGTGCTGGGGCCCCGTCGTGTTGAAACCACATTCGTCTACGAATAGCCACGGGAACATCTTCCAGCAGTTCCGGCAACGTTTCTTCAAGAAATATCCGATAAACCCGCCCGTCGAGTCGGGCAGGCAGCAGGTACGGCCCAATCAACTTGCCATGGACGATACCCGCCCAAACATTGACGGCGAACCGTTCTTGATGAGCATGCACCCGTGTAGCATGTGGATTTGCGTGCGCCCACACGTGAGAATTGTGCATGTTAAACACACCCTCACGTGTAAAACAGGCCTCATCTGAGAACAGCACATAAGCCGGAAAATTAGGCTGCACCGCTGTCTGCTGCAGAAACCAGCGTGCGAATTCCACACGAAGAGGGTAATCCCGAGGTTGTAATGCCTGGACTCTCTGACGATGAAACGGATGTAACTGCTGCTCGTGCAACACTCTCCAGACCAGGTCGTGGTTCACACCGAGGATACGTGCAACACCTCGCGTGCTTGCGCTTGGATTGTCCTCAAATCGCCGTAGGATTTCTTCTTCCATGTCAGGAGTGCGCACGTTTCTCTCCCGACCAGTGTCATGCATGTTTGCATGGAATGTTCCAGTTTCTCGCAGTCGCCAATGCAAATGCGCAAACGTTTGGTGGTTTGGCACACGTCTGTTTGGGAAGCGCTGTCGGTACAACCTCACAGCAGCTCTTCCGTTTCCATTGGCAGCCCCATACACCATATGCATGTCAGCCATCTCAGCAGTCGTGAAGCGCTCCATGTTACGCGTACTACGTCCGATTTAAGAATGCCCGCGGCAAGCGCGAGTCTAGCCCACTTCACCTTTTAGCCAATTGCAGCGGCGCCCTCTCGCGCCGAATGGTGACGTCAGTGGACATACACTTATAGACGAAAAGGGTTTGTCTTGGTGTTGCCTATCCCCCATTACAACTTGTACAGAAAGTTTTCAAACACCCTGTGTATATATATATATATATATATATATATATATATATTATGAAACAACTGAATTACTTTAAATATTTTTATTGAATTTTCAAACAGACACTTCTCAAACAATTCATGAGACATTCTGTTTCTCTTTGAAGGAGAGAGATTTCCAGCTATGCTAAAAAGTCTCTCAACCGGAGCGCTTGATGGCAGTGTAGTGTTGTATTTTATGAACAGTTCTTTTATCAAAGGATACATGTGTAATTGTTGAATGTCTGATGAGGGAAAGGGAAAGATTACTGACTGAGTCTGACACTTATTTGTATCGCGATACGATACAAGATACAGAAAATGTATCGCGATACGATACAAGATACAGAAAATGTATCGCGATACTACTCCACCCTGTGTGTGTGTGATATATATATATATATATATATATATATATATATATACACTAGGTGTGAGTGCTATTTTAAGCTGTAATTATTTACAAACTCTATTATTGTGAAGGTTAACTGGCCCCGATTGTAGCTCAACTATTTTAATTGGCTCTTCAATCGAAATAATTGCCCACCCCTGATCTACAAAAATAATTTAATCGTAAAAATAAAAAAAAATAAAAATGCGCGCAACCACTGATAATTTAAAAGTAATTATCTAATTCTAAATTTCTTATGAAGCTTTTAAAAATGACTATACTTAAAATGTGTTCATCCCGTTCTGGTAAAGTTTTCAATTTTGTCCTTTCTTACATTTTAATATATAGTAAAAATAATGATGTGGGGCATGCTCGCAGTTTGTAAGGTGTGGAAGTGGGAAGAGGTAGTGATCGGAGGGATGGAAGGCACGCGCGTATTGGTAGCACTAAGTTCAAGATCAGCTGTTCCCTATAAGGGATAGAGACCCATGGACTCGGTTAAACTAAAACTTATTACTATAGTCTTCACACGAGTGTAATAAATGAGTTGAATTCACGAGTAAAAGTACGTCAGTTTTTAAGGTGTAACCTTTTTAAACAAAGTTATATAAAAATATTTCCTCGTTATTACGAGGAAAACGCGTGAATGGAATTCAGAACTTTTGACCAACCTGTTACTCATTTACTGTTTTGTCATACTCTTATATATATATATATATATATATATATATATATATATATATATATATATATATATATATATATATATATATACCGACATGGAAAAGGAAATAAGTATGATTCCGAGTACTGTCGTATACGAAAGTACTCGCGTACAGTATGTGGGAATATATGATAAGTTAATCAATTTTAAATGTTGAAGTGTGCATTTTTTTTTTCTCATATGAACTTTATCATTTTTAACAAAGAATTCGATTCACAATTAATAATGATGATAATATTTTGGTTATTAGGAAGTTCCTCTGCAAGTGAGAGTCTCTATCTTGCAGCAGCGTCTCGGCCTTCCTGAAGACACTCCTCTCGAATTCGTAAACGGAGGTCATGGTATCAAGAACCCGCTAGTGAATCAAGATCGCCAACCAGAAACGGATAAACCTTCCCCACCAAGTAACTATAAAATTGACTTCACAATTAACTTAACGAACTAGGCCTTATACAGTTACGGTAATTACGATTAAACTATAATTATTAAAAGGATATTTAAATTAGTTTCGTATAAATAACCTATAAAAATTAACAGTTTTTAAATATATGTATTAAAATGTAGTGCGTGTGTATAACGTGTCGTCAGGCTTCGATCTTATATACAAAAACAAAATTTTTAATTACACCTAAATATATTTTTGGCCCGTAGCCTGTAAATATAGTGTGTCCTATATAAAAGTATTTCACGACTGTACATACAGTTAAAACGCATTGTAATAATACTAAAACTACATACACTCGTACGTAAAGTCTGTATATTTTTGTAATATTAGGAAGCGAGATGGATTACCACATAATTGAGTAACGCAGCGGGAGAAGAGGATAAGCGACAAAATCGGCGAAACGCGTTTTTTGTTTGAAAAGACAGCTTATTCTTCCTTCTATCACCTCCAATTGGTAGATATCGCATTTTGTGACTGGAAACACTGTTTCTAGTCACAAAATTGGATATCTGCCAATCGGAAGTGA
Organism: Bathynomus jamesi; assembly: GCA_023014485.1. NCBI lineage: Eukaryota > Metazoa > Arthropoda > Malacostraca > Isopoda > Cirolanidae > Bathynomus > Bathynomus jamesi. The sequence continues at coordinate 947,235 of JAJOZX010000784.1, forward strand.
TAGAGGGAAGAATAAGCGGTTTTTTTTTCAAACAGAAAACGCATTTCGCCGATTTTGTCGCTTATCCCCTTCTCCCGCTGCGTTACTCATATTAGCAATCACTATGAGCGTAATTCCTATATAAATGATGTAAGTCTACTGAAAATAAGTTCTGAATTTAAAGGAAGTTTTACATACTCTCTTTCGCCTAAAAACTTCATTTTTCTTTGGTCATTTTCACTAATACTTCACTTCTAATAGTTTTAGAAGACGATTCTTCGAAATTCGCCTGCAGGATCTGTTCCAAAGTGTTCAGTCTTCAGCGCCTTCTGAACCGCCACATGAAATGTCATTCCGATGTCAAGCGTTACTTGTGCACCTTTTGTGGGAAAGGATTCAACGACACTTTTGACCTGAAGAGACACACGCGCACTCACACAGGTCAGTTTTTTTTGGGCATCCCGTATCAATGACCCTTCGTTTGAGGAAGGACGTTATCGAAGGGAGCAACCCCTTTTCTCTCTCAATTACGCAAACAGAAACTTCAGTGATTAATATTACCCACGTTAACCCTTTAAGGCCTAGTAAAAAGCTTCACTAATGTGTTTTGGTTAATACGAGCCAATTTCATTCAGTCCTGTTTACACGGAAGACTGTTCCCTCCGGGCTTCAAAGTATAAATTAAAGAAGAAAGCAAAATCCATTTAAGGTTAAGACGATATTTGAATTCCGATTTTGGTGAATGTTGCAAAAAAATAAGTAAAAAATTATAATTAGTTGGAATAATTACGCACTTACGACTATTAGTGTAAATAAACCTCTTTGGCCTTAAATCTGTTAAATTAACGAAACTAATTAATTTAACGAGAATAACGAGTCACTGCTGACGCATCTTTACAATTCATTTATATTCTGAATAATCAACACCCATGGCTCAGTGGATAAACAGTTTTCTTTCAAGCGAACTGAAGATACTGAGCTCGGGGGTTCGACTCCCAATTGTGCTGGCTTTCCTCAATGATTATTATTATTACACTCTAAATTCGTAACCGCCTCATGAAGAACGTGATGTTTTTTGAGAATGTGATTTCCTTTGTGTGTGTGTGTGTGTGTGTGTGTGTGTGTGTGTACATATAAAGTATAGAAAACTACAGTAACCATAGATTCATGTTAAGAGGAAGACGAGATAAAACGTGCAGCACAGAGGTGGTTTTGTCCCCGTTCTAAGACGCGGGGACGAAACCTCCTCTGTGCTGCACGCTTTACTTCAGTCCCCACATTATACATATACGTGTATATCAGCACGTACGCGCGCAAAGGTTTGGAAAAAAAAGTTCGCCAATATACTAAAATCCACGAAAAAATACTCAGCTTTTCAAAATTCAGCACAAATTCATAATTGGTTGGAAAATTAACCTGGCCAATCGTATCCACTATTACTGAAATTGGTTCGTTTTTTCTACCTTTTAGATTATTTTTCCAACCAATTGCAAATCGTTGCTGAATTTTTAATTTTTTAGTATTTTTTCCCCTAAAGTTTATTTGCTGGGCAGATTTTTACCCAAACTGTACATTTATTCACTTCACGTCATGAAACAAACAAAGAGACAAGGGTTGGACCAAATGTCTAACTTTTTTTTACCTACACAGGCGTCCGACCTTACAAATGCAACTTATGCGAAAAATCCTTTACTCAGAGGTGTTCGTTGGAGAGTCATTGCCTGAAGGTGCACGGGGTTCAGCACAGCTACGCCTACAAGGAGAGGAGGTCTAAAGTGTACGTCTGCGAGGAGTGCGGCCACACGACGGGAGAACCCGAATATCATTACGTTCACCTGAAGGAGAATCACCCGTACAGTCCAGCTCTTCTCAAGTTCTACGATAAGAGACATTTCAAGTTCCAAAATTCAAATTTTACCAATATGTTACTCATGAGCCAAACTTAATTAGTGAGAAATTATAGGTCTTTTGAAGTTATTGAATCCGTGTGCAATAAACATTCGTAATTTAAATAAAATAATAGCGTATACAAACTTTAATAAGAATCGATTCAGACCAACTGATCCATTTTAAATCTTTTCATAATTCGGAGAAATTCCAATTCTCTATAATGTCAGTTCAATTTGACGGACGCGACTCCTGAATCCACTTTTATAATGGTATTATAGATAATTTGGCGTGTCTCGCTGATCTTCGGAAGCGGTTCGATTCTTGGTCATTAACGCACGCACTTGTCGGAGGAATCTCAATGACAAATGTGATATGACATCATGATTTAGTCATTAGGTAATTCTTCTATGTACGTTAAGGAATTTCTGAACGTGGTACAGTATAATAAAGTATGACGTAAGAAAGTGTGAATTTAATTCGCGTATAAAGAATTTTTTTTATATTCATTATTCAAAATAATTAACCTATATTCAATGAAGTAGAAAGTACTGTGAAGTTATAAACGCATTCGAAAGCGCGAGTAAGTAAGTAAGTCCGTGTATAATAACGAGTCACGGATGACCGCGAGGGTTACTCGCTCACGAGTAACCGCGAGGGTTACTCGTCAATGAGTAAATGAGGGTTATTCGTCAGTGACTGCGAGGGTTTCCCTCAATATTTCAGTCAAGCGCGTAAAGTGAAGTTCGATAATGGGTTACTATTTAAATATTCCCTTTTTATTTTACTTCATTGAACGTGGATGCGCATCCTAAACGATCGTAATAGTAATAGTTGCATTAAAGAAGCTTTAGCAGGATTTTAGGGTAAGGAAAACGTCACATAAAAATGCATGACCATTTTTAAGTGGTTTTATGTTCAAAATTTAAGTCAGAAACAAACTCGATTTGGGTTACTTCGCTCAAACCTTTCTCCAAGCTTGGATTTGGGAAGAACAACAATCAATTTATTTTGTTTACAATATCAATTCATATTTGCATTTAAATGAAAAATTAAAGCACGATTCTGTTATCATTTCTGTAGTTGCTTAATTAAAGTGGGGTCCCATACTTATGATTCGGTGGAGAAGGGGGGAACTGTCATCTGAGTAGCTTCTACATTTATTATTTTTTAACTTTCATTCATAGATACAGATGATGACTTCATAAAGACACACCCCACACAGATGTATGTATATATATATATATATATATATATATATATATATATATATATATGTGTGTGTGTGTGTGTGTGTGTATATACACATCTGTATATATATATATATATATATATATATATATATATATATATGTGTGTGTGTGTGTGTGTGTGTGTGTGTGTGTGTTAGTGTGTGTGTGTATTATAGGCTTCCTCACCCGACTTTCATTTCCTGCAAAGCACTGACAATAAAAATCAAAACCTTATTTTTAAAAAACTTGTAATAATTACCATATTTTTGGGCATCCATATTTTTTAGACGATATTAATTGTGTATCTTTATGAAGAGCATTGTACATATATAGGTTTGGTTTAAAATTTCTATATACTAATTAATAAACATGCTAGTATATATATATATATTTATATATATATATATAAAGATTTCAAAAGCGATCTCTTTTTTTTCAGAAACAGTGGGCATTAAATTATGTGTTCTTCACTCCTACATATATATGTATATGTATCTACAGTGTGTGTATGTATATATATATATATATACACAAAAATAAGCCAACAAATACCATGCTGTGTTTATACCTCATTCGTTCAAACAAATTATTATTATTATTATGCTTATTATTATTAAAGGTAAAACAACACTGTTATTCACTACAATATTGTAATGAAAATAGGTTCATGACCTCATTATATTTGAAACAGTGAGAAGCAAAAAAAAAAAAAAAGAGGTATATATTAATTAATTAATTAATTAATTACTATTAATAATAATTAAGAATAGATTCACTTTAAAAATTCAAACCTTTTCTTTAAATCTTTGAAGGTCATTTGTATTGGAAAGCAGTTGTTACTAATACTAACTTAAACCTTTGTTCCCTATACTCTTTGTTATTCACTATAGTTAATTGATCATTATAAGTTGACAAAAAAAAAAAAAGATGAAATACAAAAGATAAAATTGTACAAAACTAATTTGAAATTTTATTTTACATATATATTATTTTGTAAATAATGGATGTTCTCTTCAAGCTATTTTTATAGATTTTACTTTATTTTTCAACTGTTAAAGCATGTTTATATATATATATATATATATATATATATATATATATATATATATATATATATATATAAGAAATAATAACAAAATGATACGTGAAAATGTTTATCACTTTCACAAAAGTCTCCACCCAAGGAGGCGGGGCCTGTATATCTCTCACCAACGTGTATTCAAAACGTTGAGGTTTGAGCATTATGAATTTGCCAATGAGGAACAATGTTTCATATTTCCAAAGGCTGACCAATTAGAGGAAGAAAAATCCGATACTATACTTTATACAGTATATTACTTCTGTATAGTGTTAAAATAAATAATTCACAAACCTACTCTATGTATAATTAAAGTTTGTATACTTGATTGTGTATTAACTTGTATCATTTTCAAATAAGATTTCATTGTACTGTACGTAAACTTTGTAGAATAAATGAGTTATTCCTTATATATATATATATATATATATATATATACCCTCCTTTAACTGACTTTATAAATAACATACACGGAGTATATTTAAACTGCACCTCTTTATAAAAGTTACTTGAATCCAGTGTTGTTTATTATTTATTAATTAATTAATTAATATTATTATTTACAGTAGAATACTATATATATATATATATATATATATATATATATATATATATATATATATATATATATATATATATATATATATATATATATATATATATATAATTCAATGTATTTAAATTTTATTTTCATTCGAAGGACACAAGAGAGTCATACGTGATAAAAATTCTGTAGACGGAGCAGACAAACTATATAGCTATATTAACACAATGATTGGCAGGAGTTCGTCCTTCCTCTGGATTTTGCGTGACAATGAAATGTCATCAGATTCATTTAATGCTTTTCTTTTTTCGGTTTCGTCTGTGGAATATTTTGTTCCGCGATGAAACAACACGATTTTAACATCCTTTAATTCCTTTCATTATGTTACTCGTCTAACTCATCGTCTCTCTCTTTAATATTCGAGGAACTACAGTTTTACCCGAATCATACTTCCTCCGTTCCCGAGAGAACTTCAATTTCGCCAATGTATGTACAGTCTAACTTCCTTCGTTGTCCGGGAAAATTTAATTTTGCTTACGCGCGTACACAACCTTCTCCGTTGTTCAGGGAACTTCAATTTCGTCTAAATCACGTATATATAGACCTCATCATACCTTCTTCCGTTGCCCTTCGAATGAATTTAATTAAAGATTGTTGGATTATTGTGCATGTGCTTTACGACTCCATATTAATGTCTCAATTTCAAACAAGGGTGTAATTGTAATTCCAGAATCTTTTGTAACAAATTTTAATAGTACAAAATTTAATCTCAAATTTTGTTAATGGATTAGGGAATTATTCACTTTTTATTACTATTGCGTATATATATATATATATATATATATATATTGTGACACTAAGCTATTGCATCTATGGAAAAGAAAAATACAATGTTGTTTGTTAATTTTAAATTATGGAAATTCCTTGTAAATGTACATGACGTTTTTAATAAAAGAATTTCTTTTAAAATTTAGTAAATTTCCGTATGCAAATAACCTTACTATTCTTTAGAAAAGCTCTTAGCAACGGTTGGTTGCTAAGCAAATTAGTTTTTTTATGGGAGTGAAGTCTCTGGTTATCAATTAATCTGTGGTATGATTCAATATTTTTCTATATACAGAGTAAATATAATTTTAATTTTACGAGAGATTTGAACTGATGAATTTGGATAATTTATTTATTAGACTAAACGGTTGTTTACGGGTTGTACTCTTAATTAATCTATTTGATTTTAACCCTGTCTTGCGTAGTCTCGCGGAAGACTGAATTTTAAAATCATCTGGCCATCGGCCAGAACAAACTCATTAAATTCGACACCATACGTGTAAGGGTTAAATTTTTGGAGTTCAGTAATACTGTTAAGACTATACGACACAGTTTTATTTTGTGCTGAGAGAGAGAGAGAGAGAGAGAGAGAGAGAGAGAGAGAGAGAGAGAGGAAGTGGTCTTTAATAAAGGATATACAAATTGGCGTGTGAGATAAATTATGCCGTATACAACGTATCCTATTATGTGGGTGTTATATATTCATTTTTATTCATTCTATTAAAAAAAAAAAAAAAAACCTGTTTTCTATGGTCATTTTGGTCATTTATGAAGTGAAAATATAAATGTACATAATTTTATCTTATCTAATAAAAAATTTATTTAAAGTATTTTTTTTCAATCATTTCGAGTAAAATTTTAATTAATTCGGACGAACGAAACGGAAGAAAAACGACAAAAACGAACGAGGAAAAAGTAGTTTCCGAAAATACGTGAAAAAGTTTTCTTGAACGTACGAATTTACGACTACTGTACGGACAGCGAGGTTAAGCGACGTTACGTCTATTTCGTAACTGGATGGTTAATGGATGGATAATGTAACGACCCTCATGCGGATGGTTTCGATGTTATGTAAAGGCAGGGCCGGCCCCAGCTATGTGCGGCTGCACAGGGCCCCCATCAATTAGAGGGACCCTCCAAAATTCATTTGTTCTTCGTATTTTTAGTCGCTATAGCATCACCAAACTTATAAAAACGACACAAAACCACACAAAAGAATGGAATTAAGCAACATAAATAAGCGTGTATTATTATATTTATATTTATAGGCTACTTTTCGTCATTATGCGTTCAGAACTGTCACTGTTAAAACTCTTTTCGTTTAATTTTTTTCATCTCTTTATGTACGTAATGTGGCGCGTGCGCGGTATACGATATTATTATTATTATCAGTGTTTCCGTTCGGGTATCAATCTATTTTTTGTGACGGTATATTTTTTTGGTTATTATACGGCATATATCAATTATATCTAATATATCAACTCTCTATTACATCATCAGTTTATTGATCATAATATCGAGACATATAACATAAATCTGACCATCCGTCACCTCAGCGGCGTCGCCTCACGTAGTATTGCCATTGAGACGTCATCCGAAAATTTAAAACCGTGATCCGTAGCCACCAGGCACCAGCCAGTTGGCAAGCGACTGTTTTATGGAAGGTATATTTCTCTCTCAGGTTTGAGCATAGTGCTTTAGTTTTGATATATTTTCCTAAGTAGCTTTATTAATCAAATGCTATAATTGTATAAATGTATGCATGTCAAAGTGGAAAGTACTTTGCGTCGGAAATGCTTTCATATTTTTAGATGTAATTATTTCAAGAACGGTGCAATAGAAGTTGCTCGTTTATAACAAATGAAATTGGTGTTATTTTTATTTATTAGAATATTTGAATAGTTGAATATTGAATATTTGTAATTCTTTAAATAATAAAAGAGGAACACTGATACTGATTTACCTTCCTGTTATATATTTGTGAAATATATATATATATATGAAAATTATTTCACGAAAGTAACACGTGAAAAATATTTATGATGAATAAAACCACGAAGGAAAGGAAACATAGAATGGTGCTCAAGCGCTTTCGTCTAATGACATCCTCAGGAGGATGTCATTAGACGAAAGCGCTTGAGCACCACTCTGTGTTTCCTTTCCTTCGTGGTTTTATTCATCATATATATATATATATATATATATATACTGCAAACCCCCAAGGAAAAACCCCATATATATAATATATATATATATATATATATATATATATATATATATATATATATATATATATATATATGCTGCAAACCCACAAGGAAAAATCCCATATATATATATATATATATAAGGGGGCGCCCATATAATAGTTACTCGGAAGTAGTTCAGCAAGCCAGATCTCCAAGAAGCGTGTCGGGCAGCGAGGGAAACGAAATCCCAGCCTCCAACTCCCCCCCTGAAGATGGGGTGGAAACGCAGCATGCAGGAGTAGCGGTCAACCCCCCTCCCGTTCAGGAAAGGACTCCTGCTCCGATCTCACAATGAGGAACAGGGACGGTTCAATGCCGAGAGTCGAGGCATTATTGCCCTCTCCCTGCCTCCCACTGCAGAGGAGAGGTGTTCGATTACGCCTCGCTCGGTACGCAGTTCCCCCTCCCACCGAAGAAGGAGAGGCACGCGCGGCCGTCAGGTTATAAACACCGCTAACAGACCCTCACCAAGCCACAGAGTAAGGGAGGGGCCTCCTATCCCCCAAAGGTTGTGCCACCCATCCCCCAGGCAGGCGAACACTGCCGCAGGGAGATCGAGGGAGCAGGACGGGTGGGTAACTGTTAATAGGCGCCTTCCCGAAGGTTCCTCAACCGGTCTCCGCGGCGAGGCCACCGATGGAGAATCTCACCCTATTTGTGTCGCGAATTCAGCTCTCGAACGAGGCAAGCGATGTTCGACACATGATGGAAGAAGTCATTGGTGAACAGTATATTGATAGTTAATAAACTAAACACGAAATCTCCGTATTATAACTCATTTAAAGTAATAATTAAAGGTGTAAATGCGCATTTCAACCCGTATAATATGAGTCAATGGCCACGGTATTATTGTTAAGGAGTTTATTCACTTTTCCAGGAGATTTGATAAGAGGCAATAAATAATAATAAATAATAATAATAATAATAATAATATAGGCGCCCTAACAGTAATGCCTGAAAGTTGTACTGTGTATAATAATAATAATAATCTTACTAATAATAAATTTCTATCAGTCATGGCGGATAACTTGTTGAAAATAGTCTCATATAATAAGGTCAGTGAGGAATTCAACTGCAGATGTTCATAAAATCTGCGACAGTGCAGATTTGTCCTGCAGGAGCACTGGCTACTAAGCAAGAGCTAAAATTCCTCTCTACATCCATGATGACTTTATGTACCATGCGTATCAGCAGTAGTTTTGTCAGATGATTAATGTACGGTAGGCCTTTTGGTGGTGTTGCTTTCTTATTAAGGAAAAATTTGTCAAAACATATAAGATTTTTAACAAGCGATAACGTAAGGTTGTTAGGCATTGAATTACAAGTGAACAATGATTGCATATTAATTGTAAACTGCTATTTACCATACAACAACGGCAGTAATCTAGATGAATACATTGATTTGCTATACAAAATTAAGTCATTATCAGATAACCCCAAATATTCTCACTGTATAATAATGGGGGACTTTAACGCATGTGAACTCGGAATTCTTTGTGGAGAATTGGGTAACATGTGCGAGTCGGCCAATTTAAGTATAAGTGATGTAGATGTATTAGGGGTAGCCAGTGGTAATTTTACATACGTTAGCGATATGAGTGGTACCACAAGGTGGATTGATCATTGTCTCACTAGTAATAATCTAAAGGATCGAATTGTTAGAGTTCATATTTGCATGATTTCCTTCTTTCTGATCATAGACCATTAGAAATATTAATTAACGTTACCAATTTATGCGCAACACGACTTAACAAGAACTCATAGGTAAGAATAATCGCGTCGATTGGTCAATGTTAATATGCAGCAGAGAATAGAATACAAAGACAACAGTCACCAGACTAGCCCTGTTCAAAAATCAACTTTTTCTTATTTTCATAGGTTTCTGTACTTTTTCCCATGCTTTTTGACCTGAAAAGGCCGAAAATCACAACCATTTTGACCTAGGTTGTTGGGAAGCATTGCCGCATGGAGCTTTAATTTTTCTGCCTTGAAATCGGCCAAAAGCACCAGTTCCGGGGTCCCTTGAATCATGTTTTGCACTATAACTTTTTATCTAAAAAGATAGAGCAACAAAATAGGCACCAAATTAAAGTGTTTTTAATCCTCTTTCTAACTTATACAATTATGATAGTCTTGGAACAAGAAATGGCACATTGGTACATACAAAGATTTCAGAAATATCACAAAATTCGTTTTCTCACACTCAAGGCAGACAAGGCGCCTTATTCATGACACAAATTTGAGATTAACATTTTGTCACAAGTCTAATCGATCAAGAAGTGAAAGCATTACATGATGATTAATTTCATAATGACATTTACACAGTCAGTTGTTGAGAGTTTGTTTCTTGAAGCTGTCAAAGCGGCGTCTGTTGAACTCCACTGCTTGAAGGAGATAGTCCCTTTGCTTGGCATCTGTTGTTATGACATTTGCAAAGTCGCTCATCATCTTGACACCACGTTCAGCAATGTCATTCACCGCTTTCAGATTCTTAACATAGTCCAACGCTTTTCTGTAGTCCTCATTCTGTGGCCAAGACGTGACAGGTTCCAGAAGCCACTCGGATCCAATGTTCAGTGTGTCCAGCAGGAAATGTGATTCTGGGCCAATGAGATCAACCAGGGTGGTCTTAGCTGTGACTCTCTGGAATAGAGGCTTTCCTGTTCTGAAGCTGTCTGGCTTCTCAGTGGCATGTAACTGGGCAGCAATGTCGTGCTTCAATGTGTCACTCAATCTACTGCTGAACAGGGCAAATGGCACGACTTCCTGCGTCAGGTACCATTTGTGGTTTTCCATCTTATTAAGTACTGCATCAGCAAGCTCTGGGTCAGTTTTCTTGTACTTCAACATGTCCTGGATTAGACTTAGATCATTCACGGGAGCATCTGCAGCAGACATTGACATCATCCATACAGGAGTGTAGAACAGCGCAAGGAAGGTGTTGAGTCTTTCCAGCTTTGATACAGTGTCTTCGTCGTACTCAAGTTGATCTGCAAACATCAGCATTTTCATGGAGTACAGGTTTCTGGCCATCCATCTGGCCTGATGAATGGCGCCTGGTCGACTCCAGTGAATACCTCGAGGAGGCGTTCCTCCAAGAACAATGACTGTCAGTTCAGCCATTTCCCTGTAGTCGGCTCTTTGAAGCCTTTCTGCTGTTAGAATGTCTTGGAGTATTTCTTCACTGTTCTTCTTCTTTTCCTTCAGCCATTTGCTGTTGATAGCCAACATCTTTGGGTTTTCCTTGGACAAGTCCGTCCAAACATCCTTCAGATGCTCAAACCAGGGATTATCTGGCCCCTTCACCTTCCCAAACTGCTGCTACTAGGATTTCCAGGATATGATGTCGACAGGCCAGATAAAACACCTTTTTGTTCAGCATTTTCTCTAGCAGTTTGGCAGCTCCTCTGTGAACTCCACTGTTACTGGATGTAGTGTCAAAAACAAGGGCAGTAACATTATCCGTAAGTTCCCATGTCTCCAGTAAATCCATTGAAGCCTCAGCCTGAGCTGTGCCAGAAGAATTGTCGATGACAGGTACTCCCAATAACTTTCCTTCAGTGTATGAAGGTGGACCAGACACTAGCACAGCTAAAGTCTCTGAGGTACTTCCAGGTTCGCTGCCCAAGACATCTTTGAGCAACTTTCCATCCCAGTGTAAGGCAGCGTACTGTGGGGGGTTTTCACAAAACTTGGACATGTGACTCTGGCTGATATTATACCTGGACAGCATTCTGTTGCGACGTGTTGTTGAGGTTGAGATGACGAAGTTATCCAGATCAGCCCCTCCAGCTTTCAAGGTGGCAGAAACCATGGCAGTAACTTGATTGTCTGATAAACCAAGACATCAGCTGTATTGCAGATGACATCACATTCCATGACCTTCCTTGGAAACGTCAAAGTCACACTAGTCACAGTGTCTTGATGGTGAGAACATCCAGGACGAGGCTGATGGTAATCCATGTCCTCTGTGTTAGCGTCGTTGTCAGTTGAGTCACCCCAGGTAATGTCATCCACATGAACAACTGCCTCTTGTTCTGCTGCAGCTGTAAAATAGTACAACATGTTAAGACAGTAATTGTTAAACATGCTAAATATCGCAATGGAGTAAAACTTAAAACTTTTTGTAACGTTCAAAGTAATTAGTTTTACCTTGTTCTTGTCTATGCTGCAGTCTTTCATTCCTCGCTGCTTGCTGCAGGGATCTTGTCTCAAAAATCTTGTCATGACCAGACATATGACCTTTCCTCTCAGTCTTTTGGTCTTCGTAGAACCTGATATCCTCATCTTTCTTCTCTCTGGATAACAGTCTGTTGTTCTGTATTTCCTGGATTGCATCTGGAGCTCCTATATCGAACAGGCTGTCTAATTCCAGCACAAATGCTCCTCTTTTTCCTCCAGGGTTACTTGCTCTTCCTTTGCTTTTCACCGGAGCACGATGTTTCTCATGTAGTTTCATGAAGAGCTTCATTGCGTTGTACTTGGTCATTGTCTTGATCCTAGCCATCTGCCAGAATGGGATGATAGATTCAACTGTTTCATATGCAAGGTCTTGAACCATGGGCCTCCCTGCATTTTCCGGTAAATTCTGAAGATTAAGGAAATACTGGAACGCCTGTCTGTTGGTGGGAAGCTGGGAACCACTGATAAAAGCTGAAGGGTATCCAACCAGGAAAGTTTCAGTGAGAGATCTGGTAGATGGCCCAGTTGACACCTGCCTGTGGACAGTACGTGGAGGTTCTGAGATATGTAGTGAATAGCCTTATTAATTTACTTTCTTTCAGTATTTACTCTTCTTTCTACTTTACTATATCTCTATTTATTCTCGATCGGCTATTTCTTTCATTTATCACTTTGTTTCTCTACACTCTTTTTGCCGTATCGTATAAATATCATGGTAGCGCGCCTAGACCTGACTCTGAAAGACCGTTACAAAACAAAGGGGGAAGGGGGTATATTAGTACTCTTTTTTAACACTTATGAACGTTTTATTAAGTCCGAAAATGGTTTAGTTAAGTTAGGGGTATGCGAGTATGAAATTTCTATTATAATAATTTAGGTCGGAGAGGGACACAAAACAATTAGTTTCAAGATCACATGGCTCCAAATCTTACGCGTATCGCGCCTGCCTCAAGACTGACTCCGTTTTGAGGGTAGTCCGCTCTCTTGGGCCCCTCTCAGGACTACCATCTCTACCCATTTTAAACAATTTAAATCTAACACACTTTTTCGTAATTTCATAATTATTAGTAAATGATTTACATTAAACATTATCTTATTTAATTAAACAGAAATTAATATTCTTAACTAAGCATTACTACACTCGCATCTCGATCACCTATCCGGTCGACTAAACTCACTTGATGGAACTCGGATTCAACTTGGTTGACCCAAACTGAGCCTTTGAAATTTTGAAAAAAAAAGTTTATTCTAAACGTGTTTCTGTACTGCTTATCATTTCATATTTAATTTATCGAATTTTCTCGACAGTTCACTTCGAAATACTAACTACACATTTGCTCTGGCCAAATTCACGGAAAGAAAAAAAAATTACACATCTCAAAATTTCGCAAAAATTTAATCAAATCTAGCTACCAATAAGGTCACTTATGGCAGTTACAGCAGAGAAGATAAAAAAAGTCATAAACGCTAAACAAAATTGTACAGTATAAATATAAAAGCGCCCATACATAGTAACTGTTAGTATAATTTAAGAATTATTATTGTTCCAACTATCGTCAGAAATCACCTCAATACCTCTAAATACAAAAGACAAAAATGAACCCCAGAAACTTCATGTCATCCATTCTCTGACAATCATGAACCCTCTTGCTTTGAGGAGGAGCACACAAAGACGCCACAAAAACGTTACTGGCTATCTAGAAGGCTCCATTTCCGAGTGTACACTTGAGTCAATGTTTCAAATGCATTAGTTAACTCCGACTGAAGGTTTAAACAATAATAATTTTCTAAACAGTTATTAAAAAGTAAAAAAAATTTAAATATTACTACCAAAAATTATTTTAATACAGTAATTCAACCTGAAACGTTAAATTTCATACGAACTGAACTCGCAATTAGCAAATTACATCTGAGATACAACTCTCTCCTTCAACAGAAACCCCAGTATGGTATGCAAATCACAAAAATCTCAGTAATTTATCGCTTCCAAGTGAAACTAAAAATTTGCATAATTATACTAAATAAGAATAGATAATATGCACTCACAAATACACATAATCCACTGTAAACAAAAAACAAACCATTGCATAATTAAGAGCGGTCGCTTTGTTTGTAAGCGAACCTCTATATCCCTAACCGAATGAACTTGCATTATATCCTAACATAAATTCGTAATATTTTCCATGCAAACGCTCGAACTAAAAAAAAGACATTTTTCATTTCTAATACCCAAATTAAAATATCAAATCAAAATATCCTTTTTGCAATACAATCTAAATTTGAACTAAAAATTTTACCATTTTCATTGAACTGGAAAGAAAAAGAAAAATCGGCCTACCTATACAAATAAAATTGATTATTGAATGAATTTATAAAACGTAAAGAAAATATATGAAAATAATTTTCTACACAAATTTCTGTAATTCAAAAAAATTATAATATCCAGATTTAGTAAAATATGTGTACCGTAACTCACCTTGGCCGTCAAAATAAAAATAAAATTTACTGCTGCACTTTTAGGCCTATATTTAATAAATTCAATGTTATGCGCGGAAAGAACAATTTAGAATTTTATGCATAACATTTGTGCTTATTAAAGAAAAATCCTATGCTTATTTATGTTAAACCAATTAAAATTTTGTTAAATAACTAAGAATTTACTACTCAATAGACATACCGTAATAACGGTTAATCTCCGAACAATATTTTACGATAGGCCTACAAGAAATCCCTCTTTACAATACAATAGCCATTTTACCAAATAGGTCGGAATTGTCGTGAAATGAACGAAAGGAACAGAGAGGAGAAACAAAAGATAATCAGCTTGCCTACCAAAGTTTATGAGTATATAAATATATGTAATTATATATATAACTAATAAATACGTAGTAGTTAATAAGTATATAATAAAGTATATAATTAATGAGTATATAATTAATGAGTATATAAAAAATCCAAAAAAACTTATAGAAAATTTCACAACACCATTTCTCTATTTCAGTTAAACGAATTCTGCTTATTTTGAAATTTTACACAATCCTATACGGCGACTTATAATCTGACAAATTTAATATGTTTAAGATTACCTTTCGACTGTCAATTAACTGTAACTTAACCTATATAGCGCGAAGCAAAAAGCCCGTAAATCTATATAAACAAAATAATCCTATTATTATATACAGGCAATCGAAATATAATCAAAAATCTGCTAATGAAACCCAGAA
This sequence comes from Bathynomus jamesi, assembly GCA_023014485.1. NCBI lineage: Eukaryota > Metazoa > Arthropoda > Malacostraca > Isopoda > Cirolanidae > Bathynomus > Bathynomus jamesi. The sequence goes on from JAJOZX010000784.1 coordinate 962,435, forward strand.
AATTTCTCATGTTCATGAAATGTTTTTGAATCGGTACAAATTTTCGCTAAAACATTTTGAAAGGACCATATAAAATGTGTATCACAGTGTATTTAAACTAACAATTTACTTACGTACAAATTTTTTCTATATTAATCGCTATTTTTATATCACAATTACTACTAATTCCAAAAATTTTAAACAAAAGTAAAAAGGTAAGCTGGAACAGGCATACAGTGGAAGAGATGAAAAAAAAAAGAAAAATTGAGTCTTCAGGCAGCACGATAATTTTCAAAACTATATCCTCTCCAACCGAATGAACGAAATTTAACGTAATAATGACTCGCAATATTGAGTCGGACAAACGAAAAGCAACGGAACTGGACGATGAAAAATGGGACAGAGGGAACATTTCAGAATCCAACGAACTCCCACGAAAAGAAAGAAAAAAAAACAAATTAAATTTTTAGGCGCGAAGTTTGTCAGGGACGCTATCAGGATGCGAAGGCGATGCGCCATCTTGAATTTATATTTACAATGAAATTTTAAGGAATGAATTTCGAAATTTGCCTGCAAACGGGATAAACTTTGCATTTAGATATTTTAATAATCGAAATAAAATATTCATTAACGCTATTTGCCAATATACCGGGTTTGAAGAATTTTAATCGAAATACTATGCACGTGGGTAAGCCTCATTCAAAATATTATATAATAGGAGGACCGCCGCTAGCCACCAGATGTAGAGAATAGCCTTATTAATTTACTTTCCTTTCAGTATTTACTCTTCTTTCTACTTTACTATATCTCTATTTATTCTCGATCGGCTATTTCTTTCATTTATCACTTTGTTTCTCTACACTCTTTTTGCCGTATCGTATAAATATCATGGTAGCGCGCCTAGACCTGACTCTGAAAGACCGTTACAAAACAAAGGGGGAAGGGGGTATATTAGTACTCTTTTTTAACACTTATGAACGTTTTATTAAGTCCGAAAATGGTTTAGTTAAGTTAGGGGTATGCGAGTATGAAATTTCTATTATAATAATTTAGGTCGGAGAGGGACACAAAACAATTAGTTTTCAAGATCACATGGCTCCAAATCTTACGCGTATCGCGCCTGCCTCAAGACTGACTCCGTTTTGAGGGTAGTCCGCTCTCTTGGGCCCCTCTCAGGACTACCATCTCTACCCATTTTAAACAATTTAAATCTAACATACTTTTTCGTAATTTCATAATTATTAGTAAATGATTTACATTAAACATTATCTTATTTAATTAAACAGAAATTAATATTCTTAACTAAGCATTACTACAGATATCAACTGTGCGCCCACGGAGCTCCCTCAGCTCCTTGCTTAATGCCATTGTGAAGTTGTAACTTGTAGATGGTTTTCTAGATTCTGATTGAGTTTCTGTTGTTTCCTGAAAAATGATAGATAATATTATTATTATTATTATTATTATTAATTATTATTTATTTATTATTATTATTATTATTATTATTATTATTTATTAATTTTATGCTCTTTCATTTGATACCTAATTTGTTGCTCTATCTTGTTTAGATCAAAAGTTAAAGTGCAAAACATAATTCAAGGGACCCCGGAATTGGCGCTTTGGCCGATTTCAAGGCAGAAAATTTAAAGCTCCATGCGGCAATGCTTCCCAACATCCTAGGTCAAAATAGTTGTGATTTTCGGCTTTTTCAGGTCAAAAAGCATGGGAAAATGTACAGAAACCTATGAAAATAAGAAAAAGTTGATTTTTGAACAGGCCTAATTGTCACCTCTTTAATAATTTAGAAATTTTGCACCTTGGCTGTAATAATCCTTGCTCAAATGATTCTCACTGTAAACTCATAGATAGGTATTATAGTAAGATAATATCCCTGTTAAGAGAAGCAGGAAGCCCCTTGATTAAATCTTACAACTATCATACTAAGGTTATTCCTGGATGGAATGATTTTATTGCCCCCCTGAAGAGGGAATCGAAAGACGCCTACGATTTGTGGTGCTTTCATGGTAGACCCAGATTAGGACCAGTATACATAAATATGTGTAGAAGTCGGGGTCAGTATAAGGCGGCCATAAGGCGATGTAAACAGGAAGAAGAGTCTATTCGAGCATCAAAAGCCTGTGAAGCTCGCATAAATAACGATAATAACAAATTTTAGAAATTTGTTAAAAATCAAACGGGTGTCAAAAATGTCCTCCCTCCGACAATCGATGGGGTGTCGGGGGAGGATGAAATTGCAAAGCTGTGGAAAAACCACTACTCTAACATTCTTAATAGTGTGAGTAGGGATAATCTTAAGATAGATTGCAGCGAAACGATTGTGGGAGGGACAAGGGAAAATATTTTTATATCATTTTCTGAAGTAAAGAAGTTAATTAAAGAGTTAAAGACTGGTTCTGCGTCAGGGGTAGATGACTTATCGAATGAGCACTTAAAATATGCGAATGACGTAGTATGTCTGCATATATCATTGCTCCTATCAGCCATGCTTGCTCATAGCTATATCCCTGCAGAGTTCATGAGGGTATATATCTTGCCCCTGGTCAAAAATAAGTATGGAGACATTCTGTCCAGCAATAATTACAGGCCTATTGCTGTCGCTTCCTGCTTCTCGAAACTACTAGAAAAACTCTTGTTACTCCGATTAAATGATTTCCTATGGACATCTCTTAATCAGTTTGGCTTTAAAAGGTCCCACTCAACTGACCTGTGTATCTATGTACTTAAAGAAACAATATCTAAATACATTGACAGTAATTCAACCATTTATAGCTGTTTCCTTAATATAAGTAAGGCATATGATACTATGATAGGGTGAACCACAATATTTTATTTGGAAAACTAGAAGACAGGAAGGTTCCCATGTACATATTAAATTTATTGAAATTTTGGTATTCCCACCAATCTTTCACTGTTAGGTGGGGCAATGTACTATCCGAGTGTTTTGGCTCCTCTTGCGGGGTGAGACAAGGCTCCTTGCTCTCCCCTATGGTGTTTAATGTGTATATTGACGGATTAATTGCTTCATTTAATGAGGCAACAGTAGGATGTTGTATAGATAACACAAGGATAAATAACTTAGTTTATGCCGATGATATGGTGTTAATAAGTCCCTCTGTTAAAGGTCTGGATCGGCTACTAAATGTCTGCGAAGTGTATTCGCAGAAACATGATATTCTTTTTAATGTTACAAAAACTAAGGTTATGCAGTTTCATCCTAAAAGCTGTAATCAGCCAGCTGATATAAGGTTTAAAATGAATGGTGAAGTAATTGAGGAAGTATAAGAGTTTAAGTATTTGGGTCAAGCTATTACCAGCTCCTTGAGTGATGACTCGGATATAAGAAAACAATCTCGAAGCCTGTGTGCTAAAGCGAATATGACCATAAGGAACTTTCGTTTCTGTACAAGTGCATGACTCCAGATTTGAAAAAATTTACTGGAGCACAGCTCTGAATTTACTTTTTTTCCCCTTACACCACTAGATAGGTTAATGATAGTAAACTCTTGAATTGACAACATACCAATTACAAATTGTTTTAGCTAAACATAATAATACAATAATGTACAGTTTATAACTCACCTTAAGTTTATTTATTCATTGCAGCAGCAACAGTGGACGATGTTAGACCTTGCATGTAGGCATTTGTTGTGAATTTACCGCCATGTATGCTTGGCCACTGATCAATGGCTTTCTGTGTGATCATTACAGCAGATCTAGTGCCTGGAGCTGGACCCTCCTTCACAATTCTGCACAGCTTAGTCAAATGAGATGGCTTAATGGATCCTTTGTGTTCAACAATGTAACCAAGAATGGAGAATGTCCCTTCAGCTGGTGCTTCACTCCAGGCAGTTGATCCATCTTTATCAAAATGCTTTAATCTCTCTGTGATTCCTTTCCACAGCTGTTCTATATATTCTGTCAGCCAATTTATCACTGAGTCTTTTGTAAAACTACTTTCAGATCTGGTTCTGGATGGTCTAGCAACTTCAGCAACCTGGTAGTAATCAGAACGTCTTGATGTATTTGTAAACTTCATTAGGATGTAATCCTCAGCTGTTAGTTCCTTTTGCTGCCCTGTGGTATCGTGCTTAAATTCAGAAACTACATCATTTGCATTTCCTCCATTAGCTAATTTGGAAATTGTTTCCATCACTCTTAACATAACAGTTTTCCCTCCTTCTTTATAAAATATATTTTCTACAAATTCTGCACAACTGTGGTTTTTTGAGCTACTTGCAACATAATCTTTGTTACATAGGAAATCAATACATAGAACTTGGCACTAATTTCTTTCTCTTGTGGATGATCAAAAAACACAATTTTCCACAAATCTGTCAAATTGATCAAATTCGTAATTAACCATGCGAGTATCAGATTTGAGTTTTGGTCTCTTAAAACCAATGATATTGTCAAGAACCATATTGGTATAGTCAAGGCCTGATCTCAGATTTGAAGTGTGATTCTGAATAAAGTCTAAAAGCTCACTTAGTTTAAAATTTTCTTCAATGCATCAACGTGGGCTCTGTTCACAAGATGCATTAAGTCCCATCGAAATTTGAAATTTTCTCCAAACAACTTTTTCATTTCGTTTTTAAATGGCTCGTTGTCCTTACAAAAAGCCCCATCTCCAACCATTCCAGATACCTTGGATTTAATTGCTTCTTCAGATAGTTTCAAGTGATTAGGAGACTTCAACACATCAAAAATTTCATTGGCCAAATAAACTCCTGATTTGCTGCGTACTAAATTTATCCCAGCAAGTTTTACAGTCTTATCTTCTTCACTCATAACTAATACAACTAGCATGCTTAATCCCAAAATTGTTCCAATGTCAGCTGTTATTGTTACTGAAGTTTGTTCTAAGAACCACTTTACAGTTTGTTCTTTAAGTTGATTATCTAATAGCTCACAAATTGTCTCGCACGCATGTGTGCTATGATTCAAATTTCCAACCTCACAACCTGACCTATGTAATACAGCTAGAAGTACTGGATATAGAGCCCATGCAGTGTTTGTTTTCATTATGTAGTATAAGATGTTGCCACATAAGTCTTCTATGCGTTTAGTAGTGTTCCGAGATGTTTTCATCACTTCATAAACAGCAGCTCTTTGATGATGCTGAAGTTTAATTAAATGTCTCTTCAGGTGGGTTTTCAGATTTCTAAACCATCTCTCTTGATTTTCTCCTTGTTTGCATACATAGGTTAAATCTTTAACATTGAAGTAACCTTTTATGTTAGAATGTTTGTCTGAAGCACATGCTTTGGGGTCTGTGCAAGCTATGCAATATAATGTAAACATTTTATCATCAGAAGCATCATCAATATCTTCTTGATTATCATCATCTTCATCCTCAACAGCTATATCTACATCAGGCATATTAGTGTCACTATTTGCAATGTTTTCCATTATATCACTTGGTACTGAAAATGAATCATCAGCATGCCCTAGATCCTTCTTTTCCACCAATTTGAATGTAGATTTGATCAAATCATTGTTCAGGATTTCTTGTATTGATTTACACTTGCTTAAATGGGCTATGGAAATGTCAAATTTGTTGCTTTTTGCTTTATTAGATTTGGATGCAACACTTGAACTTGAAGGCATATTTTGACTCTTCTCTTTATTAACCACAACAGCTTGGTGAGTTTCTTTTGTTAGGCGCAAAATTGCATTCAATGTCTTCTGGATTTGGGAATTTTCAAATTCCTCTAAAGCAGTTTTGTTAGTCTGATGCGCAGATTCCTCACTTACCTTTTGTTTCTTAGGTGGAGGAGAAGCACTTTCTTCAGTCTGTGAAACATCTAGTGAAAAAGTTTCATTTTCTAGATTAGCAGTTGATGAAGTTGGTTCATTTTTCTGAGGTCTAGCACTAGCACATTTTGTGAACAAACTAAATGACTGCTTTGCCGTATCTCTTTGCTGCACTTCATCCTGGTATTTCTTTACTGCAATATCTAAGCTGTGGGCCCAAACTCTGGGACCTCTTGTATTGTAACAAATATTTTTTTTGGAATTAAAATGTTCCTCCCAGTTTTGCTTCTTTGAATATTTGTTCTTGCATTGACCACAAAAGTAACCCCTTTTAACACCCTCACTTTTCTCTCCAACTTCATCAATATTAGGATCCATTATTGATTATTGACTACCTGAAAAAATACAAAATAAGTAAAAGTTAGTAAATATAGTATGGTAAAAGTGAGTAAAAGTAAGTAAATATAGTACAATGAAAGTAAGTAAAAGTAAGTGCTTTAAACTTAGTAAAAGTAAGGAAGAGTAAGTAAAAGTAGGTAAGTTAAAGTAAGTAAAAGTAAGTTTAAACTTAACTAAACTTTTCAATTCTAGAGTCATGGTGGATTACTTAAAACCGCACAAGTAATTATCTGGCCAATTTATCAAACCTGGCCGAGATCAATGGAACATAGTCCAATCCTGATAATTTTATATTAAAAAAATATACGTTTTAATAAAATTTTAATTATCAAAACATTGAAGCTTAACAAAAAATAAAAATAATTGTTAAATATGGAATTACCAACTAAACTTAAAATAACTAAATTTGTAATTTAAAAAAATTGGTTTGTACAAGAACGTATACGCAAAAAAATTGCATAACGTCTAGCGAATGAACAAAACCCAAACCCAAATTTACTTTTTCTCATGGTCAAATTTACTGGAGCAATGCTCCCAAGATCCCAGGAATCTGGAGTCATGTGTAACAAGTGAAGCTAAAGACACACTCTTTCGTACTTTCTGCAGTAATATATACGGTCAGCAACTCTGGGTGAATTATAAAAAAGGTTCTGGCAGAACACTAAATTTGCTGTACAACAAGTCTTTTAGACTCTTACATAAATTACCCCCGAGATGCTCAGCTTCGCAAATGTTTGCTACCCGCAATGTCCCGAGCTTCCCGGAGGTAACAAGACGTGCTCAACACAGTCTGATGCAAAGAATTAAAATATCAACCAACTCGATCATCCAAGCTATCCATGAGTCCTGCCATTTATCCTCTAAGCTATGGACTTCTTGGTACGAAAACGTCTGTCTGTAGCTCCACTTAACTTCGACAATGCAGTATTATTTCTAATCAATTGTATATATTTTTATCCTTAGTGTATGAACTGTCATTGTATTAATAATATTTGTCATATGGACTATAGTCTGCCAATAAACCTTTTCATTTTCATTCATAAACGAGCGTAATAGAGCGTATAGACTTAACAAGCGCAATGGCCAGGTAGCTAACTTTAATAGATATCGAGCTTAGACGTCAGGTTAAAAGATGTTAGGAATGCCAAGCGTAATTTAGAGATAGTTATAGCTGCGGATAGTAACATAATCCAAAAAAGTTTTTGAATACGTAAATAATCGTAAGCCGGTAAAGGAACATAGGCCCTCTATTGGATGTAAATGGCGCTTTGGCTTCTGACGCTCAGGCGATGGCGGGTATTTTCAATAACTTTTTGCGACAGTTTTTACCGTAGAGGACGTAAATAATGTCCCGACGTTGACGATATCGTTCCATTAGTAGCGAGACTATTTTAGATGAAATAACTGTTTACGAGGCTGAGATTGCGCATTATATCGATAGGCTAAAAGTTAGCAAGGCTCCAGGCCCTGACGCTTTTATCCTAGACATTTGAAAGATTTGAAAGACGTTATCGTAGGCCCCTTAGCGAAGATTTTTAATCAGTCACTCGAAACGGGGATTATTCCTGAAGACTTCAAATTAGCTAACGTCACGCCTATTTTTAAAAAAGGCGACCGCGCGGTAGCTAGCAATTATAGGCCCATTAGCTTAACGTCAATTGTCGGTAAACTTTTGGAATCCTAGTAGTAGGGATCGTATTATCGATCACTTAGAAAGTAGGGGTTTGATTAATAGTAGTCAGCACGGTTTCGACGCCATAGGTCTTGTTTAACAATTGTTAGAATTTATAACGAAATAGTGCGCGAATACGATAGGCATAGGGCAGCTGACGTTATTTATTAGATTTTAAAAAGGCGTCGATACAGTTCCGCATAGGAGACTAATTGCGAAGGTTAAAGCGCACGGTATCCGCGGTCAGGTAGCTAACTGGTTAGAAGAATGGCTTCGTGCTAGGAGGCAGAGGGTCGTAGTTAATGGTAGTGAATCGGGGTGGTTAGAGGTAGGTAGTGGTGTCCCACAGGGTTCAGTGTTAGGCCCATTGTTATTCGTAATTTACATTAACGACATAGATGTAGGATTGATTAGTAACGTGTCAAAATTCGCGGACGATACTAAAATAGGCGGTAAGGTTGTTAACGAGGACGATAGAAATAGATCCAAGACGATGTAGATAGGATTATGGAGTGGACGGATAAGTGGCAGATGCAATTTAACGTAGATAAATGTAAAGTTTTGCATATAGGTTCTCGCAACAATAATTACGTGTACCGATGGATGATAGGGATTTAGCGAGCGTTGACGAGGAAGTAGATTTAGGCGTACGCGTAACTAAAGATTTAAAGGTTAGGAACCAGTGCCTGGAGTCTTGCGCAAAAGCTAATAGGATGTGAGGCTTCATAGCGCGTAATTTCGAATTTAAATCGAAGGATATTATATTGCCCTTTACAAGTCCCTAGTCAGGCCTCATTTGGAATATGCCGTTCAGTTTTGGTGCCCGTACTTGCGTGAGGATATTGATAGGTTAGAAAGGGTTCAGCGTCGTGCCACGAAACTTATTCCGGCATTGCGCATAAGCCTTATGAAGATAGGATTAAAGTGTTAGACTTGTATTCACTCGAAACTAGGAGATTAAGGGGGGAGCTTATTGAAGTTTTCAAAATCGTTAATAACATCGATAACGTAAATTTTGACAAATTGTTCACTTTCGATAATAGTAATACTCGCAATAACGGATTCAAGTTGCGTGGCAGACGTTTCATTACTAATATCGCTAAAAACTTCTTTACGTTTAAAGTAATTGATAAATGGAATAATCTTCCCGCGTCAGTCGTTCATTCTACAGCGTTAATGTGTTTAAGAACCGTCTTGACAGACATTTTAAAAATATTAACGTTGTTTTAAATTAAAAAAAGAAAGTTAACAACAGGAGCTCTGGGTGGTGCTCGAGGATGAGTCTGTTGACGATGAATGCCAGCTTGTGACATGCCAGCGTGATGCCAGCAAAAAAAAAAAAAAAAAAAAAAAAATTAGACTAACACGAATGTAGATGTAGCTCATAGCGTAAACTAACCCACTTTTTGTTTAACTTTACCTACTTTTTTTTTTTTCTTATCCTCCTTACTTGCATGTCTCTAACTCTTTTCTTGCATTTGTAGTTTGCATGGTATGACAGTGAGTTAAGACTGTGTTTGCATGGTTGTAAGCGTTCTTATTTTACTTCTTTTCATCTTTCACCCCCTCCTATATTCTCCGACTATTTTTCTGACTTGTCGGCAGTGGCCGGCGGATGATGATGGTGAGACTTTTTCCCTCTTTTTCTGAATGAATGTAACCCACGAATGATAGGTGTTGCTCCTTACTTAACCCCTTATTCTCCTCTCTTCTCTTAACCCCCTACTCTCTCCTTTCTCTCGGGCTAGCCTTAGAGTGGATCTTAGGGTCTTTGTTAGCCTTAGCTTCTGTAGATCTGTAGATAAGAGCTTGCCAAGGGCGCCAAATACCCTTGCCCCACGGTATATATATATATATAACAGTATATGGGAATGAACTCAGAATGGTCCCCTGAGTTTTTTATGATACACACAGACCGTGCGTGGAACAAGGAACTCTTCTGGGATAATTAAATCCACTGTAGTCCGAATAAGTAATGGTAAATGACAAATACCATAGTTTTTCTTTTTCATGATGTTAGCCCGACGTGGGCAACGGGTCACTCGCAAAGAGGTTCCATAAATATAGCTTCCCTCACCAGCTATCTGCAAAGCAGACAGGATCCAGCTTTGGGACCTCTTTGCGAGTGACCCTCGATGGTGTAGTGGTTAACGTCGCTGACTACGAATCTATCGGCCCCGGGTTCGAGACCCGACGGCAGCCGGCGCGCAGCAAAACCCAGCTGTTCATATTTCCACATAATAAAGAAAGTGGTTGGTAGATAAATGGGTACCCTAGGTGGCCTAGTGGTTAAGACGCTGGGTTGCTGATGGGGCGTGGTTCGGATTCCACGTTAAACTGTAGGTCTAAGGTGGAGTGAAAAGCTTGACCTTCGTCAGAATGAACAGTTCGGGCGGAAGCTAACCAAAGGTTATATATATATATAATATTGGGTGTTTGTTTTTATCAAGATGATGTCCTCATAGAAAATCAGAAACATATGTGGGGGCCTGGGAGGGTTGTGTAAGGAATGGGGGCCCCCAACCATCTTGCACAGGGCTCCTCAGAAGCTAGGGCCGGCCCTGTGTAAAGGTCAGGTGACCTTTGCCGTTACGAAGGAGGTTAAACAACCCGAAATATTATTATTATTATTACTATTAGCATTATTATTATTATTATTATAAGCCAAATCGACAAAATTAAGAATTGTAATTGAACTAATTTTAACTTAACTTTAACCAACAAATCTACAGTTTCATTTTAACCCTTTGTTGCGTAGTTTCGCGGAAGATTGAATTTTCAAATCATCTACCCATCAGCCAGAAAATATGGCTAAAGTATGGCTAACCGTAATCATAAAGGAGACCTTTCTCCGCCCAATTCGACGGTGGGTTTATTTTATTTTTTTTCGCTTTTCGACTTCGTTACATTATCATAATTTGTACCACAAACCCGATGTATATTACAGTTGGCGACACTCTCAATGGGGATTTCAGAACGCTATTTGGTGGGGGGTGTACACTATAATGAAACAATAATACTGGTAGGCAGCATCACATTCAATGCTAATTATGTTTTTAAGCGTTGGCTACTTTTGTTGTTTTTTCACGAAAGCCCATATCACGCGACCGTTTGTTGCCGTTTTCTCCCGTTGAATCGTGCCCCGCTTAAAACCGATAACAGCCGTTTACGTATTAATCGGCAAAAATCGAGATTTGAAAATCCCGATTAATGCGTAAACGCTCTGATCGGCGGGGCACGATTCAGCGGTGAAAAACGGTAACAAACAGTCCTCTGATATGGAATTAAGTTTATGTGGAAAAGTAAAAAATGCCCTCCAAATATCATAAGTTCTTAATAAAAGGAAACCTATGATAGGCCTAAGAAATTATTACAATCCTATTAAATTTCTTATAGCTAAGACGCAATATAAATAATAAATTTCAAAGGCATGTTAAACATACTACTATGGCACCGACCTTAACAGACCTAATTTTACATCATCTGGCCCATTTCTGAATCATTCAAGAAAACTTATCATAAACATTTTTAAAGTCCATATCAATGATAGGCCTACGTCTACATCCACTCCTTGATCAACATTGTAAGTTAATCTCGTATCACACTGCTCTTTGTTGGCATTTAGATTGCGTTGTCGTAGAACCAATTCGAGCCGCTGAAATGCAATTAGTAGTATATCACGCAGACTTTACGTCTCATCGTCTTAGTGCCCCCGAATTTGCGCAAAGAAATTTAATTTACTAACATTTACCACTATTTAAGGTTGGTAATATTACCCTCAGCAACTGACCTGACCTTGCCTAACCAAACCCACTTTATCTAAGGACAGAAAAAGTATGGTGTATATAGAAAACTAAATAGTTATTGATATTTAGATGTAGGGCCTATTCAACACAAAAAAATTACTTTAAATATATTTTTGTAAGTATAAGCAAAGGTGGGCACCCGGGCCTCAAAAAGGACCGACGGTCCCGGTCCCGGTCCTTTCTGAAGATAGGACCTAGGAACGACTCGGTCCTCGGTCCTTATATATAATATAAGTGAAAAATTTGATTAAAATGAAAAATTGCCGGGATTGCCGGGTTCAGTTCTTCCGCTAGGAGCTCCAGTTGCTTGACTTGAAGTTGAAGCACTAACATCAGTAGCTTCTTCGTCTCCTCCAGGTGTTGAAACAAGTTTCAGTTCAGTCTCAGTCTCTTTCTGAGTCTTCTGGAGGAAACGATCCATCTTCTTTAGAACTTCAAATAATCACTAAACACACTAAAAAAGACCGTCCGGAATTGCTTAAAAATGGACCGTCGCTCCTCATTTCGGTCCTCACTGAGAAAAGGACCGACTTTCCCGCTCACGGTCCTTAAAAAGGACCGAGTTCCTGGAGTTCGGTCCTTTTGGAACTCGGTCCTGCCCACCTTTGAGTATAAGTAATTAGTCTCTTCAAAACAGAATATAAAATAAATAACACAAAAATTTGCGATTACTAGTTTTGGATAAGATGTTACTAATTTACACTGTACTAACATTGCTCTTATTGGATATTGTTTACAAATTATATCCTACAAATAAAATCCAATAATGTTTCAAAATGAAAAAAGACATGACAAGGATCCTTTAAACTATATTGATTTTTCCCGTCTGATTTTATATATATATATATATATATATATATGATGCAAATCCACAAGGAAAAAAAATATTCCAAGGTCTTTCGTGTATTCGGCAATACACCTTGTCAGGGAATGAAGGGAGAAAGCGAGATGACGAAAATACGAGTATATACATATGTACAGTAGAACAGAGGAATAAAAAGAGATTAGCACAAGGTTAACAAACACTGATTAAAGATTAACCTTGTGCTAATCTCTTTTTATTTCTCTGTTCTACTGTACATAAGTAGGCCTATATATTTTCGTCATCTCGCCTTCTCTTATCATTCCCTGACGAGGTGTATTGCTGAATACACGAAAGGCCTTGGAATTTTTTTCCTTTTTCCTTGTGGATTTGCATCATTCATTCATTTCACCTGTTTAATTGTCAAATTCATCCCATATATATATATATATATATATATATATATATATATATATATATATTAGTGGTGGACCGGATGTCAGTTTTTCAACATCTGCGGATCTTTAATTTCAATATCCGCGGATGTGGATATTTAGTTAATCTATCAATATAATATAGAATTATGAATATATGACATAATTTTTCAAATTTCGTGATATTACTATTATGGCAGGCAATGCATAAGAATTAATATTAATATTTTCATTATGATAAAAATAATAACTTTCTCAAGAGTTTCAGCCACAGAAAATTGAATGAAACAAGTTTCATTCAATTTTCTGTGTTACCAATTATTTATATTTTGAGGTTTATATATTTGTTTGTTCATTAATAATTAATACTTTACATGAAATGTGCATGACTGGGCTTTATAAGCTAATTTAATTGTAAATTGCAAAATTTATTAGAGGTAATATCCGCATAACATCCGCATTTAGAAGTGCGGATGCGGATGTTTAAAATGATGCGGATGCGGATATCCGGTCCACCACTAATATATATATATATATATATATGCCGCGTTAACCTCGTTTAGGTTCCGCGTGTTGGTCTCTCTTCACACGAAGGTCAAGCTGGCGGCCCTGCCTCTAGGCTTGGCTTGGTGGAGGAGCCTGCACATAGCCAGGTACACCCGGCTCATCTGGAACTGTCCTGAGCCAGGCATCTAGTCTTCTCTTGAAGACTTTAACTTTGACCCCTGTAACGTTTCTGAGGTCCTTTGGAAGCTGGTTAAAAAGTCTTGGCCCTCTGACAACCAAGCCTTGGAATCATTTTTCCTCTTCCTTGTGGGTTTACATCATATATATTATATATATATATATAAGAAAAGTATCTGCTCACTACAGAAGCACTTTTAAAGTCCACGTAAATGATAGGCCCAGGCCTACATCCACTCCTTCAAAGACTTTAAAAATGCTCCCGTAGTAGTTTGTTACTCCTCTTACCTATAGCTTGTGGGCCAATAGACTAGGCCCGCTGACTCTATAGCATATAGAGTTTGTAGGCCTACGGTAGGGCTATGAGCCTATGACTCCTGCAGGCCACTGGCTAATAGGCTATATTGGGTTTGTAGGCCTACGGTAGGGCTATGAGCCTATGACTCCTGCAGGTCACTGGCTAATAGGCTATATTGGGTTTGTAGGCCTACGGTGGGGCTATGAGCCTATGACTCCTGCAGGCCACTGGCTAATAGGCTATATTGGGTTTGTAGGCCTACGGTGGGGTTATGAGCCTATGACTCCTGCAGGCCACTGGTTAATAGGCTATATTGGGTTTGTAGGCCTACGGTGGGGCTATGAGCCTATGACCCCTGCAGGCCACTGGCTAATGGGCTATATTGGGTTTGTGTAGGCCTACGGTGGGGCTATGAGCCTATGACTCCTGCAGGCCACTGGCTAATAGGCTATATTGGGTGTGTACGCCTACAGTGGGGCTATGAGCCTATGACTCCTGCAGGCCACTGGCTAATAGGCTATATTGGATTCATAGGACTCTTGTAGGCAGTGGTCGAACTGTAAAATTTTAACAAAGAGGATGGTGGTGAAGATGGGTAGGGTAGGGGGGTCGGGGCATGCCCCCATGAAAAATTTTAAAAATGTAACTGCATAATGCTACATCTGGCGACGTTTTAGAAAAAGATATGAGGCAAAATCATCAGTTTAGTGAAACGTTTTTTTTAGTGATTTCCATATTTTTTTCATGAAAGTAAATTATGACGCCTGACTTGGAACTTATACTCGTATTTTGATATATAGCATAATACAACCTATTTTAATCACAATCAACCCCCTGTTCCCTTCCTTTAATCACAACACATTATATGACCACAGAATAGTTATTTTATACCATTTAAAACGCATAAAAACATATAAATGTATTAGTCTTTCAATAAACCAAAAAAGTAATACTAAAATATTTTATGTTACTTTCTTGCAAGTGTCCCTTTTTAAAGCATGAAAAAATAAAGGCAATTTTTATTTTGTATCATCTTTGAATGAGACTGATCTAATAAAACAATACAATTGATTTTACACACGCTCATTGGTGGTCTATTTTAAGAAAAATTCACACTACTGTGCCCTTTTTACTTTAGGGGGTGCCCATTTTTCTTTGGACTCCCCCCTTACTGAAATGCCTTAATCCGCCCTTGCATCCTACAGATGACAGCCTAC
>JAJOZX010000784.1:982500-1140000 GCA_023014485.1 Bathynomus jamesi
ACCTTCACAATACACAATTCAATCCTTCCTCTTCTTTTAACATTCTTGGCGTTTTCTTTTCTCGTGATCTTTTCATATACTCTCTTTCCAAAACAGCTTCTAAGAGGTTAGGTGTGCTGTACCGGCTCCACAGTTTCTTCACCCCCACTCATTTGCTGTCTTTGTACGGGGGTCTTGTCCGCTCCTGTATAGAGTATGCTTCTCATGTGTTGGATGGCTCAGGCCACACAGCCCTACTTGACCGGGTGGAATCAAAGGCTTTTCGTCTCATCACTTTCCCGCCTCTTACTGACTGTGTTCAGTCCCTCTCTCTACTATCGCTACTATAACAGACACTGCCCTTTTGAACTGAACTGCATGCCTCGCAGTACCAGACTTTCGACACATTCTCATTCCTTTTCTGCCCAACTCTCTAACGCAAGGTTAATCGGTATTTTCAATCTTTCATCTACTCAACCGGTGAATTCTGAAACAATCTTCATCAATCCATCTTTCCCCCTGTGTGTGACCTTCAATCTTTCAAACGCAGAGTGTCCAGACATCTTGAAAACTTTGGACCTTGATTTTGGCTCTTTTCTTCTCCTATGGGAGGGGGGTTGCGTTTTTGTGGGCATCCGCCCTTGGCACTTCCTTCCTGCATAAAAATAAAAAATATTCCGTTAATGGTTAATCTCATTGGTACACTATCACTCACAGGATCAACCAACTTAGGCCCACTAGAGTGAGCTAGCAGCTTTTTTAACATTGCCTTAAACATGTTTTTAACTTCATCTAAACACTTACTGTAAAACCACAAAATATTTGGTGACTTCATACCTCTGTACACATGTTCTGTAATTTTGATGCAGGTTAAGTGATACCACTCATCACAACTCTCACATGCCCAGACCTCTCGAGTCTCACGCAGATTCAAAATGTCAGACTTCGAAAGTTCCGACTCTGAGCCTGTGTTGAAAAAAATTGAAGTATTCTGGTGCTGCTAAACTGAGGGTGATCCCCCCAGTGGGTTGCCAAGTGAATCTCACGCCTTGGGAAAATATCAACTTGAGAGCTCTGCATGCCACAGCCTTTTTCTTAAGCCTAATTTCCTTCTCACAACCCTTACAGTAAAGATCTAAAGACTTCTTAAATACTATTCTTTAACTCAGTTAAAAGCTTTATGAACCAAGTTAGGCGCTCTCTTGGATTGAATGAGCTGATGAGGGCCTAGGCTAATCAGGTCAAAAAAATGGGCTTCCAGTGAATGAACCCCTGAATCTCTCTCAGGGCCGTTTCTAGCCATTAGGGGGCCCTAAACAGTATACCCATTTGGGGCCCCACCCCTCCATCCACCAACTCACGCCTTACTACATCACCTCAGCACACACATACAAAAAATGTGCTGTGTTAATAAAAAACAATTATGAAACAATTTTAATGAAACATTTATGTCCAAAACAACAAATATGTACTTTCAGAAGACAAACAGAAAAAATACTCTTCATGAAATTCCTGAAAATTAGCTTATACATTATTTAGAATAAATGACACAGAACTATATATAAAAAAATAATGCAATTATCAACTACCAAACAATTACTAATTCTACGATACAATCGTGTAATAGCTAACAGTTATACAGAACAGTTTGTATCTTCAAAATTTTTGCCTCCTAGATTTTTTCTGGACGAAATCATCAATAACATCATCATATGAAACCTCCCTGCCAACGTCCTGCTTCATGCTTATGATGCCAAGGCCACTGAGGCGATCCTGCCCCACTGATGATCTGAGGTAGTTCTTGATTAGCTTCATCTTAGAGAAGCTCCTCTCAGCTGACGCTACTGTCACAGGTAGAGTGCAGGCAATTCTTAGTGCAACCCAGAGATTGGGGTATAGTTCCTCCAGTTGCTTCTGATGAATGAAGGAGAGAAGCTCCAATGCAGTCATGTTGTGTGAAGGTAAAGTCGGCAAGTTCTTAATTTCGAGGGCCAGTTCTCTTCCATCAATGTCAGAGTCAGCTCCAGAGCTTAGTATCTTAGAGAGCTTTTCACACTTGCAGGACAAGTCTTCCTTGTTCATTGTGGTGAAGTTTAGGAGAACCCCCACATATGTCCCTCACATCATCTAATGTTTTGAATCTCTCATTTATTGACCCGATGGCACAATCCACCACCGCATTGAAAAATTTGACTTCCAGCCTATTTAAGGCTTCTGTAAATGGTTCGTCAGGAGCTTCGTAAGCAAAGTGCTTTTTTGTGGATCTGAGCCTCTTCTCCTACAGCACAGCCTCCATATTCATTTCCTCACATATGTCCCTAGCTACGACTTGTGCTGCAACAAAACCTGTGTTTCTTTAGCTGGTGAGTGAGTCTTTTGTTTTTGTGAGGAGGTTGACTGCCACATCAAACTGCATTGTCGGAGACTGCAGAAGTTTGCTCACATGATTAACTGCATGAAGAATGCCATACCATACTATTGTGCAAATCTGAAAGCGATAAGACCCTACCTCCTCTGCAAGTGCTTGTGCTTCAGTCCTGGCTATGGCATCTGTGGCATTGTTTCTGACTTCCAACAGGGCCTCTCTGATGTTGTGGCTCTGGTATCGCATAGCCTCAATGCTCTTAAGCCGTCTCTCCCACCTGGTTTCACTCCAAGACTTGAGTGTTATGTTCACGTGCTTCTTTAGGATTGTCCATCTCTGTGTAGCTGCTGCAAAAAGGTTGTACAATTTTTGTACGTTGCCAAAGAAGCTGATGGCATTTGTGGAAGCTTTAGCTGCATCAGCCACTACAAGATTCAGAGTGTGAGCCCCACATGGAACATAGAGTGCACGAAAGTTCTTCTCTAATAACCTTGCCTGAACACCTTTGTTCTTGCCCTTCATGTTCGCTCCGTTGTCATATGACTGTCCTCTGCAGTCATCAAAGTGAATATTCAGTTCATCTAGTCTCTTCAGAATCAGAACTGATAAACCCAGGCCTGTACTTTCTGAAGCCTCAAGAAAGCCCAAGAAGTATTCTTTTATTTCTGTACTTCACCCATTTTAACAGTTCTGATAATAATCGACATCTGTTCTTGGTGGCTTATGTCTGAAGTGCAGTCTAAAATGAGTGAGTAATATTTAGCTTGTTTTATTTCTGCAACAATGGCATCCAAGATCTTCCCACTAATGGACCCAATGAACTCATTTTGAATGATGTTTCCTAGGTAACTTGAATGACTATATTGGCCACTTTCGACTCTGCTGATGTGTTGTTTCATCACTGGATCAAATTTGGCAAGCAGCTCAACCTCCTTCAAGAAGTTGCCATTGTCTCGATTGTACAATGTAGAGGAAGACCCCTGAAAGCAAGGTTTCTCTCTGCCAGTGATTGGATTATACTTACAAGACGTGTGAGAACATCTCGCCAGCGTCTTCGCTCTACCTCCATTAATGACATTTCAGTTTGGTCAATGGTCCTCCCAGTTTTTAGCCGCAGTTCCAGATCCTTCCATGTTGCCATGTTATCTGCAGGTTCTGAACTATTTTCATGGCATTTCAGAAGCGAACCAACGTTTATCCAGTCTGAAAGTTCATCCGTAATTAGTTTGTACGACTTCCTTGAAAACAACTTGCAGCAGAAGCAATAAAGAGCATCATTCCTTCTAGAGTACATCAGCCAGCTTCGCTTTATTTTTTCCCCATTAATTAATGTTCTGTACATGTAATGGTGATGAACGCTTCTACCGTCTTCTCTTTTAGGGAATGTGAAATCTGGACTGATTTGAAATGGTCCTCGAGACACCAGATCTGTCTTCAAGGCATCTGACAGGACAACTGGCCAGTCATACGGATCAAGTGGTGGAGCAGATCTTGGTTCTTGTTGCTCAATAGAAATGCCTGTGTGTGGTGTTTGAAGCTGAACAGAAGATGGGCCACTCGTTGGTTCATCAGGCTCTACTTCTACTGGTGTTTGAGGTTGCATAGAGGATGGTCCTGCTGTTGGCTCATGATGCTCATCAGGCTTTGCTGAGGATGGCTTTTCCAAATATTTCAGTAGTGCTCCTGAGAAGAACATAACATTACATGTTCTGTTAATTTTTGCTAAAATACTCTTTCTTATCTTGTTTGATAATTGATCTGTGTGAACAGAAATTGAGGTGATGTGATCCATTAAATTTCACATTTCGAAATATTATAAATATTACAGAGACTAGCTTACTCTACACGATTCCTGAGCACTTGCCTAGCTTGATGGTCTACCTAACCTAGTTGCCTGAACTGTAATCATAAGAATATACAAGTGGCACATCTCACCTGTGCTACTGGAAAGCTTCTCCCATTTTCTTCTTTTTCCGTTTTTCAGCTCCTGATGGATAATGTCGTTTCATTTTCCAAGATGCACGAAGTCACATCTAGTTAACCACAACTAATCTGCTAAATAATAATAATCATGATAATAATGATGATATAATAATAATAATAATAATAATAATGATAATAATTGTTATAATTGTAACGTTAATGAAATACATTCAAATAATCAGACCATTTAGGTTTTAACCAACAAAATTCACATTATCTGAAAAATATGAGAAAAGAATTAATAAACATGAAAACATAACGAAAATAATCCTAGGTTTTAAAGTGTTACAAAATCTCTTAATAACCAGTAAATTAGTGAAATAATGTTTTACAGTGGTAGAAAAATTAAGCATTTAGGAAAGTATAAGCATATAGTAAGAATAAAGTTAAATAATATAGAAATAAGATCTCACAATAGTTATTTACACATAACGACCAAAACGTTTCGTTTATCTCCGTTTTATCATATTTGTCTCATACAAAAACTTTAATTAATACGACAATAATAATAATAATAAGGATAATAATAATAACAACAATAATATTAATAATAACTTCAGCTATATTCCTATTCTTGCCCACTGAGCTATGACCTGGGAGCCTGTCTAGCGGCCCCCTAGTAGCAGCGGGGCCCTAAGCGGCCGCTTAGTCTGCTTATGCCAGGAAACGGCCCTGAATTCTCTCTAAATACTGAGATGAAGCTTAAATCTCAGAAATAGATTATTTACACTTTAATAATCGCAATAAAATAAAATCTATAGAATTAACCCCGTAATGTATTCGTGGAATGGGTTGCTATGGGGAAACCTAGGCAGGGAGAACTCTTCCAACTGAAAAATAGAACTCGTGCTAGGTTCAAGGATGCTCTTAGATTTATAAGAAAAAATGAAGAGAATCTTCGAAGAGAATCTCTAGCCAGAAAATTAGGCGATAGCAATACTTCCAGTAGGGAATTGTGGAAGAAGGTTAATAAAAATAACAATAGTAATCTTATCTTGCCAAATGTAATAGAGGGTGTACATGGTGCAAAAAACATTGCAGAACTGTGGAAAAATCATTATGAAACCCTATTTAACTGTCTCGGGGGAGATGGACTAAATATATATCTAAATGTAGAACGTTCTGAGGAACTACTAATTAATGACTCAGAAATCTGGCAGGCTATTCATAAGTTAAATGATAACAAAAGTTATGGCCTAGATGGCATCAAGCAGAACATTTAAAATGTTGTAGCCCTCGTATAATACCTATGCTTGCAATGTGTTTCACAAGCTGTATGATACATGGGTACTTGCCACAGTTCATTTTGTCAGTTGTATTGTTGCCACTTGTTAAAAATATGGGTGCTAGTATCTGTGATAAGAATAATTATGGGCCAATAGCACTTGCCAGCATACTTTCTAAGGTGTTAGAATATGTCATTTATAATAGGATAAGTACTTACTTGCAGACTTATAACAATCAGTTTGGCTTTAGAGTGAAACATGGGACTGATATGTGTATTTATATGCTAAAGGAAGCTGTCCTAAAGTACAAGATGTCAAGTAGCAATGTATATTCCTGTTTTTTGGATGCATCAAAAGCATTTGATAGAGTTAACCATCACAAACTTTTCAAGAAACTCTTGTGTCGAGGGGTACTTAAATATATACTTAGGATACTTGCATTCTGGTATACAGAGCAGACCATGTTTGTAAGATGGAAAAGTACTGTATCACCAAGTTTTAAGGTAACTAATAGTGTTAGGCAAGGAGGTAGATTATCACCCTATCTTTTCTGTATATACACATGGCTGACCTTACCATTGAACTAAAAACTGCACGTACTGGCTGTCATTGGAAAGGAAAAAATTAAGCATTTAATGTATGCTGATGACTTTGTTCTTCTGTCACCCTCTCCCCATGGGCTGAGAGTACTATTAGAGATATGTGATTATGTGAACAATATGGTCATGGGCGCCCGCAGGATTTTTTCCAAGGGGGGGCAAAATTTAATGTTTTAATAGGTAGGGACCGGAGCAAGCAAAAAACTTTTGACCCCTTAGGAACCAGCAGGTTAATTCTAAGCAAGTTTAGTGTTGCATTTTCTGTAATGGAAAATGCAAATATATATTGTATATACATACAATGCACATGATAACAATCATTTATTTTATTTATAACAGAAACATGATAGAATGAAGAAAAAAGCACACTGAAGTAAATATTGTACCTAATTTGAAAACGGTGTTTCGAGCATCACCTACACTGCTCATTTGAATAGGAATTGTAGTCGTCTGCGGTCACTACCAAAATTATGAACAACCTTTTCCATAAAATCAGTTTTGTTGGAGTTGATTTTCTCCCGGTGAACAAATAAAAAGGTAGCAACCTTTTATCATGCACACAAATAAAAATTTTCACCCTTTAGGAGGCAGTTGGATACTTTTCAGCAAGTTTAGGATATAAATATTTTCTTAGAAAATATTTAATATATTTTCTTGGCATTTCCAGGGGGGGGCAAACGCCCCCCCCCTTGCCCCTACCTGCGGGCGCCCATGAATATGGTATAGAAAATGACATCACCTATAATGGGGCAAAGAGTTGTATTTTGATTTTTAGGTGTAATCTACTGAAACATGTATCATGTGGGTCTTTTGAAATGAATGGTCAGACAATACCTGTCAAAGACACATGTAAATACTTGGGTCATGTAATTATTCATGAGCTGCGAGATGAACTCGATATTGAGAGGCAACATAAAAAGTTGTATGTACAGGGTAACATGCTAGTAAGGAAATTTGGTATGTGTTCAGAATCAGTTAAAACTTATCTTTTTAGAACTTACTGTACTGCATTGTATACATCCCATCTGTTGTGGAACTATACAAAAAATGCTATGAATAAACTCTGTTGTTTATAATATTTTTCGTATGCTATGTAGGGAACCAAAATGGTGCAGTGCCAGTTTTATGTTTACTACGCGTAACCTACCTACCAGCCAAGTGTTAATCCGGAAGAATATATATAATTTCATTACTACGGTCCAAAACAGCTCTAATGTGTCATTGTACAATGTCCTGTCTTCAGATACTGTGTACCTCTCACCTACATGGTAGTTTTGGTCTGCTGGTTTACAATACCTTATTTTTGTAATGTAGCAAAGATTATATATGCATATTAAGTTGTGTTATAATAAGTGTTATAAGTGTTATAAGATGTCTCATGTAATAACAGAATACATAAAATTGTCAGATAATTAATCAAACAGTATGCTAGGTTAAGTGGCTATGTTGGCCTATTTTTGTATTAAGTTTAGTGTATAACAATATACTGTACATAAGATTGTACTTGTACTTGTAATAAAAATTGGAGCACAACAAAGAGAAGAGTAGAGTAGAGATTTTTGGAATGACTTGCCATATGATATGGCCAGAGCTGGGCAGTATTTAAATACATTTGTATTTAAATACGTATTTAAATACATTTGTGTATTTAGAACTGTATTTATAAATACATTGTTTTTCATGTATTTAAATATAGTATTTAAATACTTTAATGAGTATTTAAATACAATGTATTTAAATACTCAAGATATAAAAATGTAAATACTTTTACTGGTTTAATACACGTTCTGTACTAGCACAGTACGACGCGTCGACAGTGTAGTACAGCATGGTTCATGTTTCAACGTGTCAGTTCAATCAGTTGTGTGCCACTCTTAGTCGAAAGCGGTTGATTTCTTTATCGTGTGCGTGTCATGGCTTCAACAAGCAAATCCGGTGAATCAAACAGTGATATATCTGCAGATAACAATTTAGTGCACCCTCTGTTTGATGGAAAATACTTTAAAATCAAATCTAAAGACGGTAATAAGGTAAAGTGCACCTGCTTGCTGTGTAAACACGAAGTCTCTGCTGCAAGCAATGCTACAACGAATCTGTACACTCATCTGAAGGTAAGTGTTTTTTTAGACATCAAAAAATATCTTGAAATTGACCGAATAATCGTACAAAACGGCTCTGCCTTAAGTGGGCCTGTGTAACTAACTCGTTGCAATCAATCCAATTTGCGATGGAAAATTCATTGATGAAAAAGCTTTTAAAATCGTCTGATCTATCGAGTGGTGTATTTATTTCGAAATTCACCGTGTCCCCTAAAGTAGAAATTTATAAAAAATTGATATCAATGATTAAATTATTGATTCATTAATTATCGATCATTATTCATTAGGTAATTCATGTTTATTTTTTTCACAGCGTGTCCACCCTGGCATGTGCAAAAGTTGAGTATAATATGTCACTGGTTGAACATCGTAAGTTCTAAGTTCTTTTGTTTTTGTTTTGTTCTAAAAAGGGAAATATATAATCGGAAATTAGATTGTACTATTTCTTTATCCTTTATCAAGCATTTTATTATTGTTGTTACTCATGAATTAGTGAATGCATATGTTAAAATTTGTATGTATTTAAAATGTATTTACAAATGTATTTAAATACAATTGATGTATTTTGTATTTAGTATCTAAATACATTCGTAAAATGTATTTAGTATTTAGTATTTAAATACATTTCTCCCATGTATTTAGTATTTAGTATTTAAATACATTCAATGTATTTATTGCCCAGCTCTGGATATGGCTCCTTAGTTAGTTTTAAGGAAACTGTGGATGCTTTCATGAATGAAAGAGTGTTTGTAGATTGTAAGTAGTGTATATTCTAAGCTTAAGTCATGTAGACTACTTTGTTAGCTCTGTGAATGGTTGTATGCTAATTAGCTGACTTGATATTGACATTTTGGACAATTTTATTATTATTATTATTATTATTATTATAACATATAGCTCATGACTTGGATAAACTAGATAGGTCGCAGTGGCTTCTTGTTTTCTAAATGAAATGTAATGTAATGTGAGGCTTTCCATTTCCACTTCTTCTTCTTCTTTTATTCGGTTAGCATTTGAAATTGAAAATTGACCTAAAGCCTTAACGAAAATTAACCTAAACTGATGTAGTAGGTTTGTTTGGGAAATGACCTGTTGAAAGTAAGTACAGTAAGTATAATGAGGTTTTTCAGTAATTTGTTTTATCTTAATTTACATTAGAGTAAAATTTTCCGCTTAAGCGTTAGTACGACTTAGCTGGGCCTAAGATAGCTTAGGGTTTTCTTGGTTAGGTCTAACTGGGCATAACCTATAGGTTTGGGCCTAGTCTACGTGTGAACTTTGTATAGCGCCCACTTTGTAGGCCTGTTTCTCGAGTAATAAGCTACATTGCACAATTTGTTTGAATTGTTTTGAATGACTTGCCATATGATGTGGTAAATAGTAGCTCGTTGGTAAATTTTAAGAAAAATTTGGACGTTCGTAGATTGTGAATGCTGTGTTATTGGCTTGGTTTGTGTGGGCTGCTTCGGTCTAGTGGATAGTTGTGTTAACTGACTTGAATTAACATTGGTAATTGTATATAGCATCCCCTCTCCTCAATTTTATGAAATTGACTTCACAATTGATGTAAAACCTTTATTTACAGCATGTAATTACTTTATTTTCGGAAGCCAACCTAACCTAGAAAAATGTATGGTATTGTTTCAACCACAACTCGTTTTGAAAAATAAAAACTAGGTTTTCCGGTGGTTTCTGATGTGATTCATCCGAAAATGATATTCATTTCCGTCGCAAATTACTCGTTTTTTTTTGGGGGGGTCAAAAAAGTGATTTACGACGGAAATGACCCCCTCACCTCAGTTTCTAATAAAAATTATTGCAATGTGTAGAAAATAATAAATAAAACCTTTCCTTTTAAGTAAAAAAAATTTTCAGTCCATCCTATTTATGGAGATATTTGCTTCTGAAATTTTAATTAATGATATCCATTTGAAGTTACGTCAAATGTGACTTTTTTTCATAAAATATTTTTCTTGATTGGGCTATTTTTTCGCTACTCTGCGACTTAATTAGTTGATTGGTGTTTGTTCTAGCTATTTTTTTTTTTCTAATTGGATTTAGTTTGGTCATGTTTGTGATAGAATTATGACGTGCTGTTCGTGTGGTTTTGACTTTGAGAATTTGATTCATCATGTGCCTTAGATAAAGATTAAAAAATGTGCATAACTTAACATGTTATTACATCACTTGTATAATTTAGGTCTCGGGGGTATGGGGGTGGAGCCCCCGTAAAGATCACGCATCACAAATTACCTTTTATTTTTCTGCTTGTGTGTATATCTGTTTTTTGGTATTTCCCTATTTTTTTAGAACCTAGCCTCCCAGGCCCTAGGAGATCCTGCCCTCCTGGAGTTTATCAGTTACCTGTTAGTCATGATATTTTCATTGAAACTCGTAAAAATATCACTACAACCTAACCAATCAAGGATGTACAGTTGACCTAATTAGGCATTAAATTTTCCCATAGGTTTTGATTAATTTTAAGCAACTTTAAATTTTTTTTTTTTTTTTTCCTTTGCTAGTGTATGTATGTATGTAAATATAAAATATTTTTCTGCTATTTAGTCAAAAAAGTACCCAAAAAAAGATATATACAATAATAGAAAAAAAAAAAAAAATTTGTGGGGAAACATGAAAAAGAACCTAGTTATGTTGGCTAAAAATATATATTTTTTTTCTTTAAAGTATTTACTGGGACTGCACTTGTATTTCTAAGATACTGAGGCAAGGAGTTAAACAGGTGAAAACCCTGCCCAGAGATACTATTATATTGAAGTATTTGAATCCTTTTCAGGTTGTTTGGTGGGAGGTAATGTTTGATGCATTCTGTCAGTTCTTGTTGAGATGTGTACAATTGGTTTGATATTGGGAGTGACTAAAAGCCTTTCTATAATTTTCTAGGTGTAGATCAGAATGTATGATTGCTTTTCTATGGAATAAAGGCCAATGTCTCTGAACCTATCCCAGTAGTATAATTTATTTTACCCCTCTGTTGCTTATCAGGTTTAATGTATGAAGTGAGAGCAGTAGTCAGTGTGTGGAAAAAAGTGATTTCCATAGGCTAAGTATGGTCTTACTGTCTCTAGTTCTGAATGTCTAGTATATATCCTATTAGCTGTTTGAAAGATATTTTGTCAGTCTGTTGAATGTTGCACCTTGACATAATGACCCCTAGGTCCTTTGCATGATCAGTTTTTACAGCATCTTTTCCTGTGGATCCAGTTCCAGTGTAGTTTAGTTGAATTGTTCTTTTTAGACATTTATTTGGCCCATACTTAATTAGTTCAAATTTGTTGTTTTCATTGAAGAACATTTTGTATCTGCCCATGCATATATAGTTTGTAGTTCTGTACAATCTTCTTTTGCTATAATTGTTCTTGTATTCTGGTATCTGCAAATGATGGGAGAGTGCTTCCTAGATTACAGTTTATATTTAGCATTATAATGAATAGTATTGGTCTCAGTATTGTACCTTGGAGTACTACAGTATTCACCTTTCTGTAGATATTTCTTTATTTACAACTTGTTTGCTTTTAGATAGGAAGATGTGGATCTATTTTCCTATTTTTCACAAATTCCGAGTTTTTACTTTATGGAACAATATTCTATGGTCAACCTTGTCAAAAGCTTTTGTAAAGTCTTCATAGATGATATCAACATTGTTTTTCTCCTAGATAATATAGGATTGTGTTGCAGTGGTCTATAAGTTCATTAAGACAGGATTATTTCTGACGAGAGATCTCAAGTTTTCTAAGAGGCATTTGTTTTATAAAATTAAGAATGTGGCTTTTCAGGACTCAAATATTTTGATATAGGAAGTTAAGGATATGGGTCTATAGTTCTTGGGTTGTTTTCTTTGGCCACCTTCGTAGGTTGGAATAATATTTGCTTATTTCATGATTGGTGGTATTCTACTGGTGTCTAGTGAAGATCTCCATAGAATTTGCAAAGCAGAGATAAAGTATGTTTGTATTACTTAAGTATCTTGGCTCCAATTCCATCTGGTCCAGGGGCTGAACTCCCTGGTACCTCTGCTATTGCATGTTATACCATATATCTCTAGTAATTATTTGTGTATCTTCCAAGAATGGTTTGTATTAGTCATTTTCTTGTCATAAAAAAGGTGTTTTTTCATAGTTACTACAGGGGTACTCCAGCTTAAAGCATATTGAGATTGTAGCATGTTAGCCATCTGTGGATTAGATGGGCCAATACTTGTTTTGATTACTACTTTGAATTTAGCATAGCTAAAGAAGAATTTGCTATTCTTTTATGGTGCCAATAGTTTTGCATTCATCAATATTCTCTTACAGTTGACTCCTTTATTTTAAGTTCTGATAACAGTACCTATCTGTTTCTGGATGTTACAACATTTTGCATACTTAATTGCTTTCAGTTGTTTAGATAGCTTTGTTCTTTCTCATAAGGGTCATTCTCTGTCAGATCAACCAGTGTCTAACACCCTCATCTCAGATTTTGCTGAAATTTGGTTTATAGGGAGTTTGTGGGCCCTGAATCCATTTCTGAAATTATAAGGTCAATCTGACCAACGGTTCAAGAGATATGACCTCGGGAAATTTGAGGTCATTTGCGAGGTCACTAACATTTGGCGACTCATAACTTGGGTAATAATGGTCACAATTATATAAAAGTATATATATTTAGAATCAGAAAATGACAAGGAATCCAAATATGCAAGTTTTAGAACTCTAGGTTGAAAAATAAAAAAGTTACACTGTAACCAAAATTTGAGGTCACAATTTGACCTCTGGGGTATCAAATGAGAATTTTTTTAAATGTAAAAAATGAAGGCATAGGCATTGGCTATTAGAATCAGCAAAAAAAAATTTTTTTTAATATTTTTCATGTAACTAACATAAGTGAACACCATATTCATAAGTTGTGCGTCAATTCTACCTATTTTTTCACACTTAAGCTCATAATTTGACCTATAGAAATTAAAATTAATTTTTTTATAGATATAAAAACAAAGGCAAAAAATGTAAAATTGTATTTCACTGCTAATCTACACTGGCAATAATAGTTATAATAGTGAAAGGGGAAGACCTACTTTGAGGATTCATGTGCTAGCCTAATACAATTTTTGCATGCTCGATGCTCTCATCAATTTCTTTTTGTGGAAAAATGTATTGAATTCTGCTGCCTCCTCTTAGGGTAGGACAACTCATTACAGTTAATATATGATGTCCTGGCACTGCACATGAATCCTTGTTTGATGGATGATAATATGCACTTGATCCTGATGACCCAGAGGGATGTAGAAAGTTCACAGTGAAATCATCAAACTCTCCACAATATTCCTCCACAATTCCATACCAAACTTGCATGTCATAAATGCAGCCAACATACTCTCCTGGTTTGACACATTTTAGGTTACCAAGCATTGCAGGTTCATTAGTAAAATGACTTTTACTTATTCTTTTCTTTTCTCCAATGCCACTTGAAATGGAATACACCATCAGTTCTTCCTTGTTTAGGGGAACAAATCTATGATATTTCTGAGTTCCAGGAATAGCCCTACTATCCTTGAATCGATGTTCCAACTGTTCTTCTGCATCTTTCAAATCAGCTGTAGTTACAAAGAAAAAATTTATCTTGCTCAAGTTTTCTTCACAAAACTGAAACACGTGTTCTGGTGTAAGAATTTGCCTCTGTAGTTCTCTGCAAACTAGCACGAGCAGTAGCTCTTTTCACTGTTCCTCAATCCCATCACATGCATTTTTGCCATGGGATGTAGCAAAGAAGTGCCATTCACAAGACAGACCAAAATCCTCTTCATGGTAACAGAGATTTGTGAAGTTGTATCTGTTCTTATATTGGCCAGCACATCCATCTGAGAAATAGTGCACCTTCTTCAATTGTGGGCATCTGAATTTAACATATGTCATAAGCTTCAATATGAATGAGTAAACCATTATAGTATTGTGTTTTAGTGATGCAGATAAGAAACAGACACTAAAATGGCTAAGTTCCTGGTCTGCAGATGATCTATAATAGATGACAAAAGGGTGAACTGTACACTGTGAATTGTCCCAGTGAAACCCTTGGGCAGCATCCTGGACAATGAAAGAATAATTCTCAGAGAAATCACCTACTATAACTACCTTGCTCTGAGGTGGTAGTGTTTCTTTCAACTGCTTGAAGTACTGTGATTGTTGCTGAGCAACAAAGTGATGATGAACCATGCGGATATTTTCATGCTTAGGGATGATAAGTATTCATGAAGTGGCTCCACCTTATCAACCATTGTACAATGGTCAACAGTCACCCATTGCTTGTAAGATATTTCATTTGGAGCTGATTTCACACTGTCAAGTAACTCAAGAAAATCCAGGACACCCTCTTCTCTTGGGCAATCATTGCAAAGTTGCATCATGCAAGTCTCTCTTTCTGTACTGCAGACACTGTAATCCATAAGATCCTTGTATGAAAGACCTCTTTCTCCCAATGCAGCCAGCTGCAATTTTGGATTTTGATAGTATGTGCAGACACAGACAGAATGAGTCCCACCACTACCGGCAAGCACACAATATGATGGCTGTAATTTTGCAAATGTGGAAAATCCTATTTTGGGATTCTTTTCATCATTTTTATATAGTTCAAACATCTCTTAAATTCCCGAGGAGGACCAATCGTTTTTGCACCTTCATTGCACCTTCAGCACTGATAACTTTCACGCAATCCTTTTGGCCAGGACACATACGACTAACCTCTTCTGACTCATAGAATTTTCTAACTATATCTTTGTGTTCTTCAGATATCACTTTTCCTTTGCTCATTAGTGGAATCTTTGGAAGGATTCCATGTTCTGATTTAAGTGAATGGCTTCTTTTCACCATGTATGTTGTAGTTTGAAAGAAACTAGCTGTTTTTTCAATTGTGTATGGTGAGAGTGTCAATATTTGTAGTTTGTGATGGTGACATTTGCTCTCCAGGAATGACTGTTTCAATTCATTCATTAATTTGTCTAGATGTTTTTCAGATTTAGTTTCAGGTTTTGAAGTATCACTTACCTCCTCGGTAATTTGAACACCATAACCGAGTTCTAGCCTCTCCTTCAGGTGTTTGAGCAGATGATAGCTTACCACGAGCCTTGTGCTTTTTCTGGCTTAATGACAGCCCTTCTGAAAAGAACAGAAAAAAAGGTTTCACACACCTGAATATTAGTAATTAAATATTAATTATAGTACCTTAAATGCTATATAATTGGCTATATAGTAGATCAAACAGACCTTGTAGTAAAGTATAAGTTATTATATTAATTTATTACTTACTTTTTTTAACTGGTGTTTGGTCCAGAAATGCTAGAACTGGTTCAACTGAAGTTGAAGGATTTTCCTTTATCAAGCAATCACTGTCATTGTCCAGATCTTGAATTGAAGAGATGTTACTCAAGCCACTGATAGTAGATGATTCATTTGAATCCTGCTCAGACTCGTTGTTTTCAGTGGTACTAAGTATAGTGGGGTTTTTCATTATCAGTGTCCAGCAGTTCACACGCAACAATGAGTCTTTTTTTCACTCTTCCAGCACATTTTTCAACAAGTACATCAGTCACTTTTCTAAGATTGATTGTTATGCGTTTCTTGTGTTTTTGAATAGGGTCCTGGCAGTATTTCAAGTGCTGAACCATTGTATTTTGATCTGTAAAGATATAGGATTTACAATTAGGTAATATATATTTTTTAGACCCCCTCCCCGTGGGTGGTCTTTCTGGGGTGGATCGCCCGCGGGCTCCTGCCTCCATGTGGCGAGGGGGTCAGCCATGGCTGGGGGCCCTGCCGGGTCCCCCACCCGGTTGCGAAGTGGACTTTTAGCATACCCTGCTATCCTACAGCCCCCTCTTTCCTGTCTTCCCCTCTTTACCCTCTTCCTTGCCCCCTCTGTTTTTTCTGCTTTCTCTGTTCACTTCGCGCGCCCCGTGGGCTGCCGGGGCTGGTCGCTGGGGGTCTCGCTCCCATGGCTGGGGCCGGACTAAGTTGGCTGGTAGGGTGCCCAGGCCTGGGACCCTGGGGGGCCTTGGTCTTTGCTGCCGGCGGGGGAGAACTTTCGACGCTGCAAGGGCCCCTTTTGAAACGGGGGTACCTACATTGGACGAGGCACCCATCCCCCGCCGGTGTGCGCTTGGTCCCCTTGGGCCCTGGGTAATCGGTTCCCCGCGGCCCCGGGCGTGAAACAATAATTTTTTTTTTATGGAAACACTTACAAATCTAATGGACCTCGTTGACGACCCGGCTTGTGCATCTGACCTCCCTCTGACTACCTCTTTGGACCTTGGGTCTGGTAAGGGCAGTCGGCAGCCCTCGCCCACCCCGTCTGCTCTTCTTGCCGACGACACCTCTCCCTCTCTTCCCCAGGCTCGTGGCGCCGCTGCCCGACCCCTGCCAGTGGCGGATGGACCTGCAGTGGACCCCTGGATCCCCCCATATTCCACGTCCCGATAGGGACCCACCTGCTTTTTCGCCCTCAGGTGGGAAGCCCGCGGTCCCGGTCGCCTCCCACTCCGGTCGGGCCTCATCGCCCCCGGCCCCCTCGGCCCCTGGGGGACGTGGTACCCGACGTCGCCGTCTGCCTTTCTCGTCTCCCCGTTCCCTCGAAGTACCGGTGGTGTTTGGCCCGATGTCTTCACTCGGCTTTAGGACGGTGGACAAGTTCCTCGTCCTCCGCCCCTCCTCCTCCAAGCCCCTCCCCACTAACCATGAACGCCTCTTTCGAGCGATCCATGGGGTGACGGGGACGGCTCGTTTTGACCTTCGGCCTCAGAGGGATGGTTCCATTCTGATAAGGTCGCGTTCCTCTGTTGAAACCTCCTCTCTGCTCGCTATCCCCAATGTCCTGGGCTGCGGGATTACGGTGTCCCCCCACCCCCGCCTCAATCAGTGCCAGGGCACAATTTACGCTGCTCGTCTTCTACCCATCCTGGTGGAAGACCTCCAGATTGACCTCTCCTCCCAGGGTGTTGTGAGGGTGTACCGCTTTCCCGACAGATCGCGATCCCCAACCGCCCCTTCTCCTCGCCTGCTCCTCACTTTCGACTCACTGGTGCCCCCCGTTTCGGTATTCTGGGGCTTTGGTGAGAGACGAGCGTGCGAATTCTCAGTACGACCATACTTGCCAGATCCTACGCGCTGTTTTCAGTGCAATAGGTTTGGCCACGTGAGCAGCTCCTGCCGTCAGCCGGCCCCGTTGTGTCCGTTGCGGCGGCCCTCCCCACCCCTTGCCCTGTACTGCTCCGCCTTCCTGCACCAACTGCCATGGACCACACCCTGCTTCATCCCGCTCTTGCCCATCCTTCCTCTTTGAAAGGGAGGTTCGGGCCCTCTGTTCATCAGAGTTTCTCAGCGCTCGGGAGGCGCGGGACCGGTTGCGTGGCTGCGAGGCCCGGCGTGGTGCCTCGTACGCCGAGGTTCTCCGTTCCCGGACCCCGTCCTCACCGGCGGTTCCCAACGCGCCTCCACCCACCGTGTCCGCTACTCCCAGTCCATCCTCTGCCGCCCAGCTGACTCCTACCGCGGCTCCCCGTACTACCAGCGCGTCCCCACGTGCTCCCCCCGCGAACGCCGATGCTTCGTCGGCAATCCCCCCTGCCCCTTCTACGCCCTCTCCACCGGCGCCTTCGGCCACCCCCATTCCGGATCGTGACCCGCCGTCACCCATGCGGGCCGCACGACGGAGGGGTAGGGGCCGCAAGCGCCGCGCCAGTAGTGACCCCGAAAGGTTATAAGCCTCGCATCACCTTCCTCTCCCAAACACAAACGACCCCTTCGCCCTACCACCCCGGTGTCCTCACCATCCCCACTGCGCAACCGTTATGCACGCTCCCCCCTGGGGTCCCCGACGGCCCTCATGGTGGGGGCTGAGATACACCCCTCTCCGGCCCGGTCGATGGACCCACTGGAGGGGGAACTCGCCCGCCTGGTCGGGGTGAGTGGGACGCCCCCGCGCTTGACCCGCCCCATCTCTCTCCTCGACCTGCCAATGCCTCTGGGTGAGGTATTATTTTCCACTCCCCCTCGTAGTCCTGCCTCCCCCGCACCTCCGGTGAAGGGAGGGGCATTCTGGATACCTCTCACATCCCCTTCTCTGCATCGCTCTCCCCCGGACGTCCGGGAGACTCCTCTTCTGGAGGACTTGCCGGCGTCTGGTTCCACATCGCCCCCTCGTTGGGGTGACCTCGCCTTCGCCATCGTTCAGCGTCCCCTCGCTGAACTCCGGGGCTTTCCGATTCCCTCTTTAATCTCGGGCCGCCCGATCGGCCTACCCACCCCATAACCATCCTTTACGCTGACTTTCCTACCCCTCCCTATACCTCGCTCCTGCAGTGGAACATCCGCGGGCTCCTGGTAGGCCTCGAGTCTCTCCTCTCTCCTAACCTCCAGGTGTCTGGCGTGTTTCTGCCTTCAGGAGACTATTCTGGGATCCCGTTCCCTCCCTCGAGTGTCTGGTTACTGCGGGCTCCCTTCCCCGCCTCTCGATGGGGCGGGGAGCCGCGGTCTTCGTGCACCGCTCCGTCCCTTTCCGCCCCCTCCCGCTCCGTACAGTCCTGCAAGCTGTGGCCGTGCGCCTTTCCTTGGGGCGCTAGCTCACGGTCTGCTCTCTTTACCTCTCCCCTAATGTACGCCCTCCACCCGATTCTCTCCGTGACCTAATTCTTCAGCTTCCCCGCCCTTTCCTGATTCTCGGGGACTTCAACAGTCGGGACCCGGCCTGGGGGGACGTTTGCTCCACCTTTCTCTCCGGGACCCTTCTCTCCCTTATGGACGAGCTCGAGTTCACCTTTCTGAACGATGGCTTCCCAACCTGCCTTCACTCGGCCCACGACAGTTTCACCTGTATCGACCTTTCCCTGGTTTCCCTCGAAATCGTGACGGAGTTCACCTGGGAGGTCCTGCCGGATTCTTCGGCAGTGACCATTTCCCAGTGTGTCTTACCCCGACCCGTCTCCTCCCCCCCCACCTCTGTCCGCCCGCGCTGGCTGTTCGCCCGAGCAGACTGGGCCTCATACGCGAGGGGCACGGCGATCTCGCCATCAGTTCCTGCCTTTCCCTCCGTCAGTGAGGCCCTCGCCTTCCTCGAGAGTAAGATCCTCTTGGCTGCCACCAGTTGCATCCCCCGTACCTCTGGCTCCCCCAGGCCGCGAAGCGTCCCATGGTGGACCCCAGAGTGCTCCCATGCCGTTCAGGAGCGGCGCCGTGCCGGCCGCCGCTTCTACCGGACCCGCCAACTGGAGCACAAGATAGAATTTCAGCGCCTGAAGGCAGTGGCCCGTCGGGTCCTGAAACTGGCCTGGCGTACCTCCTGGCGGAGTTACGTGTCCGGGATCTCCTCCTCGACCCCCCTCGACTGTTTGGCTCAAGGTGCGTAGCTTTGAGGGGACCTGTGTCCTCCCTCGACCCCCGGTGCTTCGGGTCGGGGACGACGAGTTCGTCTCCGATCCGGAGGCCGTCGCGAACGCACTCGCGGCGCACTTCGCAGCCATCTCCAGTTCCGATTCCCCCGATTCCCGCCGCGACCCACCGGATTTTCCACCTCATAGGGATGACCCCTATAATCACCTCTTCCGCATGACGGAGCTTCGGGAGGCCCCTCCGCACCCGGCCCCGATAATATCCCCTATGACTTGTTATGGCACCTCCACCCCCTCTGCTCTCAGTTTTGTACTGGGCCTCTATAACTGGATTTGGTTGGAGGGTTCATTCCCGGACCGGTGGCGTGAGTCCATCGTCGTCCCCATCCCGAAGCCCGATAAAGACCCCTCACTCCCGTCGAACTACTATCACCCCATTTCCCTGACATGCTGCGCCTGCAAGGTTATGGAGGCGATGGTCGCCTCGCGGCTGTCTCTTACTCTGGAGGTGAGTGACCAATACCCTGCTACCCAGGCTGGTTTCCGGCGCTTCCGGTCTACCACCGACCCCCTCCTCCTTAGCCACGACGTGCAGGAGGCTTTCTCCCGGCGTCACTTTGTACTCGCCGTCTTTTTCGACCTCCAGAAGGCCTACGATACTACTCGGCGGAGCGCGGTCTTTGACTGCTTACGCTCCCTGGGTTTGTAGGCTTTCTCCCCTCCTTTATTTATAACTTCTTGTCCGCCCGTTCTTTCCGCGTCCGCATCGGTTCTGCCCTCTCTGACCGCTTTCCGTTGGAGGAGGGTGTCCCTCAGGGTAGTGTCCTTAGCGTCTTGTGTTTCTCACTAGTGATGAACACAGTCGCTACGGTCCTGCCTACATCCGTTCGTAGCTCCCTCTATGCCGATGACCTGGCTATCTATTGATCTGGCCGCCTCCCATCTTTGGCTGAACGTCGACTCCATCAACGCGGTGGTTCGCTGGGCGTCCTCGGTTGGCTATGCTTTCTCACCCTCTAAGTCTTCCAGTATTCTTTTCCGTCCTCGGCGCCTCCGTCTGTCGCATACCTTCGCCCTTACCCTTGCCGGCACTCCTCTTCCCCTCGTCCCATCCGTTCAATTCCTGGGTATGACCCTCGACGAATTTTTCGGTTGGGTTCCACACCTTAGGCGGTTGTGGCAATCATCTCGCTGCACCCTCTCCCTTTTGAGTCACCTGTCCCACATGACCTGGGGGCGGACAGGCGTACTCTGCTGCGCCTGTACACCTCCCTGGTGCAATCCCGCATCGACTATGGCTGTGTGGTCTACAGCTCCGCCTCCTCTCCGGCACTCCGTATGCTGGATCCTCTTCTCCACCGTGGCCTTCGCCTGGCGTCGGGTGCCTTCCGCTCGTCCCCTGTCGCTAGTCTTCAGGTGGACTGCGGACACCCCCCCCCTGCCCCTTCGCCGGGGCCTTCTCATGGCGAAGTGTTACCTTCGCATCTGCCGCCTCCCGAGGTCCCTACTCTTCTCCGCGATCTCCCAGGCGCTACCCCGGCCTGACACGTGGCATTTCGCTGCCTCCCTGGCCGACGTCTTTTCGTCCCTGGGGATCCCCCCACCTCTATTCTGCCGTTCTCCTTCGACCTGTCGCCCCCCTGGCTGACCACCGCTATCTGCCGCTGCCAGGCGCTCCGTGGCTTGCGTAAGGAGTCTCCTCCTACCATCCTCCGGTCTTCTTTTCTGGCCCATCTTCCCGTACACTCGGACGATGTTCCCGTCTACACCGACGGCTCGCGCTCCCCTGCAGGTGTCGCGGCCGCCGTCTTCTCTCCGTCGCTGTCACCTACCTCCCGGGGTATCCCCCTGCCGGTTCAGGCCTCCATTTTTTCCGCGGAGCTCTTTGCCCTTCTGGAAGCCCTCCGTCTGGTATCAGGTTTTTCGCCGTCTTCCTGTACCATCTTTTCGGACTCGCTGAGCGCTATAATTCCACGGACCCCCTCGTACGCTTTATTCAACAGGAGTACCATGTCCTGCACACCGTTCACCAGATCCGGGTCACCTGCTGGGTTCCTGCCCATGTCAGTGTTTCCGGTAATGAGGCGGCTGACCACACAGCCCGGTCTGCTGCCTCGATGCCTCCCCTCCCCCGCCCACTCCCCTTCTCTGACTATGTGCAGGTCTTTCGGTCCCTCTACGACCGCATATGGCAGCAGTCCTGGGACGATGCCACCGGAAATATACTCTGGTCCATCCGCCCCCGCCTGTCATATTGGGCGTCCTCTTTCCACCGCTCCCGACACAAAGAGGTCGTCCTTGCGCGGCTTCGCATCGGCCATACGCGCCTCACGCACGGCTATCTTATGTCCCGGCAGGAGGCTCCTTGTTGCGCCTCCTGCCAGTTGCCCCTCACTGTCTTTCACATCCTTGTGGAATGCCCCACCCTGTCGTCAGTATGTCGTCGCGCCTTCCCATTCCTCTCTGATTTCCCCCTCCCCGATCGTTTACGTCTTATGCTCGCTGAGAGCCCTCTTCTCGCTTGACCGTCTTTTCCTTTTCCTCTCCCAATCTCGCCTCCTCTCTGAGCTTTAGGTGACTTCTCACCTGTCGTCTGCGGTCCTCCCACTTCTAGTGCCTTTCCCCCGTCTCCGTTTCTCTTTCTCATATTCTGCTTCGCCATGATATCCACTAGCGTATAGCGGGAAATGGTGGTAAACGCCCCAATATAAAAAAAAAAATATTTTTTAGAAAATATATAGCTATACACACTTAATATTTTAGGCCTTGATAGTCTCTGAGGCTCATTAAAACACCATACCCACCAGCCACCCACAGTGCTGGCTGGAACTATACTAACCTGTAGACAAGGAATTTTGCAACTATCTGTGTTGATTCTGCACTTAGACAAGTAGCAACAGGTTTGTTTAGGCTACATGTGAGCTTAGTCTTCCCCTTTCACTATTATAACTATTATTGCCAGTGTAGATTAGCAGTGAAATACAATTTTTATTAAATCTTTGAGCTTGAGGTC
Source organism: Bathynomus jamesi (assembly GCA_023014485.1). NCBI lineage: Eukaryota > Metazoa > Arthropoda > Malacostraca > Isopoda > Cirolanidae > Bathynomus > Bathynomus jamesi. Next base: position 1,005,133 of record JAJOZX010000784.1, read on the forward strand.
AAATTGATAGCTAAGATATAAAAATTCCTTGAAATGACAAGCAATTATAAATATGGTGTTCACTTATAAGTTAGTTACATGAAAAGTACCAACATAAACAAACTTTTTATGATTGTTTCTATTAGTCAAGAACTCTGACTTTTTTTTATATTTATAAAAAATGTAATTTTAATTTCTATAGGTCAAATTATGAGCTTGTGTGAAAAAATAGGTAGAATTGACGCACAACTTATGAATATGGTGTTCACTTATATGTTAGTTACATGAAAAATACTAACATAAAAAAGTTTTTTTTTGCTGATTCTAATAGCCAATGCCTATGCCTTCATTTTTTACATTTAAAAAAAAAAAATTCTCATTTGATACCCCAGAGGTCAAATCGTGACCTCAAATTTTGGTTACAGTGTAACTTTTATTTTTCAACCTAGAGTTCTAAAACTTACATATTTGGATTCCTTGTCGTTTTCTGATTCTAAATATATATACTTTTATATAATTATGACAATTATTACCCAAGTTATGGCTCGCCAAATGTTAGTAACCTCGCGAGTGACCTCAAATTACCCAAGGTCATATCTCTTGAACCGTTGGTTGGATTGACCTTATAATTTCAGAAATGGATTCAGGGCTCACAAACTTCCTATAAACCAAATTTCAGCAAAATATGAGAGATGAGGGTGTTAATTTCAATTTTTTTTGGTTGATCTGACAGAGAATGACCCATAAGTGTCCTTCTGTATCTGTTTTTGTCAGGTGCTTCTTTGCAGTATCATTTTTCTTTGGTGTGTTCTTGTATAATGCTAATGATAGCAGGTGGTGGCTGTATCCTGTTGTCTAACCTTTTTATCCCCCATTTTATAACATTGATGATTCCATGAGCTTTTAATTTATCTCCTGAAACATTGTCATACATCTTGCTAAATCCAAGTAACTCCAAGTAACTAACATTTAAATCATTTTCCATCATTTCCAATATAATGTGTTTAACTTGAATAAGATTAAAAACTTGCAAATGACCTTGAATATTGTTCTTTATAATTCTTTCTAGTACCTTTCCTACCAATGATATTAAACTAACAGGCCTATAATTTCCCACCTCCTTATAAATTAGTACTACATTTGCTTTTTTCCATTCATCTGGAAACTGCATAATAAATAGATCTAGTGAACAAAATATAGTTAATGCCTTGGATAAACTATCCTCCCCTTCTTTGAGAATCCTAGTGTACAGACTACAGTATATATTATCAAGTCCAGCAGCTTTATTTTTCATTGTATGAATCACTTGCCTATCATCATCCTTCCTTGTATGAATATTATCAAGAAAGATTCTGTAAATTCAGGCAAACAAATTAATCTCTCTATTGAACTGAACAACTCCATAAATGTACTATAGTCACCCTTTGAAAAGCAAGGAACTAGAGCAGTTGTTCCCAACCTGCGGTTCACAAAGATAGTTGTGGAAAATTTGGGAGTACTGAAATGGAAGACCCACCTAATCTTGGATAAGCCATATTGACATTAAAATAAATAATAACGATAAAAAAATAACTCGGAACGAGAACATGAACTCTTGCTGAGAAAAATTAAAAAGACACCAATGAAGAAACAAATATGGGATGAAAAGAAAAAAATCCCATAGCTAGAAATAGCAACACGGTTTTGGGAAGAAGAAAAAGATCTGAATAAGCAGAACGAGAGGGAGGAAAAAAACCTAAGACGAAAGAAGCCAGAATAAAAATGTTTATTATGGGTGTCAAGAAATAAAACATTTATTAAAACTTCAAGGTAAGAAGTTCATAAATTTCCCTTCAGTTATTAAATTTAGGTTAAATAAGCTGACATTTCAGCTGTAATTGTTTAACAAAAGAGTATGGAAGTCCTGTTTATGGACAATAGTTAGGCTAGTTCATCTTTGGCCTAGGTCTTCCATCTTCAACATAGCCTAGGTTGTGTTTAGGCTACTCTGGTTGGAGCAGGACCTATTTTTTCCATATCTATAATGGTGGCCCGTGTGGGGAAGGGTTATTTGCTGTGAAAACCTTAACCTTGAATAAAATAAATTAAAACAAAAAAAATAATAAAATTACACCTTATCAAACATTTTGACATCTGAACAGAATTTATTCCATGTTTGGCTTTTTCAAATACTTACTACATATAAATAATAATAAATTACGAAGCCCTAACAAAATAAGAAATAATTCAAATGCTTCAAAACTTATCATTTGGTCATAAATGTGGTAAAATTCTAGAATAAAGGTAATCAGAAGCCTAGCTTATTTATAGAGTTGAAAGGGTTTTAGGATTTTGGGGACTTAATTTTGGAAAAATAAAATAAAGTAAGTATGGCTGAATGTGAAGCAATTGAGGCAAAAATTAAATCATTAAAAAGGAAGAGATCAGCAAGGAAGGGAGTCATTACCAGGCTTTTAACTACCTTTAATAGCAAAGAAAATCCAAATAAAAGGGATTGATACTATTTTGGGTGGTTTAAATAGAATTAAACAGGAAATAATAATTATAGACAAGGAAATTATTACAGAAACTGATGGGTTAAATGTTGGTGAAGAGACATATACAGCACTTTTGTGTGAACAAGAACAGAATATTTTTGAAATAGATTCTCACATAAATGAATTATATGCTGCTTTAGATACCAAATAATTTAGAGGCTACAAATCAAAGTTTGATTGAGGCCTTCAGAAATGTATCCATTTCTAATGATGACAATAAACAACTGAAAGCCAAGTTACCATTACAAGTACCAATATTTGAGCGTGATCAAACAAAATTTCAGTCTTTTCTAGAAAAATTTGATAGTTTAATTGGCAATAAAGATTATATATCTGATGTTGACAAATTCAGTTATCTGCTTAATTATTTAAAGGGCCCAGCCCTAAAACTGGTTGATGCCTTACCGGCAATCGGCAGTTCGTATAAAATAGCTCTCAAATTACTAGAAAGAAATTTCCTAAATAGAAAAGAAATAGTAAATGATTTAGCAATAAAATTAAAAAAAATAAAACCAGCCAAGGATAACCATCAGGATCTGTACAATTTCTATTGTGAAATTGAATGCATGTTAGGTCATCTACAAAATAATGATATAGATCTAGAGAAATCAGCATGGTTTATCCAAGCCATAATATTTGATTGTTTACCTACCCAAATTAGGGATATTTTCCAAAGAATAACGGGAAATACATACCCTACCCTTGGTGAAATAAGGAATGAATTTCCAAATGTTTTGTCAATGTACAAATCTTCAAAGATTGATTCACAAACAGATTGATTCACAAATAAACCAAACAAAGAAAATTTAAATAAAACCACAACTGCAATAACAACAAAGACAAATCAGAACAAAAAGTGATAGGTCTAACTCCTACACTACAAAATTTTAATGTTACGACAGAATTTGTACATAAGTGTAAATTTTGTTTGGCTGATGATCACAGTAGCACACAATGTACTAAATATGTAGACTTAGAATCCCGGATAAATAGGTGTTCTCAGTTAAACCTTTGTACTAAATGCACAGCTGCAGGACATACTAACAAAGACTGCAAAACAAAAAATAAGATTCAAATATGTTAATTGTGGAAGTTTAAATCATGTCTCTTGTCTTTGTGATTCATTTAAAAATTCAAATAAACAAAACCCAAAGAAAAATGAAAAAATATTTAATGGACATATCAATAAATAATGTCAATAAAAATTCTAGTGTACTCCTACCTACAATAACCTTGGATTTAAAAAATAAAAAAGGTGGGACAATTCCTATAAGATGTCTAATAGATTCTTGTTCCCAACAAACATTTGTAGATCAATCATTAGTTAATCAATTAGGCCTACAAACTCATAAAAATGAACAAGAATTGTGTATAACCTCATTTGTCAAAGAAAATGAACAGAAAGAAAAATATAGTAGTCAATTTAGATCTGGATATACCCACAGAGAATAAAACAACAAACATAGAAGCAGTAGTCATTGAACAAGTTGGTCAACAAAAATTTAAAATACCAAATTTAAAAGAAGTAATACAACAACTTAAAAAGCAATATAAAATTGCAGATAGAAATTTAAATGATGATATAATAGATAATGTTCAAATGTTAATTGGAGCTGATTATATTCACTTAATTCAGAAGGGCATAGTCAGAATAGGAGATGGGATTGCTCTAGATACTCACTGGGGTATAGCTCCACTGGGACACATAGATAAATATAAAATAACAATGAAAAATAAAAATATATGACTAACAAACTTGCCCTATTATGACAAGGTCTTACACAACTCAAATAATGACATAAATACTGAAATATTAAATAAATCATTAACAACTGAAGAATTAGATAAAGGTGTACAACAGCTCTGGCTATTAGAGTCAGTGGGGGTGCAAGATGGTGATCATACAGATGAAAATCAATTAATGGCTGAAAATTTTGAAAACACCATCATGTATGAAAATGGCCATTATTCAATTGAACTACCTTGGAAGATCAATAGTCCAAAATTAAAGGTAGCTAAAGGTCATCTCTATAATTTGATGAAAAGATTAAAAAATGACAAGAGAATTAAAATGTATGATGATGTTTTCAAGGACCAGTTAGAAAAAGGCTTCATTGAAGAAGTTAAAGATCACCCCTTTAAAAAAGACAACTGCCATTATCTTACTCACACAGGAGTCTATAGAAAGGATGCACCCACAACAAAACTTAGAGTTGTGTATAACTGTAGTCTTAAAGATGGCAATAAGCATAGCTTGAATGACTGTCTCATAGAGGGGCCTAATCTTATTTCAGACCTTGTAAAAATCCTTCTAAGATTTAGATTAGATGACTATGCAGTTCAAAGTGATATAAGCAAAGCTTTTTTGAGAATTCATCTGAAAAATAACTATGACAAAGATCAACTAAGATTCTTGTGGTTTAATGATCCATATGACTTAAATAAAGGGTTTAAAACATTTAAATTTAATGTGGTTTTGTTTGGAGCAAATGCAAGTCCTAGTTTACTGGCTTTAACCATCAAACATCACTTAAATTTGTATGATGAAAATGATTTAACTGTTCAGTTCTTGAAAGATCACTTCTATGTAGATAACCTTGTAGGATCAACCAAAACAGAGTCAGAATTAAATGAAGTTTACATAAAAGCAGATAAAATAATGAAAGAAGGTAATTTTGAATTAAGAGAGTGGATCACAAATAATGAGAGACTAAATCAAAAAATAAAATCAGAAGACAAAGGATTAACAGAACCAACAAACAGGGTGAAAACATTAGGCATGATCTGGGATTTGAACTCAGATTCTAAAGTTCATGATTCACTCTGCACAAAAGGCTACACCTTAGATACAACAGCTAACACAAAAAGAAAGATCTTATCCGAAAGTTCAAAAATATTTGATCCTATGGGTTTACTCCTTCCTTCTACTATCAGATCCAGGGTTCTTTTACAAGAATTTTGGAAACAGAAAGTAGACTGGGATGATCCTATAACCAATAAACAACAAGATAGCTGGAAAAGGTTAGCTAAAGATCTCAATAAATTACAAAACATAAATATTCCCAGAGTTTGTGGACACAGAGATACACCTCAAACCTTGCATGTATTTGGTGATGCCAGTGAAAAGGTGTATGGCTGTTGCGCTTACCTTGTAGGTGAGGATGGCAGCCATTTGATCTATGCCAAGGGGAAAGTAACACCCTTAAAACAAAAGAAAACTATTCCTCAGCTTGAACTACTTGCGGGTTATCTAGCTGTAAAAATAACAGTATTTCTCCATGAAGTCTATTATGATGTAAACATCACAACTACATATATTTGGCTTGACAGTCAAATCTGCTTGGCATGGATCAACTCTGATGAGTTAAACTCAAAAAACATCTTTGTCCGTAACAGATTAAGAGACATTAAAGAAGCTAGACAAAATTTGGACATAACCTTCAGATACATTCCAACAAAACAAAATCCTGCAGACTTTCTCACAAGAGGATTATCCTGTAAATTACTAAAATCCAACAAAAATTGGTTTCATGGACCTGAATTCATTCAGGATGAAACAATGTGGCCAGCAGAACAAATAATGTAAAACTTAACATGATAACCACAAATAAAGTTGAGCCACTATTAGATTATAACAGTTATTCTGACTTTGGCAAACTTGTAAGGGTAACATCTTACTGTCTCAGATTCATTCACAACTGTTTAAAGAAAATAAATAAACAAAGAAATAATGATAATGAAATGTATACAAGTCTAGCTACCAAATATTGGATTAACCACATACAACAAACAGAATACAAAAATGAAATAGATTTTTTAACAATTGGTAAACAAATGAACAAAGTACCCTCTGTGGTAATAAACTTGAATCTTTACATTGACAAAGATGGCTTATTAAGATGTAAGGGTAGATTAAACAAATCACAAATCACATATAACAGTAAACAACCCTTCTTCCTAGGTTCCATCACATTACAACCCTAATTATTAGAGAGAAACACAATGAACTTTATCACATGGGCGTTCCACAAACATTAAATGCCATTAGAAAGTTGTATTGGATACCCAAAGGCAGAATGACTGTAAAGACAGTTTTGAATAACTGTGTCACCTGCAAAAGGATTCATTCCAGATCTTTCAGGAAGACCAATCCTCCTGATTTGCCAACAGAGAGAGTCACCTTTAATAGGCCTTTTGAAACAGTTGGCATAGACTATACAGGAAGTTTGACTGTTGGTCTGGGAACAACAGAACAAAAAATGTACATCATACTTTACACATGTTCATCTTCTAGAGCAGTCAGCTTAGACGTAGTGAGTGATCTCTCCGCAGAATCATTTGTCTATAGCTTTAGAAGATTTTGTGCTAAGCATTCTGTACCCAAAATTGTTTGGACAGATAATGCAACCTATTTCAAGGCTGGTGAAAACCAAATAAATGACATATTACAAAATTCACATACCATAACATATCTACAAAATAAAATGGAAATACATCCCTGTTGCCTCACCATGGTATGGAGCAATCTGGGAAAGGAATATCCAAACAATAAAGAATTGCCTAAAGAAATCAATAGGTAAAAAACAAATTGAATTCTTTGAACTTCTCACTCTCATTAGTGAAATTGAGAATGTTGTCAATAACAGACCTCTTACTTATGTAGGGGATAATATTAATGATGTAGAGCCTCTCACCCCAAATCATTTGATTAAGGGAGAAGTCATTAACCTTCTACCTGATTACAATATCTCCTTGGATGATCCACCTTGGAGTGATAATAATCATGATTTGCAAAATAGATTATCACAAATAACAAATATAAAAACAAAATTTAAAAAGCAATGGAGTGATGAATACCTTGTTGGGTTGAGAGAAAGACATAAATATATACAAAACAAAGACTGGGTTAATAAATTAGGGTAGGAGATGTAGTTCTAATTAGACAAAATACACCAAGACAGTGTTGGCCATTAGGTAGAGTTTTAGAACTAAAAACTGGGGAAGATGGATTAACCAGGGTTGTAAAACTTAAAACTGCTTCAGGTGAAACTATAAGAGATGTATCACTCTTATACCCCCTAGAAGTAGGACCAACTACTGTTAACAAAAATGATCAAGATGATGAATCTATAATAGATTCTGATGATGATCAAAATTTGACCCAAACTATACCAAACCTAACCTGTTCAATAAATGATGTAACTAGTCCTACTACTACAATAACCTATACCACAAATAGTAGACCACAACGTTCAACTGCTCTACGAGCTAGGCAGATGTTACAACAAAAGATAAGGGCTGGAGTATTGTAATATTTCCTATGGAAAATAAACTAAAATGCAACACCCTTTCATTTTGAAAAGGGTGAGGACTTTATAAAATGCTACACTTTTTATATTAAAAAGTGAGGAAAAACAAAAATGGAATAACAAATAAAACATAAATATAGGTAATCTAAGATGGGTTAACAAATATTAAAGAAAAAATTGGGTTTCACATGCAATTTTTCCTTTCTGGCTGGCCCCAATGTATGGAAAATTTGGGAGTACCGAAATGGAAGACCCACCTAATCTTGGATAAGCCATATTGACATTAAAATAAATAATAATAAAAAATAACTCAGAAGGAGAACATGAACTCTTGCTGAGAAAAATTAAAAAGACACCAACGAAGAAACAAATATGGGATGAAAAGAAAAAAGATCCCATAGCTAGAAATAGCAACACGGTTTTGGGAAGAAGAAAAAGATCGGATAAGCTGAATAAGCAGAACGAGAGGGAGGAAAAAAACCTAAGACGAAAGAAGCCGGAATAAAAATGTTTTATTGGTGTCAAGAAATAAAACATTTATAAATTCAAGGTAAGAAGTTCATAAATTTCCCTTCGGTTATTAAATTTAGGTTAAATAAGCTGACATTTCAGCTGTAATTGTTTAACAAAAGAGTATGGAAGTCCTGTTTATGGACAAATAGTTAGGCTAGTTTATCTTTGGCCTAGGTCTTCCATCTTCAACATAGCCTAGGTTGTGCTTAGGCTACTCTGGTTGGAGCAGGACCTATGTTTTCCATAATAGTACTGGGGATCTGTGAACTATGTTCAATATTTCAAGACTCCAATGAAAATTATACATTTACCCACAAGGCCACTCTGGCAGAAACTTTAAAGTTTCCTTGCTCTTAGCTGAACTTCTATCAACTCAATATGGCAACACTGGTCATTACAAGCTCTGATTGGCTGTTGATGACATCGTAGGAATTTCTGGGATGTGATTGGTGGACCAGAGCCATATGCCAGGCAGTCAATAGAGGAGGAGGCTTTCAGAAGATACCATTGCTGTCCAACTCTGACTTTTACTTGCCAAAAATTCCTTCATCTGACATAAATACGCAACCTATCCAATTCTAATTCTTCACTCTTTCTGGTATCTAGCTGAGAACCTCTTCAACTTTACTTCCTCTTCTTTCCCTCCTCTCCCATTCCAATGGCTCATTTGCCATCTCTTCTCCTGACAAAGCTGAACTCTGCTCAAACTTTTGCTTCCAACTCAACCCTGGACAATCTAGTGCTGTTCCTCCTCCTGACTTTATTATGTCTGAAGTTAGAATCTCTTCTAAAGATGTCCTTTTTGCCCTATCTGGCTTCAACTCTAAGAAGGTGTACAATAGGGATGTACTGATATTGCTTTAGCCAATAACCAATACCAATAATTAAAAATAGTATTGGCTGATAATGGATACTGATATCCAGCTAGGGTTTATTAGTTTGTCATATTTTTGTAACATTCATAACTTATTTTGTGTTGAAAATTTGGAAACAAAGCAATAATCTTTTTCATTAAAGATGGCAACACTGCATTAGATACCATAGTTTTGTTTGTCATACAATTGGACTGCAGGCCAATGTTGGGCTTAGTAAATGTGATTTTAACCAGCTAGCTGGGTTAATATTGTGAGCCAGACTAAAAAATATTTTTGGTTTTCTAGGCTTTATATCTATTTCTCAAAAGATTTACACTTGTTTGATTGGCTGTTTGAAAAGAAAATTGGGCAAAACTTGTTACATTTCTTAGGACCTAGGCCATGATTAAAATAAAAGGCTTTGATGAAAAAATGAGCTATGTGAAGTGATAAAACAATAAAATATTGGAAATTTTATCTTCTAAATAGTCTTTCATTCATAATTTTAGAAAAATCATACTTTTGAAATATTGGCTGATCAATACTGATACCATTAAAAATCTACTGATATCACTGATACCTATATATCAGTACATCCCTAGTGTTACAGTCCTGATGGTGTTCCTCCTGTTCTTAAGAACTGTGCTTCTGTGCTGACACCCTGTGTAGGCAAACTCTTGTCTTTCATCTGGTACTTTTCCTTCCTGCTGGAAGTTGCTTTCATTCAGTCTGTCTCAAAGAAGGGTGACTGGATGATAGTTGAAGGGTTGAGAGCAATTGTTTTGATTTCTCGCCTTTCTAAAGTTTTTGAATCTATCCTTAATAGGAAGATTCTTGAACACATCTCTTCTCGCAATCTTTTTCCACATTGTCAGTATGGGTTCTTCAAGGGATGCTTTACTGGTGATCTTGCATATCTGACTCTTGGTTATCCTCCTTTAGGATTTTGGTGAAACTTTTGCTGTTGCACTAGACATATTGAAGGCTTTTGATAGAGCCTACAGATTACTTCCTTTGGTGGTTAACTGCATTATTTTTATAACTTGGGAAGTGGGTAATTGGGTATTTTTTGTTGGATTGTGGGTCATAATGGTGACAAACCATAACAGTGACAGGATGCAAAGTCAGAATGGCAATAACCCAGTACCATATGGTGTGAAGTAAAATAATTATGCAAGAGCCTGATAATAATTGGGGACCTTCTTATAGTTGTGAAAGCATTTTAGACCACTTTATAATGGACATGTTGATAGCTATGCATCATATTTTATTGGTATTTGAAAGTAAATTATAGGCAAGTTAATTAAATGAAATGGCAACAAAAATATTAGTTTTATTTACCATTTTTAAAAATTAAATGTATAGAGAGTGACTACATGTGTACTGTACATATCTGGTCCATTCAGCTTAGCAAAGTCGAGAAATATACAATACATATGAGGCCCTTAAAATAGCAATAGTGTATATGCCAAAGTCAAGTTTCGAGAAAAAATAGGTTTAAAGTTTTAATCTTGTTTCTCCTATTTTTCGCAAACTACGGAGTGTATTTAAGTGTTTTAGGTCTCAAATAGAGAGAATTTCATTACATTTAAGATGCTATGCATGAAAATACATAATTATACAAGCATCATGTATATACATCACCAAATTTTATGCAACTTGGCTTATGACCTATGTTAAATTACATCATACTCCAATGTAATGCAGTAAATAACAGGAATGATTGAAAATATAAATTATAGTAGATAAAAATAAAGGTTTTACTTGCATGCCAAGGTAACTGGTTGCGCTTGGTGAGAGAGAGGAAGATAAATTAATCAAGCAAGTCATTGCTGTCTTCTTTGGTGACAACTGCTTGTGCATCCTCTTGGGTAGCAATAATGGCATTGAAGTATGGGTCATTCTAGGACAAATCAGGCATTGCCTGAAACCACACCCACTTAGATTTTGCTTAAAATTGCTATACAGGGTTGTTTATGCTGAAAAACACGAAATTTTGAGTTTCAGAGCAATCACAGTAATGGTTCAAAAGTTATGGACCCCCCAATTTTGGTGGTGGGGGCTGGCCCCTTAATTTTTAAGTCTATAACTCAATCCCTAATTGAGCTAGGAAAAAATTTAAACTATTTGAAAGCAAATCCTAAAGAATAATTGACTAAGTAATAAAATGCATTTAATCAAATAGTTAAAAAGTTATCAGTTTGAATATTTTTTGGGGGGCCCAGCCCCTATGATACAGATATTAAATATTTTTTGTCATTTTGTACCTCTTCTATATGACTTAGTCAATGACATTATGTATTTTTCATCTTCATTAGATGGTGGTGGAAGTTAAAAATACATTCTATTTGCTAGACTTTGAACTTAACCATTATGCCTGTTTTACTTATCAAGCTCTTATAAGATGTTTTCCTTGACTTAAAAGTGGATTAAGTGTAGCTATGAGAAACTTACTAGTTTTTTCCTAAAACTCGATAATAATAATAACGGTCCGGTCTCTCAACTTTGTCAATCTCCAAAGACAAAAAAAAATATTGCTAGTATAATTGTTTCATTGAACAAATTAAGACCTTACTTGAATAAAAATAATTTCTATACAATACATTAAATCTGAAACATTTTTGGTACCTAGCCTAATTCTCAGTATCATGTATTTCAAAAATATATAAAACTCTGGTGCCAGATTGAATATTAGTTGACATTTTGTGAAGGATGTTCTTGGCTTCTACCCAATAAACATCTTTATTAGTTGGGAAATAGTATCCATTGTTTTTGTTGGAAATAGGAGTTAGAAACTTGATTTTATAATCTTGGAATTCTTCTGAATAATCTAAAATGATTCGTAGATATTTTCTACCATCATAAATACATGCAACATAGTTCCCACAGGAAATTTTTGCTCATTTGATAAATCTGGACTTGTCTGTCACTTTGTTCAGAGGTCATAACCCTAACAACGTTGTAGTCTGAAACTAAATAAGCTTCAATATGAGACATTGGCACAATTCTGTGAAAACCTTGTGCCCTTCACTGTTGCTGCTTTTTCATACATACTACCAAGTTTTTATTTGTGTTCTTTTGTAATAAATTTAAACCAACTCAAAATTGTGTACAAGTAGTGATGAGTCATTTTTTATTGTCATTTTTTTTTTGTTTTGTTTTTTATTGTTTTAAACTTATTCCATATTTTTCTTCCTTTAATCTAAAGTATATTAGTATTACTTATAATTTACTATACTACCATGCTTATACGGTTATACCTAGTATATATAGTCATCTTTTAGAAAAACTGAATCACGCAAAAAGTATATAATAGAAAGGAAAAACCAAACCCTCATTTTTTATATATATATATTTTTTAACTAGAACATAAAACATTCTTCCTCGTTTCAAACAATATACATAATTGTGATTGGCAAGAGTACCAGTATATATATTCCAGATAGAAAAGGAAAATATTCACCTTTTTGTTAACCTAATGTTAACCTTCATTTCCATGGAAGAATCATCACTAGATTGGGTAGAGCATATATGCTAGTTTCAATATCACAGGTACTGGTATAATATACATAATAAAAAATACATAATACTGGTATAAAACAATATATATAATTGTGATTGGCAAGAATACCAGTGTGTATATATATATATATTCCAAATAGAAAAATAAAAAAAAATAAAAATATTCATATTTCATCGCGGGTCTAAAGGATAGTTAAGTGGGAGATTCAAAATCTGAGGCATGGATGGGAGAGTCCTGGAAAGGTTGGACAATGGGCAATCAGCTCCCAGCCAGTGTTCTCGCAAGTTTAACGGATCTCAAGATACAAGACTTTCAGTGCAAGAAAGAGGCCAGTTTTTTTCTGTAAATAGGCTGAAAAGGACATTCTATACTGGTACCATATGGCCTATTTTATTATTTATTTATCTATTTTTATAATATATATCATTGCAAAAGTATACCTTATAATTAAATTGGCAATATCTATATTAATTATTATTATTAAAAAAAAACAAAAAAAAAACATGGACATAAAAAAAAATGGTTTTTTAACATCACTATGTACAAGTCATAAACTTTGTGAAGGCAAGATGTGTCCTGTTCTTTGCAAACTAGCTTTAGCTGCTGCTCTCTTCACACTTCCTCCAATGCCATGACTAGTGGCAAAAAAGTTCCCCACTGCCTTTATACCAAAATCTGTTTCATGATGGCATAAATTGCTAAAATTAAAATAGGTTTTGGTATGGTCCAGCACAACCATTGGAAAAATATTTCATTGTTTTCACATTAGGGAATCACTTTAATGTCTTAAACTAAAAATTGTTGAAGTGTATATACTGCTGCGGTGTTATGATCTAAACTATCACTAATGATACAATAATTAGTGTGGCTCAATTTACCATCTCCCATTTTAGATACAACCACTGGGTGTAATGTAACTTGTTTGTTTGTCCAATGGAAGCTCTGTGGTGCATCTTGAGTGATGAAAGAATAATTCTCAGAAAAGTCTCCCAGTACTAAAACTTCATCTTCACTGCGATTTTGTTGCCTCTTTCTCAATATACTATATGTTTTGAGTGGTTGTGACACAGTTGCAGCAATACATGGCATTGGCAAAGCCACTGCCATTGTCACAGCCAAGAAGGGTCAGAAGCTAGACAAGCTGGGGTCCCTTGATGCATGCTTTGACCATATCAAGAAAGAGGCAACAGCGTTCATTGTTGCATGCTATGGAGATAAGAAATCCTCATCTGTTACTGAGTGTCATCAGTGAGTATGGGCTCAGAAGACAGAGAAGTTGGGAACTGCTGCACCCAAACTATGTTCTCTACCACCAACAACTGAAGCTTTCCATGAAAATGTGCTCAGAGCCCACTACACTGGCAAATTGGCTCAATGCACTAAAGTGTGACTCACCACCACTTGATCCTGTGCATTATGGGTGGGAGAGAGATGAAACAGAGTTCTCATCCCAAAAACAGTTGGTGAACGAGTGTGCTTAGCACCAGATGAAGTTCTGAAGCTAATTAGATGTGGGTGTGAATCACAATCAGCATGCAGTTGCTGCATGGGACGTGGAATCCCTTGCACAATGTTCTGTGCATGTGGCAGCAGTTTGGATTGCAACAATCCATTGACCCAGAATGCAAATGAAGAGCAGACTGATGATCCTGACACAACCATGTCTTTTGATATTTGCCCCTAATAAATGGTTACCTAATGTGAATAACTGCATCAAAGTTGTCAATGCCAATCCCCCAGCTAGTTGTGAGCTTTGTTTTGCTTATGAGGTCATATGTTGTAGCTTTGCAACCTTCCATAGAATGCATGTGCCCTGCACTTCAGCATAAATTGTGGTTTATATCAGAATATCCATATCTATATAATGTGGGTTATGTCATTTAAGCATTATTATCTGGTTTTATTTGCAGAAAAGATAAGTGCTCAGCAGTTAGCTAGATTGTAGAAATTGTCACTGAAATAAAGCAAATACAGTGATGTTAGTATGGCATTATCATATTTCAAGGCCAAAGTTTAACCTCAAATGACCTTGACTTGACCCATGGAGTTGCAAAATGATATCCTACTGTTATCATGTGCCTATAGAACTACTCACTCACCCAAAACTATAATGAAAATTCTTGCGATGAGTTTGTGCTGCTATCCTGTAGGTAATGTCTTAAATTTGGTTTTCCAAGGCCTATTTTTTTGGTAGCACATAACTATCTGAATACAGTGGGTCCTCATTGTTTGTGATTAATTGGGACTGAGAAAAATGTCACAAATTAAAAAATTGTGAACAAGATTCATTTTCAATGTAAAGTAGCTAATTGGTTCCAAAAGCTCAAGGATGGCATTGTAGAATATCCTTAAAATGCCAAATTTTGTGAAACTGCACAGAATATACTAAAGCAATATGTAGGGTATTATTAAACAATGATTCGTATCAAACACTAATAAAAACAAATAACATTGTGATATTACATAAACAATATTTTATGTAAATAAAACTTTACTCTATGTAATATAAAGCAATATTACATAAACAATTATGTAAAGCAATAATATTTTATAAATAACACACTAAATATAGTACACTGGTGTTGAAGAGCAAAAATGACACAACCTCACTCGGTGAAAGACAGTGTGACTGAGCCTGCATTGATCTGCGTGGGTAGTGTTGCAGATGCCATGTAACAAAATTGTGAATTTACCAAAACATGGTGGTAAATGGGTTGTCATGAATTTGTGAAATTGTGAACAGAGCCGCATGAACAATGAGTGCCCACTGTACCAGTTCTTTTGAGTCTCAATAAAGCTCAGATCTATCAGTATTATAATGAGTTTGTGACCAAAATGATGCTCTTAAAATATGATTTAGAACAGTGGTGGTAAGCCTTTTTTGCTGGTGGGTCATTTTTATTACTTTTGATTTTTAGAAAAATGAAATGGGTCACAATTTATTTACTTGCTATTTTTAGTGAGAAACTTGTTGGATTTTAGCTACTAATGTTTTGACCCAGGTTTATATTTAGTTGTCTTTAGTCTCACACATGCAGCACTCATAGCTGTGCCAAGGCGATTCCTAGTGGTGGATTTGATGAAATTCATGGAGGAAAACAACTGTTCACATGAATAAGATGAACCAAACATTGTTAGCAAACATTGATGCAAAAGAATTTGGTAGAGTTCCATTCTGCAAGAATAAGATTCTCTACTTCTATTGATTGTTGTTCTGGTTACACCCAAAATTGATGACTCCAATTCCTTTTCTTGTAACTTCAGATTAAGATCAAGTCTTCCATACTGCACTTTCTTGGAAGTCAACTAATTCCATTTCTAAATTGTCAATGAAAAGCTGATAACTGAATATCTTCAAATTGAATAGTATGGGGGAAATGGAGGAATTATAAGTTTACATACATACACATTTTTAAATGTATACTATACATATAAAAACATTTCATTGTGTTTCAGCTGTTTATTTTGGTGGGAGAATAAAATAATTTTAAAACTGTAAGGCAGAAAATATTAAAAATTAGTCGTATTTTATTTAAAGAGCTTGTGGGTCAGTGGTTTGCCATCACTGATTTAGTGATATATATTTATGATAGTAATAGGAAAATCAAAGTAGCATTTTCACTACAAAACCTATATCCCCCCCCTGCAGTTCAAAAGTTTGGGGGGAACATGTTCCCCTGTTAGTTATGCCCTCTGCTTGTTATAAGGATTTTGTACTACTTTCATGTCCAACTTTTGATACATGTAGCTATACCATTTGTTATTAATATTTGGAATGAAAATTGCGAAAAGTTTCTTTCCATAATAATAATGGTACATTAATGCAGGAGAAATCAGGGCCTTCAGTCTGAAAGCATTTAGATTGTTTGGGTAGTATATTTCTCCAACACTTTTTTTTTTCATTAGCTGATGGCTGTGATTGTATACACTGTACACTATACAAACCTAAGCCCCATATAAATGTTTTCCATTATTGTCCCAGGTAGTCTAAATTTTCATCATGGATAAGATGACCCTCAACTGCAGAATCTTGAAAGGAAACTCCCTTCAAAATTTCCAAAATTAACCAATTTCTCTGAAGAAGAAAGCACTCTCTAAAATGTTAACCAGTGGTGTCCAGTTTGGTGCTGCTTTCAAAGCAAATTTGAAGGTAGTTGTGAGGATCAGACCCGAGAACCAGAGAAAAATAAATAATGCAAGGTTAGTACGTATCAGCACCATAGTTCATTTTGATAGAGGACATCAGATTTTCAAGTTACAGCTGCATTAAGAATAGCCCTTTTATTGGTTTGCTAATGCCTATATTATGCCATGTATTATATACTGGCATTTAGTTCCAGGAAATGGAAATTTAATTGCATTTTCTGGGAATTTGATAAAGCAGTTAAAACTAAAGGGATACATTAACAAAAACTGATCTTTATTGAGCCAATTTGTATAAGATTCATCAAAAAAAATATTAGATCTATTGGCCTATAACCAAAATTTTTACACTGCTCACTAAAAATATTTTTTATGCATGACATTGACAACTGCATGTGTGTGGATTATGGATTAGAGTAAAATGAAGTTTAAAAAGATTGGATTTTGGAATAAGCATAACGTGTAAAGTGGTGGTAAAAATTTGCTTATTATTCTAGTTTTGATATCTTTGTACATTAATTTATTATTCATTAGTTTCTACAGCATAGCTATTAAAATTTCAGCTCAAATCCCGTAGTTAGGCATAATTGGTTGCTTAAATTTTGATGTATATTGTAGTGGATAGTGGTGACAGTTTATTTTTTCCACAACCCAAATCAAGGTGTGAGAGTACAATTGTTCATATAGGAAGTAATTCATGCGACTCTTTAGTAGTGAACTAGAATTTCTTTAGATATTTTTAGTTTGTGTATTTTGGGTCTAAAAGCATCTTTAGACTCATATTTAAGATGGTATAGCTAGTAGCTGAACTCCAGTTGAGGGAAGTAAATCTTTTAAATATCTCTTAACAGATGTACAAAAGCAAAACCTTAAGTTATGAACTATTACATTGTGGGCTGGATTAACTTGGAATATTATCTGATTCGTGGAAAACTGGTTGTGAAGCAAGTTTTGTACATTAAGTTGTGGGTGCTTAAAAAAAAAATATAAAAAATATGAAATTTAGATAGTGTGCCTATGAAATGTGCTAGCACACACAACTTGTTGCATACTAGTACTTGTGGGTGAAATGTATAGCAGTGAATTTAGCTTTTTTCATTTATGATGGTGATACATTGTGTGAGAAATTAGGGATGTTTCTCTAAAAGCTTTGGAATGTTGTTATTCCTCACATTATTTATATTCTTTGCAAGATGACTATGTATGATGAAAAAGTATGTGATTACTGCTGCTTTGTCTAGTCATCATAGTTGTAAACATTTTTCCAAATGATCATCCTTGTACCATACCATTTTTAGTTTCTGCACTTTCTGAAACATTAGGCTCGGGTTAAAGAATTGAACTTCTAATCAGGATATTAGAATAGGATATTAGAATACTGTAATTGGTTAACTATGATAATTATTCATTCAAGGGCAGCAAGGTGGGATTCAGTTCTTGGAGCATAATTTGGAATCAGATTGGTAAGAGTAATTTCTTTTGGTTTGAACAAAATATGAAAAGATTTATTTTATTTCATGAAGACTGTAGTTAGTTGCTAAAATTCATGCATGTCATTATCAGACATGGGGTTGATTGCATAATCACCATCATAGATTATGATTATTAATCATAATAAATATATAATCAAAATTAGAATCAAAATTATGAATGTTATAATCAACGATTAAAGTGTATTATGGAATAAACATATCAATTGTTCTTTGTAACTGACCATGTGATAATGATGGAAGAATAATTTTATGAAAGACATTTTCTTTTGTGACTTTTTTTAGTATGAAATATAGTATATATACTAGAATACTGCTGTATACACTGTACATTTATTCATTAACATATTCTGCTTGTATGCTATTACTCAGGATTCCATATTTAAATACACATAATCAATATCTAACATGGTAATTGTAATTTAATCAACATTTTTAAGCCATGTAATCATAATCAATTCATAATCAACACTTGCAAATCCACTAATCATAATCAAATTTTGTAATCAGCCCCATGTCTGGTCATACAGTATACTGGATTGTGCT
Organism: Bathynomus jamesi; assembly: GCA_023014485.1. Lineage (NCBI taxonomy): Eukaryota > Metazoa > Arthropoda > Malacostraca > Isopoda > Cirolanidae > Bathynomus > Bathynomus jamesi. The sequence goes on from JAJOZX010000784.1 coordinate 1,024,027, forward strand.
TGTCCAGCCACCCATTTGTCATACTTTTGTCTGTGCCTCAACTGAAGAAAAGTAAATGACCCTAGGTAATTTATGGCCTTTAAGAAATTTAGCTTATTTCGAGATAGATCTCAAATATAACCTATAGCCATGATTCAGTTTTCTAAGTCTTAATATGAAGGTTTAAATGTTTTTACTTGCATTTGAAGTGAAACGTAATGTGAACCATATCTAAAGCTTAAAGCAAAGAAGGTTACTTTGGCTTTGAAGTTTAATCTGATAAATGGGAAATGTCATCTAAATTTGCTTTGCTGAATGAAGCATTTGATCATTTAACTGATAGGCTCGAAACATTTTAGGGTAGTTCGTAAGACCAAGATTTGCTTCATGGTTTTACGTTATGAAACTACAAGAATATTATTTGCTTTTTAGCAGAGTTCTGGGACGAATTCAATCCTTTTCACGATCTTTCTACAGCTCGAAAAGAACTTTATGAATGTGTCAGTATCCGAAAATGGTGGAAGATTTGAAAGGTGAAATTTTGATGAAAGAATGGCCAAAAGAGTATGAAGAAATGGGAAAGAAAAGCCCAGACGCAATTGAGAAAGGGTTCTCAAATTATGACTAGACAATTCAAACAATAAAGAAGCGGTTGGAAGTAGAGAATGGTGGGTTGTTGAATGGAGTTTTGTCATTGATGTGCTGAGGAATAGATTTTTTTAGATAATTCGTGAGAGGTACTTAAGGAAATGTAATTGGATTCAAATTCTCCACTTTTCTTTTTTCCGTTTCCTCTTTGCCAATGTTAAACCGAGTTTGTCATTGTGTTCCTGCATTTATTAGGGATAGTTATTTTAGCACTTCATCAAATCTTTAGAACCATGATGGTGTTGCAGTTATGTCTACTTTTCATTCCAGATGCACAAAAATCGTAGATGTTTGAAATTGGTATATGACAGTTTCGAAGAGTCATTGTACATATTCTTTCATTTCGAAGCATTTGCAGTAAATGGTAATGCTTTGATGGTGCTTCATGCGCGATACTTCAAGTATAATATTTTCAAATACGTCGCTTACGCAAAGCACTTAAAAACACTTTGTACGTAAGGTTGATGGTGAATTTATTGAAATTTGGTTAGGTTAGTTTTGATCTGTGTAATTTTATTACACATTTTACTCGCAGGTAGCTCTCCCATATAATCTATTTTGGATAATAAATATTCATTGGTTTCACTTCATTAAAGGAACAGTTGGAGAGAGAAAGGAAGCTCGCGCCGAGAGAGAGCACTCGGACAGTTTGATCGACCTCTACTAAGAGTTAAGAAATTATCATAGATTTTGCAGTTGGAGACTAGGGAGGGAGAACTTGAGGCTAAAATTTATATGGAGTGTATTTAGTGAGAATGAGTGTTTTCGCCTTTGGATCGAAGAAACTTAAAGGTCGAACATCTGATTGTTAATTAAATGGTATTTCGAAAGTGATAATTAGAAGTAGGATATGAATTGTGATGAGTGGGATTGGAAGAGAGGTGGCGAGGGGAATAATTTGGGTCGGTTATAGGGTGATTGTAAAGGAACTATACGCTGGACAAAGGTGTAGACTAATAGAAATGATTGCTAAATACTTGCTTGAAATGTGCAAGATTTAGTAAGAATACAAGTGCAGTGTGAGAAAGCAAGTGGTAATCCATCCATTGTGTTCTGCCTATCAGGCAGGTCCAACTCGCGTGTCCTGCCAAAGTGTTCTATCCTTTTCATCTCATGGTAGCTCCTGCCTGCCTTCAAATCGTCCAGCATTGTAACAGAATTAGAAGATCCACCTGAATTCCTAATCAATAAATTGAAGCAAAATTAGTTGGAAAACGAGACGAGCCTTGCGCTTTAATTTATTATCACGAGTTCTTATATTAGAGGTACTCGATATAAACATTTGGCATATTTAGTATAGTAAATAAGAGGCATTTCCTACATTTAAGAAATTAATTGTTTGAGATAATGCGTGTTAAATTTCAAAATCCGTTTTGACACGTCTCGGGAAACGATGTAGTAGACAAGATGAACGTTACTTTTAAGTGATGATTAGACGTAAATATTTCTAAAACTGCTGTGATCGATTCAAAATAATTAAGTAGGGTTTTGTGGTAAATTACCCATGAAACTGAATCGAAGTTGTGTTGAAAGTTGAGGAAAATTCTATATCTAACTTGATTACGAGCGAGGTTTTCCTTTGTAACTTCTGAATAAAGAAGAAAGGAAATTACAGCTCGGTGGCTTTTAACTTTTTTCGTTCCCTCCTTCCTGTTAGCAAAGCGTCAGTGATTCGCACCAGATTAAAAAGTATTTGCAGAACCTCGTCAAGGTTTTCGTCGGAGATCAGGCGAACACTGAGAAACTCCGCTACCTTCTCTTAATCGCAGCCAAACGTTTTTACATCAGCCGCGAGTCTGTCGACTCGTGTGACGCCGAGACGGACCAGATTTTAGAGGTAGAGAACCCTTTATAAAGTCTCTTAAGCATTCGATTCCTGCTTACTGTATTTAAGATCCCTATTTGTATTCCATACGTGGTTTCTTGTTTTGCTCTTGGCTTTGATTACTGTTAATGTTTATATCATGAGACCTAATGGAAGCTTATTTTGTAGAACCCTTTTTGCATGGTATTTTACACAATCTCCGGTAGATATGCGAACTATTTAGAGATCTTGAGGAATGATGCAAGGATGCACTACATTTAGCAGAAAAGAAGCGCGTTATTAAGCTTATCTTCATTTTTCTGAAGTTGCAATTAATTTTTCTTAATGAAAAAGGTGTAACTGTAGTAATGAGCTTTAGTGTTTTGATGGTGTGAAAAACGTCTCCGTTTGAAATGAAGGATCCTTGGAAGAGAATGTTCAGACGAGTGATTAAAGCTTTGGCACATGACATGACATAACCATGACTAGAGGTTTATTCACTCGTGTAAATGTTCATGCATCTTAAATTAGGACTATTAAGTAACGTTATGAACGTGTTTATTACCAGAAATCAAACTTCAAAATGTAGCTATTCGTTAAGATTTGAAGAAGTTCAATTTCTTTTCTGGTTGGATGATTGAACTCTAGTTCATGACGTGTTTAAAACATGACTAGAGTTTCACTCATCCAGTCAGGAGAGGCGAAGTCTGCCAGAATACTTGGGAGTTGGGAACGATTTTTTTTATTTTCACTAAACTGCGGTGAGCAGAATCGTGTTCGCGTATCAACAGTGGAAAATTTTGAATGTCCTTTGGTACTGATACTGTATACGATAATTTCCTTACAACCGTAACCTTTATTGCACCCGTAACTCGCTTGCCACCAAATTAGTTCATTCAACCATTATTTGTGCTCCTTTCGAACATTCATACCATTCAATTTTCCAGGTATTTAAACATATCTCACCCGTTTAGTACTGTTTAGTACTAGTTCTGCTTCATAAAAATGTTATTCACAAGACCCATGAATTATTTAATCCATTTCAAGACTGACCCATTAATAAAATGTTTTTGCTTTATTTTCTCGTTCAGTGATCAGGACCTTATTTTGCCTTATAGCAATTTATGACTTCCAATACTGAATTTGAAGGTTTCTAATTTGCTGGCATTGATGGTGGTGGTATTTTATTTTAAGGAAAATATTTGTGGTGGTTGAAGAGTCGTATCGAGTGGTCAGACCTGAAAAATACCGACAATTCCTTTGGTGAAGAGATCGTATTGCAACACGCCACACTTGAACCTCCGATAAACGTCCATAAACTGACAAAACCTCCCCGTTTTGCATTCCGCTAATTTGTCTCCCGCAGTCTTCGAAATTACAAAGATGTACAGGTAAACGCTTTATGGTTTAGTAAGAGTAGACCTTTTCACTGAATCTCGCTATATTTTGACATTGAAGAGGAAAGTTTTATTTTTTCTAATTTCAGACGCAGAGTTTGTCTTCGTGTGTACAAGCCACTCAAGACGACAGTTCATTCACTCGTTTCATAAGGAAGATTTTAAAATCTGACTACCGTTCGTGCGGCTGAAAAAACCATGAAAACTTGCTGGGAGTTTGTATGGTCTCTAGCGAAGGAAATCTGTAAAAGTAACCAAAACCTTGCTACTTGCAGGAAAGCGAATCACCATCCCATTGTAGATACGTCAGAGAATTTAGTGTTGGTTTCATACTTCCTTTGTGGAGCGACTCCTTTTAAAAGAAATTTTCACCTATCATTCCCCTCCAGTCTCCTTCCGGCGTGATGACAAATTATGTACCAGTAACACCCTTTCATCTCCGAAGGACTCCAGTTCTCATGAGTTAAATTCCTCGGTCATAAAGATCCTTTTCAGACGAGTGAAGTACCCCACATACAAAAGTAATGGTAACAGTAATAGATGAAAAATATAGTAATAGAAGAAATGAAAAGTAATAGAAACAGAAACCCAGTAATAGACCCCATGTCTGGTCACTATTGACTCTCACCCCTCACCCACGTAAACCAGTTGCTGGCTGTGTCGTGTAATGAACCTCTGCCATGCATTACTAGCGCTTCACACTTCTGGATGTTAATAGAACAAATAATTTATCGAGCGGCATAAGTGAAGTTTGTACGAACTCCATTGAACCTGAAAATGAAATTTCCCCTGACCAATATCCTTCCACCTCTACCTTTTATATGAGTGTACTTGACCTGAATGGCATGTTCTACATCTCAACGGGTGGAAAAACGTTTAATATCTAATTGGAGCAGTTTTCAGTGGGCATGTTGGGAAGTGCATAATCGGGAGAAGAGCAATGAAGCTCCCTTTCGCCATCCTGTAGCGGTTATGACTAGGGGAGAAGAGTGCAGGGGGACTCCTTGTGTAGGCGGCTATCACGGAATTAAAAATGAACCTTGGCACTCCTCATCATCCCTTTGGATGAGGCATAAGTGGTGGTGGAGTTTGGCACTGCTTTCTAACGCTGTTAATGGCACCAAAAACTAAATTTTGAAAGTTTGTTTTATTAATGGAGATTTAAAGTTTTTTTTTAAATAATGCTATTAATTAGTACTTCCCTTTTTTAATTCTTTAAGGATGATTCTCGCAGCATATGCGTCACTGTCGCCAAAAAGTATAGGTTTTATTGTTCAAAATTGAATATTTTGGCATCGTCATTGAACCGATGCACATTTTGGGTTCCTTTCCCCCACCACTAAATGACATTTGTAGAAACATTTATAGAAATAAGGCATTGTAGTACAATTTATAGCATTATTTTTGGTGGGACTTTAAAGTACCTTCCGTCGTGAAAGGGTTAAAAGCATATTAAGTTTTTATTTTTATAGTTTAATTATTAATTAATGAAAGTGAATATTTGGGCCATGTGAAGTATTTTAAGACTTAAAAAGTTTGACAACTTCGTAGTGTCTTCAAACATTATTCCTTGTTGAAATCACCTCAGAGCAAAATTGCACGTTTTCCTATTAAATATTTTTTTATTGCCAAAAAGTGTATATATGAATAGATTTTTATACTTATATATGATTACTCGTAAATAAAATTTAAACTTTCTCCGTTCTTTAATTTTACAAAGGGAATGGTTTGCAAAGCACCTCCTTTAAGAGATAGTGGGAAGAAGTAGGCTCCACGCACCCTTTATTTTTGGGGTTGGGGTGGGTATAAAATGTTGGTTTGTCTTTTACTAAACTTGACAACCCTTTTAAACTGGTTAAGAAATGTGCTTTGTAATCTTGAAAATATCTTCAGGAATAAGGAACCACACCTGCAAGTGTTCTCTTTAAATATTAACAGACTGCAATATGGGAGAAAATTCACGACTACTTCCTCTTTTTGCCTTTTGGTTTTGAAATGTTTACTGGGATGCTATTTTAAACTGGTTTGGGTTCTGCACCAATACTTCTGCACAAAAATCCAAATTCATTTTGGCAGTTGTAGTTCTGCAATTTGTTTGATATGGTATTGAGGGCCACGCATTTTTCAACGTCGCTATTAGTAAATACAGTGTCGTGGAACAAACCGTCTGGAATCTGAAAGATTTGTAAAACGTTAGTAGAGACATTTTATTTTGAACTGCTGTAAGTAATGTTTAAAAAAAAGAAGGGGTAGCTTTAGTTATTCATTAGTTGTGATTTTGATAAAATTGCTTGGTGTACCCGCGCCCGATTACCTAAATTCTCCCCTAAAGTTTAAAGCGCAAGCAATATAAGAAAAGGAAGCCGAGAGTAGAATTGGTTGGATGGAACATGGTCGAAGAGAATCTTTCTAAAGATTGTAAAGCAGCAGCTAGTCGAAGGTTTTTATCGATTTCATAAGTTAGAGATGGGTGAACTTGGTCTCGTAAGATGACCGTGCTGTGTACTAGTTAATATTACTAACCTCTTTTTGTTATTTAAAAAATATATTTTATTCAAATATTTGTGTACTTACCAAGTAATAATTGAAGAGCCAAATGGACTTGTGGATTCGGAGTTTCGATCTTAGTTTTGTGATTCCTCCAACCCAAAATAAATCGACATCTAAAATAGTTCAAAATTTAATTATTTCCAGAAATGAATGGGTTGTTAAAGGATATTTAATTATCTGTATGTAGAGTTTTCCTTCTCGGAAGTTGTAGATAGATTTAAACGGGGTGGTATATAATTCGTATTGCGCTGTCCCCTACAGTAGCATTCGTAAAAGAATCCTTTTTTTATTGAGGGAATTTTCTCGTGAAACTCCTAATCTGTCTACAACCTTTAAACATGAAACTTTAAATAAATTCTAGTAAAATTTAGTATCGATCATTGGAGGAGACCGTGCGATCGCGCTCCGCTTTTGTTCACTTGATCAGAAAGGATTGATGGTAGCTTTTAACACCTTTAATGAACCGTCGTAGGTAAAGTTCTTTAATTCATACGAATTTTACAAAATAATTACAATAATAATTCCACTTACCACGATCGCTCGAGAAATAGTTGAAAACTTCAGTGATATTTTCAGAAAAATAGAACACTGCTCCCAAATTTAAGCATTCTTCATAAGCATTTTGGAAAGTTGCATAAGTATAAGAAATTAGGATACATTTTTTGTTGATCATTTCAAATGGAAAACTGCATTCTGGCATGGAAGAGGAAATAAACTTGGAAGTAACCAATGTAAATATTACTTTATAATTTACTATTATGTAAATGTATTTCAGTATATACAATTTTAAAAACTTTTGATTTATGAATTCCATATACAACAAAACAAGGATTCATGTGAAAGGTATACAAAATTAAGATATACACGAGGCATCCTCTTGATCTGAATGTATACATGATCTCTGCTGATAGTTTTAAAAAGTTTTATTGACAGGCTAGCTTTAAGCGTTCGTTATAGCAAGTAATGAAACTATTCCGTTTGCTCTTATGAAATTTGAAAAGGATAGCCATAATGAAAAATGGGTTTATCGGAGCACAAGCTTTCGGCCTATACTAAGGTCTTCAACAGGTGCGATGACAACAAATGTAGGCCAAAACCTTGTTCCCTGAGAAATCCATTTTTCATTGTGGCTTTATTCTCCAAATTAGTCTTCTCATGATTGAGAATATTCACTTAATGTTCAGGAATTTTATCATGATTTTATCTGTTGCAACAGTTCCTTTAGTGTATTTGAGATGAGAGCTATATAATGGATGGGTAATATTCTAGGTGGCAACTGAAGGTTTCAAAAGGACAGTAGTCCTCCACATGACTCCAGATTCCTGGGATCTTGGGAGCATTGCTCCAGTAAATTTGACCATGAGAAAAAGTTAATTTGGGTTTAGGTTTTGTCGTATGTCGTCAATTCAAGAGTTTACTATCATTAACCTATCTAGTGGTGTAAGGGGAAAAAAAGTAAATTCAGAGCTGTGCTCCAGTAAATTTTTTCAAATCTGGAGTCATGGTCCTCCAGACATCGACGAAGAGGAACAACAGAATCCATAAAATGACGGGCTCATGTCTAGGTATTGGCAGATACAGAAAAGAATAAGAGCGTACTCAATGTTAGACGTTAAATATTCATGTAACGTCATTTTCATACTAATAAACTAAAGGAAGAGCGATGACCTTTCAGATTTACAGAATTTTAATCAAACATTTAACTTAAAAACTACAAAGGAAATCGTCAAATACAGGAAAGTGACGAATATTCTACGATCATATAAATATTTGAGTTTGATACTGAATCTTTTTTGAGCTTTGTTTTGCCTTGATAAATTTTCTTTTTATAATTCATGACATCAGCTCTTTGCCCGACGCTGCGCTATACTGTATTTATTATTTATTTAATTACTTTTACTTTTATTTACTTTGTCCTATTTTTGCTTTTAAGAACTGTACAATGGATTTTTTTTTCTTTTGTATACTGTACTTGATACCTATACATCTTAAAGTATTTCTGTATGACTGTATCAATACCTATCCTTACTAAAATTTCCATACTTATAACTACTTATTATGAATTATTTTTAAACAGAAGAGAAGTATTAGTAATACAGGGTGTGTATAGCGTAACGCAAGTGAAGAAGCAAATCCGATTTGAACTGGTTGAAACTAGTTTAAAATTTTTTTTTTATTTAAATGTTGAGCACCTCTTATAGGCCTTACTATCAAATATACAGTTGTTATAAAGTACATGTATATTACTTGTCCATGTTCACTTGCATTGATATAATTCAAATCTGATTCTCTCTTCACTCGCGTCACTTTATACACACCCACTACAAAAAGCTTTATTTGGATCATTCTCATTACCTAATTAACTTATTATACCTTTTGAGGTAAAATTGAAGGCGGAAAATCATGTAGTAAGAACAGCCCAATTTTAAGTTCTATATTTTTATATCAATGGCAGAATAGAATGTGTGGTTAAGTTACTCTTGGTCACTAATTTTTGTACCAATACCTTGCTGAAAATTTTGGTCACGTTGTGGCTACGTCGCAACACCGCTTCCAGTTAGATCAGCGAAACGAAGTGACGTTAGATCCGTTCAGTAGATGGATGGGCGACCGTCTTACGTGTTCAAATGATTCATCGACCAGGATAAATTGGATTCCACGTAGAGCCATAGGTCCCTTCCGTCGCTTGACCTGACTACGTTACGAAGGAGGTTTAACAACTTCAAACATTATTATTGATACACATACATGACTCACTTGTGTGGTGTATGACTAAATCATACTTTGGACGATCACGTTCCTGAACCATTTTTTCAAAGTATCTTCTCCCATGCAGAGTATCCCCTTAGGGGGCAAATTGTGGGTTTAATTAAGAAATAAAAGATAAATATTATTATGCGGAAAGATTATAGATCAAATACTGAATAAAACTAAATCGTGGTAATGAAGCGACATATATTTTATTCGGATTTAAAGAAGTTATCGTAAAAATTGAACAGAAAACTTTGATCCAATTTACTGTATAAGTGACATTTTTAGGTTCAATAGAAATCATTTTTCATAATGAGCTTTTGTTATAACCTAATTGGGTGCATTTAATTATACCGTATAATAGCACGAAAGGGCAGAACATTATTAAAATCAGGAGAGATCTCGATATCATTCTTCGTCACTGGGAATTTTAATACGTATCTTATTTCAAAATTTATCCGAGTTTACATTCAAAGAATAGAGACCTTCATCATCGTCAAAACAAATTTCTTCATTTACAAAATATGCTTTGGATTATTTATAAAATAAATTATGAATGAAAAAAGATTTAAACTATATATATATATATATATGAAATTGAGGGGGTCGCGCGTCTTAAGGTACCTAAGCGCCATCACAGGTGAATGTGTTTTTGATGATCATAACGATGGAGTGGTCAGAGTGCACGGTGGTCATGGCTATGGAGAGGCAAACGTGGACGGTGAGAGTGTTGGATATGGCTGTATCGTTTGATCTAGCGATTGTAAATACGTTTTTCAGAAAGAGGGAGGAGCATGTTATTACGTACAAGAGTGGAGGCAGAACATCGCAAATTGATTTCATAATGTATTGGAGGGCGCAATTGGCCGAGGTGAGGGACTGCAAAGTTATTCCAGGAGACCATGTGACGCCACAACACCGGTTGGTAGTCATGGACAGTGGCGGTCCTAGCTTACATGACGCCCTGGGCGAACCTCACCTTCAGCGCCCCCCCCCCCCCCCCCCCCCCCCCCCCCCCCCCCCCCCCCCCCCCCCCCCCCCCCCCCCCCCCCCCCCCGTTCGCCAACACACATTCGAATCCCCCCAAAATAAAGGACAGACATAACTCTCTCACAAAATAACTTTTTATTGGACTAATTGTTGGAACTTCAGAACCAAAACAGAGACTCAAATTTCTGAATTTTACAAATCCTTCATCACGTAAATAGAATAACTCACTTAAGAGAATGTAATTATGATACTATGAACAGGAAAAATACAAATTAAATTGCACAACTGCCATAAATAAACTAGAGAATCAAATTTCTAAATTGTACAAATGCTCTATCACATAAATAGAATAAGACACTTAAGAGAGGGTAATTATTATGCTACACTTTGAACAAGAAACAAAATAAATTGCACCACAGCACAACTGCCATCTAAAGCCTGACTCTTCTTACCTTCCTTGATGCAAAGTCATGAATTAAATCATCATATGAAATCTGCTCAGCAATTGTATGATTTATACTGATGATGGCCAGACCGGTAAGGCGTTCCTGTGACATAGTTGACCTCAGGTAGGATTTGATGAGCTTCAGCTTTGAAAAGCTCCTCTCTGCTTCAGCAACAGTGACTGGAAGAGTAAGACCAATTCTGAGAGCAGTCCACAAATTTGGATATATTTCAGAGAGCTCCCTTTCATGGATAAATGTCAGCAGTTCAAGCAAGGATATGGTCTTTGATGGCAAGTCAGGCAAGTTCTTCAGCTCCTGTGCAAGCTCTCTGCCATCCAAGTCAGATTGTCCCTTAAAGTGTAGTGTAGTACTAAGGTTCACACATTGTTCTGTCAGCTCCTCAAATGTGAGATTTTGGAAATGTGTCAGCACTCCAAACTTCTCTCCCACAATTTCCAACGTGGAAAATCTTTCCTGAATGGCTGATGTTGCAGCATCAACCACTGCATTGAAAAATGTCACCTCCAGCTTCTTCAAAGCATCAATCAAGGGCTCATCAGATGCTTCATAGGAGAAGTGCCGCTTTGTGGACCTCAGCCGTTTTTGTTTTAACACAGCCTCCACATTCATTTGTTCACAGATATCTGTGGCTGCCATTTGTGCAGCCACAAAACCTGTTGCCCTGTAATTGCGGAGACCTCTCTCTGTTTTTTTTAGGAGATTTACTGCAACATCAACGTGCATGCTAGGAGACTGCATCTGCTTGCTCACATGCTGAATTTGGCACAACAGGTCATGCCACACCACTGAACAAATGGCGAAGCGGTATGACCCAACCTCCTCTGACAGAGATTGAGCCTCGACCTTTATTACAGAGTCTTTGGTGTGGTCCCTCACCTCGATCAGTGCATCTCTCACTGCAGCTGCCTGATATCTCAGGGGCTCCACACTCTTGATCTTGCTTTCCCACCTTGTATCAGACCACATCTTCAATGTGATGTTCACATGTTTTTTCAAAATGGCCATCGTTGTGTGGAGGCTGAAAACAAGTTGTAAAGCTTCTGCAAGATGCCAAAGTAACTTGTGGCATCAATAGATCCCTTAGCAGCATCGGCCACAAGCAAATTCAGAGAATGAGCCCCACATGGAACAAACAGAGCTCTGGGATTAATTTCTAGGAGCCTGGATTGAACACCCTTGTTTTTTCCCCTCATGTTGGCCCCGTTGTCGTATGATTGTCCTCTACAGTCCATGAAAGGAACTTTTAGCTCCTCCAGTCTCTTCAGAATCAGAGATGCCAAATGTTGACCAGTGGACTCCTCTGCCTCCAAAAACCCCATGAAATGTTCCTTTATATGGGGCTTCCCCTCCAGTGACACAACCCGAATCACAACTGACAACTGTTCAGTGTGGCTGATATCTGGAGTGCCGAGGTAGCTGGTGTGACTGGAGGTCCCTTTTTGGACACGGTTAATGTGCTCTTGCATTATAGGATCAAATTGTGCCATCAGTTCAACTTCTTTCAGAAAATTGCCATTTGATGGTGAGAACAATTTTTCTGTATGTCCCTTTAGTGCCAAATTCCTAACTGCCAGAGAATGCACAATAGCAGTGAGACGTGTCAGCACCGCTCTCCATCTCAACTTCTCAGCCTCCAGAAGTGCCATCTCCTGCTTGTCAATGGTCTCCCCCTTTCTCATCCTCACTGCCAGTTCTTTCCAGATTTTCATAGAATTTAGGTGTTCTGAACTGTTGTCATGTGATGTGAGCAATGAGCTTGCATGCTTCCAGTCCGAGAGTCCCAAACTTGTTAAATTTATTTTCCTCTTGGAAAATAATGTACAACAGAAACAGAAAAGGCTGTTGTTTTTTAAGGAATAGACCAACCAACTTCTGGTTATATTTTCCCCACTAACCAATGACTTCCTGAAGTATTGATGGTGGAAACTTCTTCCGTCACTGTCGTTTCTAGGGAATACAAAGTCAGATGGTACTTGACTTGGTCCCCTGGAAACCAGTTGTGTCCGAATTCTCTGTCAGAACTGAAGGCCAGTTAGCAGGGTCGGTGGACAGAGACTCATCCTCAGGAGGCGATTCTGCTCCAGGCATTTCTAATAGAAAGAACAAGAGCATTACTCATTAGTATACACACCTAAGTTAGATAACACATTATTCACAGCACTTTGTTATGGTGGTGGTGTTATGGAATTATGGTGGTGAAACACCACACATACCCAGTAACCCAGACCCAGTGATAATAACATTATAATTTATAACTGTTTGCAAAATGCTTTGCAGGGATGCACACACATACACATACACACACACTCACAGACATATGTGCACACAAACTCACCTGAAGAGTCCTGCCGGGGAGAAGTAGAAGCAAATGGGTCTTCATCCTCAGGATCAGACTGCATTTGTGGAGACATATGTGAGGCTGAGGAGGTAGATGGCTCCTCAGCCTCAATAATGGCAGAAGTAGACGGCTTCTCATCCTGGCTAGTGGCAGAGGGTGTTCCAAAATATTTCAAAAGTGCCCCTGCAAATAGTAAAATAGAACATAACAGACCAATGCATGAATAGTAGCTAGTACAATTAATTTAACATGTTATTAAGCACAATTTATTAAACTTTTAGAATAGGAAACAAATGAATAATACAACCTCCTTGGTTAATGGCTAATTATATACATAATAGTACACTTCAAATGACTCAGAAAGCTATATCACAAAATAGCAGTGCAATATAGCAGTGAAGAGTAGATGACATAGCTCTATACCTTTATCTTTTGCTCGTTTCTCCTCTTCTTCTTTCCTCTTTTTTCTAAACTGAGCACCTGATAGCTTTGACCTCTTCTTATCCATTTGCGGTTATTTGACAGACCTTAGTGGCTTAGTGTGAAGATTCGTTCTGTAATAAATAATATACATTTCACTATTTAACCAAACCCAGAAAAATAACATTACATATGTTAAAGTATGGGCCTTTATTCCCAATAATATTAATCTGGAAGCATTTTGCATTGTTTAGGTCTTTTATGGGAAGGTTTATGGAAAATGCAATAGATGGTTTTTTATTAATAAAAATATATTTATTGATCTTTTATTATTTTATTTTATTTTTATTTTTTATTTATTTCTTTATTTATTTATTCTTATTTTTATTTTTTTTTTTTTGCAGGCGCTCATGCCGCCCCTCCACAAATGCTGCCCATATTGCCCATATGAGGAACCGCCACTGGTCATGGATGTGATGTTGAAAAGAGGAAGAAAGACCCGAGGAACAACAGTGAGGAGAATTATTAGGTGGTACAAACTGAGAGAGGAGGGGAAGAAACGGGAATTTAGAGAGAGAGTGTTGAGTGAAATCCATGTTGATGAACAGAATGTACAGGATTGGTGGATACATAATGCGAATGTCATGAGAACGGCAGGTAGAGACATATTGGGGGAAACATCAGGTAAAGTGTGGGAAGATAAGGAAGGATGGTGGTGGAGTGATGAGATCCAAAAAGCACTTCGAAGTAAGAGAGAAACAAAAGTTATGGGAAGAATCGAGGAGTGAAGAGTGTAAGGTGGTATATAAAGAAGCAAAGAGAGCAGTGGCGAGAGCAAAGGCGGAGGCATATCGGCAGATGTATGAGGATTTAGAGGATCGTGAAGGACAAAAGAAGATATACAGATTGGCTAAGAGCAGAAATAGAGCGACAAAAGACTTTACACAGGTAAAACAAATTAAGGGAAGGGAGGGGGCGGTGCTGCAAAGAGATGAAGAGATAAAGGATAGATGGAAGGAATATTTTGAGGAATTCTTAAATAAAAAAAAACCAAGATCTTTCTATGAGGATGGATTACCAAATGTAGCTATGACAGAACAAGTGGGGAGGATGGAAGTGAGTCGTGCTCTGAATAGGATGAAAAATAACAAAGCGACTGGCCCAGACGAGATACCAGCTGAGGCATGGAAGGCACTGGGAGATGAGGGGGTGGATCTGGTGTGGGATCTAATGCAGAAGTTGTTTGACCAGGAGGTGATTCCGGATGAGTGGCGGACCAGCATCATAGTGCCTATATTCAAAGAGAAGGGAGATGTACAAGATTGCACGAATTATAGAGGGATCAAGCTAATATCACATACAATGAAGATATGGGAGCGAATAGTGGAGAGTAGGTTGAGAGACGAAGCGGAAGTGTCAGTGGAACAGTTTGGATTTATGCCGGGAAGGAGAACGACAGACGCAGTTTTTGCATTGAAACAGGTTACAGAGAGGGGCAGAAGGCGTTGCACATGGTTTTTATTGACTTGGAGAAGGCATATGATAGGATGCCACGGCAGGAAGTTTGGAGATGCTTAAGGGAAAAGATGGTACCGGAGAAGTATGTTAAACTGATCAAGGGGATGTACAGGGGAGTAACAACTAAGGTGAGGAGTAGTGTGGGTGTGTCAGAGAGCTTTGGGGTGGAAGTTGGTCTGCACCAAGGATCAGCTTTGAGCCTCTTCCTTTTCAATGTGGTATTCGATGTGTTGACGGACAGGATTAGAGGGGAGGCGCCGTGGTGCATGATGTATGCAGACGATGTTGTGTTGAGTGGGGAGACGAAAGAGGAGGTGGAGCAGCAGTTGGAAAATTGGAGAGAGGCGTTGGAAAGTAGGGGGATGAGAATTAGCCGAAAGAAGACCGAATATATGAGATGTGATGTGCAGCAGGACCGAGGAGGGGAAGTGACATTGAGTGGAGAGCGTGTTAAGACGGTGGAGTATTTTAAATACTTGGGGTCAACAGTGGATGCAGAGGGGGGAGCAGAGAGAGAGATAAACTGTAGAATACAGTCGGGGTGGAAAAACTGGAGGGACGTATCAGGGGTGCTCTGTGATAAGAGGGTCCCAGTGAAACTGAAGGGAAAGGTATTCAAAACAGTGGTGAGGCCGGCAATGTTGTATGGAATGGAGACTGTGCCAATGAAGAAGAGCAACGAAAGAAAAATCGATGTGGCTGAAATGAAGATGTTGAGATGGATGTGTGGAGTGACGAGGAGGAATAGGGTCAGAAATGAGCATATAAGGGGAACAGTGAAGGTGGCGGAAGCATCTAAGAAGGTGCAGGAGGCCAGGCTGAGGTGGTATGGACACGTCAGGAGAAGAGAGGAGGAGTATGTGGGGCGCAGAGTGCTGGAGATGGAGTTGCCGGGACGGAGAAGAAGAGGAAGACCGAAGACGAGATGGAGGGACTGTGTGGTGGCGGACATCAGGGAGAAGGACTTGGAGGAGGACGCGGTATACGACAGAGGAGAGTGGAGAAGACGAACCAAAAACAGCGACCCCATGTAAAGATGGGATAATAAGCTGCGGAAGAAGAAGAAGATTACTATTTTCACCCTTCCTCTATCGTGTGGTTTGGGTTATAATGACCTTACGACACTAGAAGTATGGTTGAAAACCTTATGAAGCGAACTACTTTTTTCACCTCTATCGCCATATGGGCTCTGCCGCCCAGATGTGATGCGCGTCTTAAGGCCCCAATATCCCGTTCAACTGGTGGGAGATGATTGGGGTCGGGGTGGGACGCTCGGTTTCTGGGTGGCGGGAACAGCAGGAGGAGCGCGAGCCAATGAAAACATGGCAGCCACGCCGCTCTGCTTTCTGATTGGCTACCCGCTCCACGCGCCGAGAGGGACACGACACAAACATCCCGCCAGTACCTTAAGACTTGCGTTGCTGTTAGCAGGCGTCCTGTGTTCGTGCTCATATTGCTGAATATTGCGTGGATTATTCTATTCACCCGGCTTCTAACTATTATGAACGTGTGCAGCAATGTCTCACCGTGTTAGTGATAGTGATGAAAAATCAATGGAATCATTCTTTGCCAGAAATCGCACCCAAAGTTCGGCATAATAAGAAAATAAAAAATTAAAAAAAATATATATGAAAATCTATTCCAAAAACTCATCAACATCTTCATTAGCATACTTAGAACTCTAATTTAGCCAAAAATGAACATTCTAGCTCAATTAAAAACAGAGATACTATTGCCAGAATATTGCTGAACTTTGGAGGCGATTTCTGGCGAATTTTAATTTTGTCGCTTAGGTACCTTAAGACGCAGGACCCCTCATATATATGATGTAAATCCACAAGGAAAAAAAATGATGCCAAGGCCTTTCGTGTATTCAGAAGTACACCTCGTCAGGGAATGAAGGGAGAAGGCGAGATGACAAAAATATTATATATATATATATATAACGGGACGGAAAAATAAAAAGATTAGCACCTGATTAACAAGAGTTAATTAGAGGCAAAAGGTATTTTAACAAGATATTGTCAATTTTATACATTCTCACACTGTTATTGAAATTACTTTTAAAATGGATAAATGCATATTCTACAATATTCCTTTCAATTATATCTGTGTTTTTAACGAGCGCTTTAGAACTATCCCACTTGATACTATACTGTACATATGGTTAAATAATGCATTAGAATTATTTGCTGTTCTACACGCATATTTATGCTGTTTTACCCTAATATCTAACGTTTTACCCGTTTGGCCTATATATACTGAATTACATTGTGTGCATCCGATCGAATACACACAACCAACCGCATTATCCGGGCTATTCTTTATTAGGCGTGATTTAAGAGTATTATTATACTTAGGCTGACCATACGTACCGTTTTGAACGGGACAGTACCGTTTTGTATGGGTTTTTGTATGGGTTCTGTCACTGAAGAATAATTGTAAGCTCAATATGTTTATGTACTTACTTTTTCATGAATACAGAATATTACATAACCCCCGTCCCTTTTTTGCCATCCCAATGTCCCGTTTTTGTCTCAAGGAAATATGGTCAGCCTAATTATACTTAAAGACTACATTGATACCAATTGCTTTAAGTAAAGTCGGAAGATATTGAAAATTAACATGGTAAGGTAGGCTAAGGATATTTTTACGCTCAAATTCCTTTACAGTTACACTAATATAATACCTATTCTTGGCTTTCCTAAGGCAGTTATCTAGAAATGAAATAGGATAACATAATTTAGTACCAATATTCATGATATTGCATAACTCGAAATCTAAAAATTCAGGACTAACAACTCTCAATGCTCTAAGAAACAGAAAATAGAAGATTTAATCGAGAGATGATGGTCAGAATAAAAATGCACATAAGAGTTATTATTAGTAGGCTTCAGTGGCGGCCGCTCATTATGTGCTTACGTGCTACAGCACATCAGTTTTTAAAATACTTAAATAGCTAAATAATAAATCAATAAAATTACTTATAATGTCTTCTGTAATTTCCAATTTGATCTAAATTGTTTTCCGATTTATGAAAAAACGAATTAACTGCGCATTCTCTGCATTTCTATTTTTGTACTTATGTGCTGTCATCAGTATAGCACCCAAATCGAGTGAAATCAGACAAAGCGCATGCGCAGACGTGTCTTTCGGTCCAGTTTCAGATAAGGCGTGAATGTGCTACCAGTCGTTGCAGCACTTGTCAATGTGATGGATGTTCGATCGATTGCGTTTGATTTTTAAACTTTTTATACGTCTGTATGTGTTTTTGTTTACTCAAGTGTTGTATATAAATTATTAATTTTTATACAGATATGAATTCAGTGGACAATTTATTAAAAGTACCTTTTTCATCTAGAACATTAAATGAAAAAGCTCAAATAAAACAGTTAGGTAGGCCAACTCCCGATTTAAATTTAAGTCAGAAAGCCACAAGGGAAGCAACAATCGAGAATATTTAAGACAATTTCACAGAAAGATTTATGATGATTATAATTGGATTTGTGGTTGTGATGTTCGGGATGCTCTTTTCTGCTTTCCATGCCTTCTTTTTGGTAACAGTGATTCATTCAGTAACACGGGAGTGAAAGATCTTGGCCATTTTAAACAAGAAACATATAAACAATGTGTTGGATCTTAGTGTTCTTGGTAGTGTGAATATTGCAACACAGTTAAGTCGGGCCTACCATGACGCCATCAAAAAACACAATCAAGAAGTAGAAAAGAACATATATATTAATTATCAAAGGTTTTGCGATGCCTTTGAATTTGCCTTAAGAGTACATGATGAGAGTGAAACATCTGAAAATCGGGTATTTTCTTGGGACTCGGTGATTTTGTTAGTAGTTTAGATAGTGTGGTGAAAGAACACATAGAATCGAATCATGTTTTCAAGGGAACTTCTAAAACCATCCAGAATGAACTGCTAGATTGTATGTTGGAAGTTTGCCGTGAAAAGATAATCGAAGAAATGAAAGAGGCTGATTTTGTCGCTTTAATGGCAGATGAAACTACAGACATTTCTGAACATTCACAGTTGGTAATAGTATTTCCATTTCGTTATGTAATCAATGGCGTGCCTACTGAAAGATTTTGGGGATTTTTCAACCCGGAAGGTCAAAGGTGATTGACAAGTTCTGCAGTAAGAAAGAGCGTCGCATGAATTTCATTTTTCATAAATAAGTAAGTACTATATCTATCTATCTACCGTTAGTTGCGCAGAACATTTACTGTAATTCACGATGAATTAGTTCTATTTTAGGTAACGGTTCAGAATAGGGGCGCCACCTCAATTTTGTTTTTTCCACCAAAACATGCTAAAACCATTGGTTTTCCTGTTGTTTAGGATGAATGTGACCATCGCCATTACAGTAAATTATTGCTTGAAGTGATTTCACCCCCCCCCCCCCCCAACCCCTCCTATAATCTGGGGGACCACCGTGGGAACCGGGGGTTTTGGTTGGGGGAACACAGCACAAGCAATAATTTACTGTAATAGCGATGGTCAGATTTATCCTAAACAACAGGAAACCAATAGTTTTAGCATGTTTTGGAGGAAAAAACAGTCATGAAAAACATCAAAAACCATGAGAAAAACCTAGGTTTCATGGAAAACCTAACCTAAAAAATATAAAACCCTATACTGATCAATTTGTGACACGTGATCTTTACGGGGGCGAAGCCCCCGTACCCCCGAGACCTAAATTATACAAATTGGACACTACATTTAAAGGGAGAAACCATGCGAGCTCTACTAGCGTCACCACACACCAGTCACAAACCGAAGCCATTTTCAAACTGAAGTGAATGAACGATACGATAGTAGGGTTGCCAACTCAAAATTTCCTAGATTCATACCCAAAAATGTTTTTCATAATTTTCTAACTTCGTTTTTTTGACTATGCGACACATGCAATCAACGTATTTTAATGAGAGAAACAACTTTGTCTCTATGGTATTTTTCGAAATTTTGGTTAATTAAGTGGCGCCCGTATTCTGAACCATTACCCTATTTTATAATTTATCAGTTGTATATATATATATATATACCTATCAAAATTTTTTTGTGGTAGCACACAACTGTTTTAAGTCACGAGCCGCCACTGGTAGGCTTACAAAAAACTTCAAATTTGAACTGATTCAAGCATCTCCGAATTTTTAGATTCAGAAAAGATAAGCTTTCACCATTTTCTTTTTCAACCCTGAACTTAATAGATGGGACTAAATTGTTGAATCTTATAAGGAATAAGTCAACATCCAAATTGTTAGGCCAAAGGCATAAAATATCTATATACCTGTACCAAACAAGGTTAAAATTAATAATAGTAGGCAACATTCTGCTTTCAAAAAATTCCATATATAAGTTAGCTAATACCGGCGAGAGGGGATTACCCATCGCCAATCCAAACGACATAGCATAAAACTTATTTTCAAACTGAAATTTACAATCTTTGACGCAAAGCTTAATTAACTCAATAGAGTGTTGGTGTTGTGTTGAACAGGAAAAGAATATTCAGAGATCTTATCTTTTCAAAAATCAAGTAGGTCATCAACAGGGACTTTTGTGAATAACGAGCATACATCAGAACTAACCAGTTTGAGATTAGGATCATTAGGAAACTTCAGTTTGTCAATAAGATCCATGCTATTTACAATATGTGACTTGGAAATAGAGCCAACTAACTGCGTTAATAAACTAACTAACCATTTAGATAGCTTATAGGTTACGGAGCCTACTGAACTAACAATAGGCCTCATGTGATTATTAACTTCGTGTGTTTTTACTAAACCGTACAAATATGGTAGTGACGGATTGATACTAAGAAACTGCTTAGAAAGCCCATCATAGTTATTTTTTTAATTTTTCTCTTAATTTTCTGTTAAACATTTTATTAACATCCTCAGTGGGTCTCTGTTTAGAGGTTTGTGCGTATTGCGGTCACTCAATAAAGTATTCATCTTTTCAATGTAACTGTTTTTGTTCATGATGACGATCGAATTAGATTTGTCCGCTTTAGTAATATGTAATGAATCGTTATTTTTAAGTGTTTTTAGGGCTTTTTCAAGCCTCAAAGGATAATCCGATTCATACCTCTTATTAAAAGCACTATACACACAACCTTTGGTTAAAGTCACCTCACTTTCGGATATATTACTATGTTTTTCAAAATTGATAAAAGATTTAGTAATCAGTAAGCTGCTGGGCTGGGTTGTACATATGTACAGTATATATTTTTGTCATCTCGCCTTCTCCCTTCATTCCCTGACGAGGTGTACTTCTGAATACACGAAAAGCCTTGGAATCATTTTTCTTTTTCCTTGTGGTGGGTTTGCATAATTTATTAATTTCGCGTGTTTAATTGTGAAATTCATCCCATATATATATATATATATATATATATATATATATATATATATCATTCAATATATATATATATATATATATATATATATCATCTTTCAGTATCCCAAAAGCTGACAAATTGATATGCGATAGAAACGTGTTCTTTGAAGAAGAACTACAAGGGGAAAGTATAACGGATTTTGACTTTACGACGGAGGATATTACACAAGCCATAGGGCAGGGGTGGGGAAACTTTTCAGTACCAAGGGCGAAAATCGATAACATAAACACCTCCGCGGGCGTCTGGCAAATTTTAAGCTTATATACAGCGTGTCCCAAAGAAATGTATACCCACTTTGTTCGATAATACCAGCTATGAGGATAATAAATATATTACTTTTTATGTTTTTTAATAAAGAATTTTCTCCTAAATCTAAATATGTAATTATTTTTATTAAAAATTGAAGAACAAAAAAGTTACAGATGTTTAAATTATAATTATTATTTTCGAGACCATGTGCGATATTTTCTAATATTTTAACCGACTGTTTTGAGATGCTTATGTTTAGTGTTGATATTGAAGCATAAATGTTGTAATTATTAGTTAATTCAAAAAATTTACAAATTCCATGGTTAAATGACACTTTATCTAAGATGTTCGACGTCTTCCAGAACGTTGTTTTTGTAAGTTTTGCACAGTGCCGTCGGTTTCAAACTTATCTCGTATACGTGCAAAAATATTAGAAAATATCGCACATGAAGTCTCGAAAATAATAATTATAATTTAAACATCTGTAACGTTTTTGTTTTTCAATTTTTAATAAAAATAATTACATATTTAGATTCAGGAGAAAATTCTTTATTAAAAAAACATATAAAAAGTAATATATTTATTATCCTCATAGCTGGTATTATCGAACAAAGTGGGTATACATTTCTTTGGGACACGCTGTATATAAGATGTATTTTAAAAAGCTATTTGCTGGGCTGTAAATAAATAATTTTTAGTAAATAATAAATACCTAGGCGGGCGAATTGAAATTAGCTCGTGGGCAAAATTTCGCCCGCGGGCGAGGGTTTCCCCACTCCTGCCATAGGGAAACTAGAAACACACTCAGCGGCAGGACCGGATAAATGGAATGCCACACTGATCAAAAACTGCAAGAATGCAATCGCTGAGCCCCTATACTGGATATGGAGACGATCACTAGACACGGGAGAAATACCCAAAGGTGGGCAGTTGCGGCGCAACATTTTTGGTTGCGCTTGCGCCGCACATTTTTACAGAGAGTTGCGGAATTGTTTGCGGCGCAACTTATATATGTAGTTTCAAGATTAGCGCGCAACGCGCAACATTTAATATTACTTCTCTGTAAAAATAACCCAAGCGAATGTAACTTGGCCCACTTTGGTCCTCTGCCTCTCCAGTCTCAACAGGCACAAGCACAACGAAGAGTTGGCCGTCTGTCTCCTTCTGACAGAGGCCTTGACTGAGGGGTTGATGGGCAGGTTTGGCCGTCTTTACAGACATGGACTGCCTCTTAGCTACTGCCTTCAACCCGCAGTTTAAGCTGTCAAGATGGCCAGAGCTGGTGCCAGGAAGAGACCCGGAGGAGTTGAGGAGGACGGTCACCAGCAAAGTTGTGTCGTTGGTGGACAGGGCCAGGAAGGATGAAGAGTTCAGCAGCAGCAGCAGTGATGCGGAAGCGGCAGACAAAGGGGACTTCCTCGAGCAGCTGTACGACACAGGAGTAATCAGCAAACAGAAGAAGGAGAGCACAATGCTGGTGAACAGTTTCCTGGACCAGAGGCCGGAGAAAAATATCGCGAGGAACGTGTTCACTTGCAAGGAACTGACAGACCTCTTTGTGCAGTATAACACACCCATTCCCTCAAGTGCGGCTGTAGAACGTCTGTTCTCTTTGGGGAAGGATGTTCTGAAGCCAAAACGGGTTGGACTCTCCGATCCACACTTTGAGATGCTGGTGTTCATGAAGGGGAACCTGGCTCTTATGTAGTGATTTTTTTGCATTTATTATATATTGTAATAAAATATTGATATTATCTTTTTCTGTATCAGATATATTTTGTTTAACTTGTAAAAAGGCCTTTTATTTTAATATTATTTTATTTATTTTTCAAAAGTTGCGCGTTGCGGTTGCGCTTGCGGCGCAACTTTTTGAAAAGGGTTGCGCTTGCGCGTGCGGCGCAACTATTTCAGCAGAGTTACGGTTGCGGCTGCGGCGCTACAAAAATCGTTGCGCGTGCCCACCACTGGAAATACCGAACATCCTGAAGAGCGCGAACATAGTCCCAATATATAAAGGAGGAGATCGATCCGAGGCCAAAAACTATAGGCCAGTGTCGCTTACATCTCATCTCACTAAAATATTTGAAAGAAGAGTTAGACAGAAAATCTATGACTTTTTGGAAAATCAGAAAAAATTCAATGATAACCAACATGGGTTTCGGTCAGGCAGCTCATGCCTATCACAACTAATGGAACACTACAACAACATTATTGATGCACTTGAAAGTAATGAAAACTATAATGTACTATACACAGACTTTGCTAAAGCGTTCGACAAGTGTGACCATGGAATCATAATACATAAACTGAAACATATGGGAATAACAGGAAAATTAGGGAAATGGCTATATAATTTCCTTAGTGAGCGGCAGCAAGTCGTTACAGTACAAGGAGTATCTTCATCAGAATCAGAGGTCCTCAGCTCAGTACTACAAGGAACAGTATTAGCTCCACTACTCTTCATAATCATGCTAACTGACATAGATGAGGACGTTACCAGAGACAGCGCAGTAACATCCTTTGCGGATGACACAAAGATCAGTAGAAAAATAAGAAACCCAGAAGATATAGGATCTCTACAAACCGACATAAACAGAATCTACAAGTGGACGGAAGACAACAATATGAAGTTTAACACCGAGAAATTTCAGCTGTTACGGTACGGAAAAAGAAGACCTAAAATCCATGGAATATCATACCCCAAATGGACAGGAAATTCAGAGAAATTCCAGAGCAAAAGATTTAGAGGTTGTAATGGCAGATGATGCGAAATTTGAAACACAAAATAAGATAGCAGTAAACAGAGCAAAGAGAATAACAGGGCAGATATTGAGAATCTCTAAACGAAGGGATAGGAATGTAATGATTCCTCTACTGAAAACCCTGATCATACCCAAATTGGAATACTGCTCGGTCTTAACATCCCCATATAAAAAAGAAGACATTAGACAGCTGGAAGGAATCCAGAGAAGCTTCACAGCCAAGATTAACTGGTGCAAAGAACTAAATTACTGGGAAAGGTTACGCGAACTAGACCTATATTCATTGGAAAGGAGAAGAGAGAGATACACCATTATTTACACTTGGAAAATAATGGAGAAACTAGTCCCTAATCTTACTCTAAACTAGGGTTTCTTTACCGGGATCCCGGGATCCCGGTAGATTTTTAGCTAATTTAAATTTCCCGGGAAATTCTCCCTGTCCCGGGAAATCCCGGGATATTTTCTTAAAATTTAATTTTGCTTATTTTGTTTAAGACTGGGAAATTTTGCTAATAGTAAGTTTAATTAACCCATAACTTGTCAGAATACGTTTGTATTTGTTAGTTTTAAGCTTGCTTAGTTTTTGTTTTTTAATTTCAGCTTGTTATGGCATGTCACAGATTGTCACTACTTGTCAGGACCTGTAATATCTTGCGTAATTGCGCTGATGCTGTCTTAATTTGTCACCACGCTCAGTAGCTCCAGTAACTGCATTACGCCAGGTTGTGCATTGTGCAAGTGTCACACTTCCTTTATATTGTGAGTATTTGTGACTCAAGATTCTTTGTAGTTCCTATACTAGCCTAGTACTATATATATATAGTATGTTTTAATTTATTTTGTTCGAAACGAACCCTTCAATCAAGAATGTCAGAATCATTTGCTTGGAAATATTTCGTGAAGGATTCGAAACTAGAATTTGCAACCTGTAAAGAATGCAAAACTCAAATAAAGTGTAAAGGTTGGTCTACAAGCGGTCTTATCAGACATTTGCTTAACAAGCATAATATTAGCAAGTTATCTGTTACTAATGCTAAGCGCACCGCCGAGGAAAATGGAGCAACTAGTAGCAAGCGACAAACCTCTCAACAAACCTTAACATCGTTTTTCATTAAGAAAGAAACATGTGAAGAAATAGTAACAAAACTAGCCACTCTAGATGGCATCTCTATCAATTCTATTACAAAAAGTGAGTTCATCAGAAAATCATTGACAGACAGAGGATATACTTTACCAAAAAATCCATCACATGTAATGGATCTCGTTCATTCGCAGTACAAACAAATAAAAGAACGCTTAAATTCTGAAATTACCAGCCAAATAAATGCAGGATCAAAGTTTAGTTTATCCTTAGATGAATACACCTCACTAAACAATCGCCGGTATTTAAATATTAACATACACAAAACTGACGGAACATTTTGGAACTTAGGAATGGTGAAGATTTCTAGTACTCTACCTGCTGAAACTGCTGTTGAAGTAATCAAAGAAAAGTTAGAGGAATTTCATATTTCTTTAGAAAAACATGTGGTGGCTTGTGTTACTGATGGTGCAGCTATGATGGTGAAATTTGGAAGGCTAATTGAATGTGAGCATCAATTGTGTTATGCACACGGAATCCACTTAGCTGTATGTGATGTTTTGTACCAGAAGTCAACCACTTCACTTGCAATCACTCTTTCTGAAGAAATTCAAACTGAAGATGACGAACATAATGACAACATAGATGAAGATGGAGAAGATTTCAATCATAGTATTGATTTTGAAAGTGTTTTGTGTGAGCGCTTTGATGAGGATCCGTTCGAGATAGATATTTCATTTGGATCGCACGACACTGTAGGTAAAGAAATCAACGTGTCTCAAATCATCAATAAAGTCAGAAAAATAGCAAAAAAAATTCGCAAATCACCTTTAAAGAATAACATCTTACAAGGATATGTTCAACAGGAACAAGGAAAAAGTTTGCATCTATTGCTGGATTCCAAAACCAGATGGAATAGTCTTTTAGCCATGCTGGAGCGATTTATAAAAATAAGGTCATCTGTATCGAAAGCTTTCATCGACTGCAATAAAGATATGGACAATTTTGACCTTGACAAACAAGAAGTTGCTGTAATTCGTGACATTGTGGCATCGCTGGAGCCATTAAAAGTTGGGGCAGAAAAGCTGGGCAACAGAGAATCGACTTTACTTTCATCAGAAGGTGTTTTTTCTTTCATTTTGAACGAACTAAATCAACTAAACACACCTTTTTCAAAAAAACTAAAGGAGTCGTTCATTCGACGCATAACAGAGAGAAGAAATGAGAACTTGACTGGCCTCATACAATACCTCAATAGTGGAAAGAATTATAAAAAGGTCGCAACTTTCGCAAGTGACAGAAGTTTGCCAGCCTTACCAACCAAGTCTATGTTAATTTCATCAGCAAAGCAGATGTTAGATCGCCTTTTTGGAGTACCTGCTGATTCTACCTCTAGTGAGACAGATGAAGATAATGATGTGCAAGAATCAGCTGTCCCTCAGTCATCTTCGATGACTCTAGCTGAAAAGCTTGATGCAGCTATTAAAACAGCCGAGGTAGAGAAATCAAGAACACTAGACAGCAAAGCAAGCGCTGCAAAGCACCTTAAAAAGGAACTAGAGATCTTCGAGGCTACGGGCGAAAAAACGCAGAACATCTCTCTTCTCTTGAATGCATTAAAGACGATTCCACCCACGTCAATAGAATCGGAAAGGGCATTCTCAGCAGCAGGACTTTTCGTGACTAAAATGAGAACAAGATTGAGTGATCGAAGTATTGACCATCTTTGTTTTTTGAAATCGTACTATAAAAATTCACAGTGATAATTTTTTTGGTTGAATTCATTGAAGTTCTTTGCAATTTGAAGGTAATTTTTATTTTTTCTTTAAATTTTCTAAGCAATTCAAAGGCAATTTTTTTTTCGTTGTATTCATTAAGTTTTCAATGAAACGGAGCAATTTTTTTATTTGTGAAAATTTTCTATGTAATTCAAAAGTATTTTTTTTAATACATATTTTTCACAGCAATATTATTTTATTTTGCCCATCATGGAGATTGCAGAACTTATTAAATGACTATAAAAAAAAAAAAATAATTATACCCCCTCTTTTCTAGGTTAATTTATTTTATAATATATTTTAAATATAATTAATTATATCCGGGATTTCCCGGGATCCCGGGAAGGGAATCATTTTTATCCCGGAATCCCGGGATAAGCAAAAGGCCGGGAAATGAGAAACCCTACTCTAAACCCTATAACTCCCCAAACAACAGTGGAAAGTAGAAACGGTAGATTGTGTCGTATTCCCAAATTGAAGGCGAGACAACTAATGGAACACTACAACAACATTGTTGATGCACTTGAAAGTAATGAAAACTATAATGTACTATACACAGACTTTACTAAAGCGTTCGACAAGTGTGACCATGGAATCATAATACATAAACTGAAACATATGGGAATAACAGGAAAAGTAGGGAAATGGCTATATAATTTCCTTAGTGAGCGGCAGCAAGTCGTTACAGTACAAGGAGTATCTTCATCAGAATCAGAGGTCCTCAGCTCAGTACTACAAGGAACAGTATTAGCTCCACTACTCTTCATAATCATGCTAACTGACATAGATGAGGACGTTACCAGAGACAGCGCAGTAACATCCTTTGCGGATGACACAAAGATCAGTAGAAAAATAAGAAACCCAGAAGATTAACTGGTGCAAAGAACTAAATTACTGGGAAAGGTTACGCGAACTAGACCTATATTCATTGGAAAGAAGAGAGAGATACACCATTATTTACACTTGGAAAATAATGGAGAAACTAGTCCCTAATCTTACTCTAAACCCTATAACTCCCCAAACAACAGCGGAAAGTAGAAACGGTAGATTGTGTCGTATTCCCAAATTGAAGGCGAGACAGGGAACATCCTTAACCCTGAAAGAAAATAGTTTTGTTGTGAGAGAACCAAAACTGTTTAATCAGCTGCCCAAAGACCTAAGAAACACGAAGGGAGTTGCAGTGGACATCTTCAAAAGAAGACTAGACGCCTGGCTCAGAACAATCCCCGATGAGCCGGCGTACCTGGCTATGTGAGGTGGAGAGAACAAGAAACCAACTCACTACTTCACCAGGCCAACTCGAGAGGAGGAGCGACAAGCTTGACCTTCGCGAAATGAGGAATCATCACGCGGAACCTTTGTAAGGTTGTAAGGTAAGGTTATATAAGGCGGATAAATGGCTGGACTGTTTTCAAACAAGTGATACTGCTTTATCCAACAGCGTCTTTATTCATTCTTTAGTTTTGTTGGAATTACGCACTGCTGTTATACTGTATATTGTTTTCTATTTAATTTCGGCTAGAATTGCAATGTAAAGGACGCTAACTATCCGATAAGAAGCGATCTGAGCATGCGCAAACAGAGGATACAGCTACCCTGGTGACCGACTCATGAACTGTAAAGGTCGGATAATCGACAATATTCAATAAACCGATCTTGGCTTATAATGGAAAAATCGGATAACGGGTTGTTTAATATATATATATATGAAGAGATAGAAACAAACAGTGAAAACTGGAGTGCTCTCTGCTGTTCCAGGTCTGAAAAGACTGCTTATATTTTGACTGATGGCGGACGCATTTGCTAACGTAGCGACTTCCTTTGAACACGCTTGAATCGGACATCTCTATAAATCATTTACGCCAAGTTTCAGGTCGTTCGACTCAGTAGTTCCTGAGAAAAAGACCTGAGTAATATTAAGTTACGAGGGCACCAGATTTTGGTGTCACATTTTTTATTTCGGGGTCAGGCAGGACGACTCTTACATTTAGGTTAGGTGGTTATTTATTGCCTACGTGACTAACTTTCTGCCAGTTGAAGGTAAAAAAAAATGATATATCTGAAACTAATATTTACTGAAAACCTTTTAAGAATTGACAGAGTTTGGCGGAATAATAACAGAAATTTGAACAATTACTACAGCGCCTGAGTAACTTAGTAATAAGGCGCAGTTCTGCTAATCAGAAGGTTCTACGTTCTCAAGGGCGCATCTAGGCGGAGGGATCGGCGACGTCTGGAACCTCCCTCCCCCCCCTCAGTTTCTTGCAAGTGCCCTATTTGAATGATGTGTATGTCTCTGAAAACAAATTTTGTTTTTGTAAATAGATTATGGTTATTTTATTTTATTCAAATTCTATTTTGAGTCTTTATCCGTATACAGTGTACTTCCAAATTTGTGGTTGTAATGGTTTTTATAGGTGACCTTAGTACTGGTGCAGCCATATCACTATTTTTTTATCTTCATCTTATTCTGATAGTTCTTTTAATTAGCAAGACATTTGTAATTGTTTGAAAATTTTTTCTGTTATAACTGTTGTACTCAAATTAGATTTTTATTTTGCATCATATTCAAATGAGATTGATCTAATAAAAAATACAATTTATTTTACACTCGCTCATTGGTGATCTGTTTTAAGAAATTTTTTAGTACTGTGCTCTTTTTATTTTAGGGGGTACTCTTCTTTCTTTGGACCCCCCTTAGTGAAATGCCTAGATCCGTCCTTGGTTCTAGTCTCGTCTCTTCAAATTTCAGTGAATAAATTAAGGTGCTTCTTCTGGACCACCTCCGGTGGTGGTAATCTCTCGGTCCCTCTGTCATATGATCTCCGCACTGTAAGTAAAGTGACAAAATTATGCAGTTAAAGGCTATACACTTTTCATTGATTTTTCCATTGTATGAACACACTTATTACCTCAACCTGGCTTAATCTAGCCTAACACGCAGGACAATTGTCAAAGAAATATTACATTTAGGGCCGTTCAAAAACTACGTAACGGTTGGGGGGGTGGGGGTATGTCCAAACGTTACGGAATGTTGCAGGTGGGTGAAACGGTGTTTCCAGTGGAGTTACATAACGCTACTAACCAATAACTATTTTATGAATCCTCTGTGCCTGTGGCCAATGGATAAATCGTATTTTGAGAATAAAAACCCACTCTAATAGACAGAGTTTATTTCCACGACAGTTTCGACGCCCACTGGCATCCTCCTCGGGTGGATACAGAAACACAAATGAAACAAAACAAGAGGGAAAAACAGTTCGGGATCGACCGTTAAGAAATTCGCACCTAGGTTGGATTCCATTCTCTCGAGACAGGGGGGCATTTTCATTAAGTACATTCGCACAAATTTTAAAACTATCTTCCTGTTCTAAACATACAACAATGTAATAACCAATGTAATAATAAATTTATAATTTCTGTAATTAATAATTATGCAATATTAAATGTAATAATTTAATTATAAATGTAATAATTATGTAAAAATAATAGAATCTGTATGTTTAGAACAGGAAGATAGTTTTAAAATTTGTGCGAATGTACTTAATGAAAATGCCCCTCCTGTCTCGAGAGAATGGAATCCAACTTAGGTGCGAATTTCTTAACGGTCGATCCCTGAACTGTTTTTTTTCCCTCTTGTTTTGTTTCATTTGTGTTTCTGTATCCACCCGAGGAGGATGCCAGTGGGCGTCGAAACTGTCGTGGAAATAAACTCTGTCTATTAGAGTGGGTTTTTATTCTCATATTTTGACCTTCACGTAAAAAAGTGAAGTTTTTTGCAAATCGTATTTTGTTTTGTTAATTCTGTTTAAAGTGCTGACAATCCAAAGGATCAAAATAGCACTAATAATACACTTATTTTAATTTAGAAAATGTATTGATAGTACAAGTTGTCACATCGGCATCATCACTTTATAAAATATGTTCCAAACTGAGTCAATGTAAATTTTTACCAGAATTAGTTAATAAAAATATGTAGTGGGGGAAGTGTTACATGTTACATAACATCTTAGTGGATGTCTGGTCCAGCGTTACGAAACATTACAGTTGGGTGTGGGGGGGTGGGGTTCAAGTTTTAGCAAAAATAGCGTTACGTAATTTTTCAACGGTCCTTTTCCTAATATTCAGTTAATTAATATATGCAAAACGCGAAACAATTAGAAAGTGAATTTGATTTACATTCGTGAATAAGATTGTCTCCTATTACGGATAATAAATACTACATTATTATTTAAAATACGTGATAAGATAACGGTTCAATAAAGTATGAATTTTAGGAACAAAAGAAAAAAATACACCATTGCCAAATAATTACTGAATTGTAAAAACCAAAGAAAATGTTTAGTCATGAGGAAAGGAATAACTAAAGAAAAAAGTACAAAATTCAACTGTGAAAAACGTACGTAAAATGTTTACATTCTTGCTCACACACACACACACACACATTATATATATATATATATATATATATATATATAGAGAGAGAGAGAGAGAGAGAGAGAGAGAGGAGAGAGAGAGAGAGGAGAGAGAGAGAGAGAGAGAGAGATATGTGTTTTGTTTTAAGAATGACAAAGTAAAAGCAAACGAATCTAACCTAACCTAGTGGAGACATAAACTATTTTTAACTTAAACAGCGTTACCTAACCCATTGAAACGAAGTGAAAAACCCATGTACAGATGTAGATGTGTTCATATGAGATTCAGAATGACATGAAGCGGGTCTTAAAAGAACAATTTGAGAAAGGTGTTATTGAGATTCTCACTTTTGGAATTGTTGTTTTTCAAAATTGGGAAGATTCTTTTGAACAATCTGTTGCTTAACCCTCTGGCTGCTGCGTAACTTAAATATAGTCTGTCCAAAATCCAAGAGTGTGGGAAGCTTTGTATACTGCTTGCAATCACAATACAGCCTTTCCTGCAGGGCTGCTATAGCTAGAAAAAAACAATATAAAACGTCGTAAGCCGTACGTCATATTAGTACATGAATGAACTCCGTACGACGTATACGCAATACGCGGGCTACGTCGTACCTGATGCCGTAACACCACTTCCCGTTGATCAGTGAAGTTAAGCGACCGTCCTTTGCATCCAGACGATGTAGCGACTCGTGGTTCGAACCCCACGTAAAGCTGTAGGTCCCTTCCGTCAGATGACCTTAGATGTTGCGAAGGAGGTTAAACAACTCCCACTATTATGCACTACGCCATTATACACAATGGCCACAAAGTCCCTTTGCAGTGACATTACAGCATATCTACATGATGCCCATTTTTCACGCAAAGGGACTTTGTGGCCACCCTGTAGTGTAGAATTGGTTAAAAGTTTCTCTCTTAAACACAAATTCGCAAAATTATAATTCAGACACTTTACTTTCAAATAATTTTTTTCTTTGTTTGAATAATACGTATAAAATGTGATAGTATTAAAAAAAAAATAGTGTTATACCCCAAGGTGAATATTATTCCTTGAATTTAGTCAATTTATACTTAAATAAATCTGAATTATAAAACAAATAATAACACTGGTATGCATCAATTTTGCTGTCAAGGGTTTTGTAAGTGATTCTTATAGAGTGTTTCCTGCTGATTTCGAATCTGCAATCCGTTTTTCTCAATCAGCTCAGGTTATCCGGCTATGGCCTCATAAGTAAAATAGAATTTTTCGTGATTTTGTCAAAGCGGAATTGGAACAGTAACATCTATCATCACTTGTTTCACTTGTATAATATCTTTTTTTACTTTTCAGGCATATAGATAAAATATTTCATAAGGAATAGAGCGTGTAAAAATGATCCCAATAGATTCTGCTACATATGTGGGACGGTTACCATGCCAAATAACCAGTCCCAAATCACTAAATTTGTGAAGACAATGTATAGAGCATACTTTGGAATTAAGCTAGGGGACCAGGACAAAAATTTCGCCCCTTATATGTGCTGCAAGACGTGCATTGAAAATTTGAGAAGATGGAGCAAAGGCAGAGCGAAATCTTTGCCTTTTGGAATTCCCATGATTTGGAGAGAAGGAAAGGATCACGTGACAGATTGCTATTTCTGCATGACAAACCTCCAAGGGGGCTTATAAATTTATTTTTCTTAAATATTTTGAAATCCTCATATGAAACTTGACATAATATTCACCATAATGTAATATTCACCATAATGGTAATCATACATTTACATATACATATTGTTATAGAAAATACATTTACACATACATATTGTTATACAAGTTACATTTACATATACAATGATTGTATATTTTCTTTCTTTTTCATTCATATTGTCCCCGAAGGGACAATATGAATGAAAAAGAAAGAAAATATACAGACTCCATCGACCTATTTCATATCTTACAGACCGCAGCCTTCCCTCACGAGCCGCCACTGTCTGAATGCTTCTTCTATTTCATATGCAAGTTTTATATCCATGTTTCTGTGTTTCTATTTTCAGGAGTTAACAAGAAGAATAAACACATTGTTGTATACCCTGACATTCCTTCTGCTATGAGATCGAATCCTTGGGCCTGCCATATAACGCATCAGAATGGAGGCTATTTATAGACTCGTCTAAACGAAGTTTGAAAGCAGTACTTCTCAACATTGGGAATAGGGGTGCATCAGTCCCTGTAGCACATTCCGTACAACTTACTGAGAGCTACGATAACATGAAAATTTTACTGGATGCTCTCGTATACGACCAACATAACTGGAGGATCTGTGGAGATTTGAAGGTAATACTAATATCATAAGTAAACTATTGCTATTGACTATGTTGTTTTTCCAAAGGTTATTTGAGAGCGTATAAGAACACTTAACTTCCCCACAGAAGTGATACAGTCCAATGCATAGATTTTTTTATCTGATAGAACAAATTCTCTAAATTCTTTAAATATTTTCATTTTTTCAGATTGTGGCATTTGTATTGGAATGCAAGGGGGATACACGAAATAAACATGTTTCCTCTGCAAATGGGATAGCCGAGCGGATGAGAAGCACTATGCACAGCGTGAATGGGCATCCAGAGAGAATTTTGAACCTGGGTCGCATAATGTCGTTTCAGTGCCCCTTGTACCACCAACAAAAATTTTGCTCCCACCACTTCATATTAAGCTGGGCTTGATGAAAAATTTCATAAAATCAATGAATAAGGAGGTTTCAGCATTCCGATATCTTGAGAGTAAATTTCCTCATATCTGATGCTAAACTAAATGCTGGGGTTTTTGATGGTCCTCAAATTCGAACTTAGATCAAGGACACTCAGTTCGAAAACACAATGACTCCAACTGAGAAGAATGCCTGGCAGGCATTCAAATCAGTTGTCACTGATTTTCTTGGCAAGCGTAGAAGTCCAGAATACGAGTCCGTTGTCGAAAACTTGATGGAAGCTTTCAAAGCTCATGGGTCGCGCATGTCCATAAAAATGCACTTTTTGTGGTCCCACTTGGACTGTTTTCCTGAAAATTGCGGGGATTATAGTGAGGAACAGGGTGAACGATTTCACCAAGATATCAAAATAATGGAAGAGAGGTACCATGGAAACTGGGATATCAATATGCTGGCGGACTATTGTTGGTGTTTGAAGCGAGACGTGCCCGAAGAAAAACACAGACGGAAAGCCAAAAAAACTTCATTCCTTCCTCAATAAACTTTTTTCCATATTCATTGTATGAATAAAAGTATTTATTCACACAATGTTTTCATTTTTCACGTGTTCTTATAATATTACTCATATCTACAGTGTTTAAGCTAAAAAAATCAATAAATTTGGGGATAAAATTGAACTTATAATAAATGGCCAATAAAGAAAAAACCTGACCTGATTGAGGAAAACCAATGTCATTTTCGAATTCAGCATGGTCAAATTATATAATATGAGTTGAAAAAACCCTCACAGCAGACACAAAAATTTCATATGCATACCAGTGTAATTATTGGGAGGTTCACTTCCAGCTGAAAATAAGATATATTTATATGATATATAAATACATATATACTGTACATATATCCTCAATCCATCTCTCCCCCTGTCTATGACCTCCAATCTTTCAAACGCGGTGTCCAGGAATCTCGGAAACCCTGGACCTTGATTGTGGCTCTTTTTTTTTTCTTCTATGGCGGGTGGGTGGGGATGAGGCGCTTTTGCTGGCATTCGCCCTTGGCCCCTCCTTCTTGCATAAAAAAATATACAGAAGCAAAAGATCTCATACTTTTTAACGAAAAAAAAAGGAGCCAAATAACCTGGTATTAAATTTTTATATTAAAAGAAAATGCAGATTTACTGATGTAAGATATATGCCTCCATCTTAAGTTTATATTTTGATGTCGGTAACAGTAACAATAATCGGTGAGAAGGTCCAGGAATTGGCACAGCGCTCAGGCCAACTAATGTTCCTATTGTACTAACTTTCCAATTGTTATTACCAGTACCACGGGGAGACAAACCCCTGACTTCGGCGTCTTCACTTCGCTTTGAGAGAAACGGTGTTATCCACTAGGTTACGGGTGCTGGCTTTTAATGTGGGTAGCAATGTACTTATTGCAAATTATATTTGTTAAAATGTGTTGTTTCAAAGATTATTTATATTTGGATAACCTAACCTAACCAATCGTTAGGTCAACTGTACGTCCTTGACGATTGGTTAGGTTAGGTCGTGTTGTTTTCGTTAGTTAGCCTTATAAAGCTAACTAAAGAAAGCTGGGGGCCCTGATCTTCAGGTGATCCTTATATTTTAACACATCTAAATTTAAAATGTTAACCAGCGGAGATTCGATGAACGAAATTCAACAAGTTTACCAAATTGTCCGAAACTAAACATTTTTGGATGTTCGTTAAATTCAGTATTGTGAGAGGATAAGCTACGAAAATGTTTCGTGCACTGAAGACACTTCGTTATAACTTCAGTTTTCGCTTGATTTTCGTATAGACAAGCTGCCCTACTCCACTGTTTAGGCTACAATTAATAAACCTTGTCCCAACTTCTCATATTCTGACCTTTTAAGTGCAGTCACGAAGTTCAATGTTTTTTTCTTTATGAAGTTTGTAGATGAAGCTTGTTTGGAAGGTAAGGGATTATTATACACTCTGTTATTATTAGGTTTATTAATCATGTGATAAATATTAAGTTTCGCGGAGAGCAGTGTTTTTTGACAAAGTCGAAATTTGTTACAAAAATCATAATTGGCCGAAATTGGTCACATGGGGGGTAACTAACCAATCTAAAACGATCACCATATTTAGTGTAATCTGGTCCCCGTGAAACTTAATATTAATCTATCGTGTTTAGGGTTATTTAATCTCATTCATAACAGCATAGATCAGGCGGAGACTTACAGCTTTACGGGGGATCGAAACCAACCACGGGTCGTTGCATCATCTGGACGCAGAGGACGCTCAGCCTTCCATCTGCTAACCACACCCAGTGTCACTTAACCCCGCTCATCTACGAGAACCACTGTGGCGATGACCACGGGTAGCCCTAGGTGTAACTCAAACCACGGATCGCTACATCATCTGAATGTAGAGGGCGGTGACCCATCCAATTACTGAACAGACCTAACGTTGCTTAACCTGGCTGATCGAACGGGAAGTAATAACGATTGGGTTTGTTTAACCTCCTTCGCAACGTCTAAGGTCATATGACGCAGAGGACCTACGGCTTTACGTGGGATCCGAATCACGGGTCGCTACATTCAACTACTACCCAGACTCAATGTTGCTTAACTTCACTGATCAACTGGAAGAGGTGTTACGACATTGGTTAAGACGTAGTCCCGAATGGGAAGTAGTATTGGAATAAGGAAAGGCGATTAATTTACAAAAGCGTACAGAGACAGTTTGCTAATAATTACTGAAAGGAGTTTGAGTTTATTTTCAATAAAAACGTTTGGGGTAATTTTCTGTCCAAAATATGATCTTGAAATATTGGAGAGAGAAAAAAAAAATCTGATATCGGCTCAGGTCAGTAAAATAAAAATATATTTAATAGGTCTTCTCTCTCACATCATTACTTTCGAATGTTTGAATAGGTATGACGTAATTTCTCAATCACCATAATAAATATGAGCTCTGAAAATTATATCTTTACAACTTGAGTTAAATAAAATAAATAATGAAAAAAACAACAATGATATCCAACAAAAGTTGGATCTTTTCCGTTTCATGTACTGTTTTGTGTGTGGGGGGAGGGCCTCTCATAAATAAGAACCATATTATGGAACTATTTTTGGAGGTTC
This sequence comes from Bathynomus jamesi, assembly GCA_023014485.1. Lineage (NCBI taxonomy): Eukaryota > Metazoa > Arthropoda > Malacostraca > Isopoda > Cirolanidae > Bathynomus > Bathynomus jamesi. The sequence goes on from JAJOZX010000784.1 coordinate 1,061,399, forward strand.
ATATATTTGTTTTTAACTCGTTGTAAATCTTTGAAATTAAATATAAATAAAAAAAAACTTCCATGGCGTACACTCGCTCGTATTATTTTATTTACAATTTACGACCAAATCCATGAATAAACTCCATACATTTTTAGTGGTTCTTATTTAGCAAGGAAAATAAATCTCTCAAATTACCAATATTTAAAATTAATTCCTGTGCATTTGTTGGAAGAGAAAATATTCTATAAAATGTTGGTTTACAAAATTGGTATGAAACTAAGATAATGAAATAAATTGCTATAATACATTGATGAAACTAAAAATTATAGTGGGAAAATGATTCATAAGTAGGGTATTAGAATACGTTCATCGAATCCTGAAAATAACATCCATTGGATTATTACGAGATGCTAAGGGTTATATAATCCCATATATCCCACAATGAATTACATCACTGAATAATTAATGAATTACATCACTTTGAATAATTTCGGATATGCACTTTTTCTCCAAATATCATATATCAGTTAGTTTCTTTGACTTCTAAACACCATAATTAATTTTCTGCGCATAAAATAGTCAGTCTTGTGTAGGATCAAAACTCGCTTGTATTTATTACAAGCGAGCAAGAATGTTCTTAGTTACGGCTTCTTTAGCAAAATTCCCAGTCTGGGTGTTCTCTTGGTCTGCACTCCATCGGGCAAGGAATAATACCTCTCATTTCGGAAGGACTTCTGTTAGGGCCCCAGCTGACGAAGATACGTCCCCTTCTCTTGGTGGGAAATGGAAGCGGCCTGTGTCCAGCCTTCAGGAAAGGGTTCTGACAGTGGTAGCTGTCATGCACTAACTGGAACACGAAATGAAATTGTTAATATAGTTATTATTTCAAAGAACAGATTGTAGAAACCAATCGACCAGGGGTGTATTCCGTGGAGGGGTGGAAGCGTTAGGTAGGAAACAGGGAGTGCTGGAACTCTCGTTTCTCCTGTCACTGTCCTCCTCAGCTGATCTTTTTCCGTGTCTCGTCTACCTTGTGAGCAGTCCATCATGCTCTCAAACACACGCTTCTTCCTGTATTCCACACTACATCTACATGCATCTTACACACTACACGCATTTAAAAATTTATAAAGAAAGGGCATCGTTTTCAAGAGCATCGGAGACCTTGATTTCGGGTCTCTCCTTCTTCTGTGAGGAGGAGCATTTTTGCGGGCGCTCGCCCTTGGCCCCTCCTTCCTACATAACAAAAGATCGAGAAAATTCGGATAAAAACCGATTCACCTTTTGAAATTTTCATGATAAATGTGTGTGTGTGTGTGTGTTCCCTATAGAATCGCGACAATTTTGGGGATACACACAACTCATCGCGACACGAACGTGTGTATCATGACATTAGTAGTGTCGCGGTGGTTTATCTTTATAGATACTACCTTTTATGAAAAAAGGAGGTCTAATTAAGGTCAGGCTAGGTTTGGTTAGGTGTGGTTAAATTTATTAAGTTTCAGATTGACTAAATTTATGTCGCGTTAAAGAATTGAACATGCGAAAATGTGTGAAAATATCACGGTTTTGTAGGGTAGCCAAGCGGCGCGCGTGTGAGTGTGTGTGTGTGTGTGTGTGTGTGAGACGGGGTAATTGTAATTACATTTTTTCATGGAATTGGCAAGTAATTGTAATTAATTGCATTAGGGAACCAAGGTAATTGATACAGTTACAGTCAATTACTTTCAATTCCATGAATATTAAAATTAATGGGTCATACTTATAGTTTAAACTAGCTGCTCATCATGTTTCTGGGAGCTTTCTTTTGAAAGAAAATGTTATTCTCGTTATTTGAAATAAAATGTTCCTTTTATTTCAAATGTTGTTAACTAAAGTGCTACTTTTTTGCCCTTATTATTTTGATAAAATAAATGCCAGTTTTTTGTCTTATATTAGTATCTTTGAGTGCCTTATCTTCGGTTTCATTAGACCATATCACATACATGTGTCCAATGTCCAGTTGTCCATAGCAAAAACTGCTTGATGAAAAATACAGTTCTGTGCAATGTTACACAAAGACTACATTTTATTGACCTAATATTATTTAGTGTTCATTGAAGATGATGTCCAAAACCAAAAATGGAATTGAAATATCCAAGTAGAAAAGTATGACATAAATCAAATAGTGTGTATTTATGAAAAAGTGCAATTGTTTGTAATTGTAATTAATTACTTTACTAAGTAATTGTAATTAAGTATTTCGCCATCGACAGTAATTGTAATTGAGGATGTCAAGTAATTGTAATTAATTACAGTGACCAAGTAATTGCCCCATGCCTTGTGAAGTTGTGAGAGACACACACACACACACACACACAACCCGTGTTTATACTCACGACTTGATCTAAGACTTGAGGCCAAATAACTCTACTGAGCATAATTTGATCGTAATTCCAAAAATATTTTGGAGGATAACTGATGATTTTCTTTAAGAAATTCGTCATCTTTTCTTCGTCTCTCCAGCGAGCTCCGCCCCACAAACCTATAAAAAGAAAGTGCATTAAGTTACTCTTACGTTTCCATGTTCAAATTTCGGAAAATGAACCACTTTCTACGCAAGAATTCCGTAACAAAAATTAAAAATTCACAAATCTGAAATAGTTCTACGAGAAGAGAAATCGTAGCGTAGAAGGAAAATGCATTCTTTATATAGTCATCCCCCTTTTTTTTGGAGGTGGGGGGGTTCTCTCTATTGTATTTGTTTTGCAAGTAATTTTAACTATAAATCTTATTCTAAAACTGCGTATCACTTATTTGCTTTGTTGTCTTTTGGGAAAAGTATATTTTAAGCCACACTGCATTTTTCTTTTAGAAAGACCATTTTGAAGACTAAAAAGAAGGGGAACGAATATGGTATAGACCAGTGGTTCTTAACCTTTTTACTACCATGCCCCCTCTAGGAATTGGTCCTTCCCTCCACGCCCCCCTTGGAGGGGGATACTTTTGCATTTTTTCATAAACTTCTCAATATTAGCCCATGCTCTCGTTTAAGAGAATAACAAATACAATTAGTGTTTTCCCCAAGGGATCGCGCCCCCCCTGGAAATTACCTAGGGGGCGCGCCCCCCAGGTTAAGAACCACTGGTATAGACTATAGAATGTCGCTAAATCTGTATATTAAAAGGTAACATCATAGAATTGTACCATGTACAAATGGTTTACTGACTACTGGTTTTATACCTGCCAGAATAACTCCGTTGTGACTGGGATGATCTCTCATGGAGTGGATCAAAGCGGTCGAATTATTGAGCCACTGACTGACGGCGGCCACCTCCCTCGGCAGAATGAAGGAATCGACGTCTCTCATGAGAAATTCCGCCACGTAGTCGTCACCCAGAGGCAGGAATCTCCACAATTTCCCGACTAAAACTTTACTGAAAGATTTTGCTCTTCCGGAGGGTCGTCTTCTCTTTTTCTTCGACTTCACCGTTTCCTCCTCTTCAGAAGGTATTGTAGTCGTCGCACTTTCGTTCTCGTTAAGGGTACCATAATCATCTTCCTCAAGGTTTGCCAAAGAAGTTAATAATTGCAAAATTTTAAACTGGACGCTTTTCTTAAAGTCTTCGTGTTGGAACCATTTTGTTTGTTTGACGCTTTCTGACGAATGAGATGACGGTTCATCCAACCAAGAGTCAGGAATTAAAATATCATTTATTTGGCATGGATCGAAATGTGGGTATTGACAAAATAATTTACATATTAAGGCGTTTGTGAACTTGTCTTTCCTGCTCGCATTGTGATACAACCGTACGATCCAACCTGCAATAAATAAATAAATATATATAAATATATATATATATATATATATATGATGAAAATAAACCACGCAGGAAAAAGGAAACACAGAATGGTGCTCAAGCGCTTTCGTCTAATGACGAAAGGAATACGAAAGCGCTTGAGCACCATTCTGTGTTTCCTTTTTCCTTCGTGGTTATTTTCATCACAAATAGTATTCACGTGTTACTTTCATGAAATAATTTATATATATATATATATATATATATATATATATATATATATATTATATAATATATATATTATATATACAGTCGATGATCGATATAAGCACGTTCTCGGGACCAGCACAAAATGTGCTTATATAGGTCATTGTGCTTATATGGATAAGACCCTTTTTAAGAAGCATTTATTGTACAAAGAGTAATCATTTAAATACTGTAATAATAAAGGAATGTGTAATAAAAAACAATAATACTGTATTTAAAATTTCATTTATTTCATAAAATAACATTTATTTAGACAAATAAAAAACAATGATATGTATGTACAGTACATTAAAATTTCACAGTACATACATTTATTTCGGAAAATAATCTAAAATTGATGATTGTCGCATGCTCTTGTTTTGTATTATGTAAATTTGAATTGCTTGTTGGGTGCTCTTTAACTCCTGAGTTGGTATACCATGTTTTTCAAGAACTCTTTTTACGTCGTCAAGCATAGCAAGTGCTTGCAGTGGAGTAGTGGATATCTCATCAATTTCAACATCTTCCGACACTTCAGTCTCATCATTTCTTACTTCATTCAGTTCTTCAAAACATTCAAGTTGACGATCGCATTCGATAAACTCTTCATCCAAGTTTGAGCATTCTTCGCTGTTTAAAGCTTCTAATTCAGAATCTTCGTTGCATTGAATTGTTTCTCCCTGATTTAGTGGCAAACATTTTCTGAAGCAATTTTGGATAGTGGTCGAGGTCACATTATTCCACGCTGTTCTTAGCATGAGAATGGCATCCAAAACAGTTACAGATTTAGCAGCACTCTGAAGAAATTCGTCCTGGCCACTATCTAAGCGTGCAACCAACTCTTTCATTAATTGTTTACGATAGTGTGCTTTAAGGCAGCGAATAATCCCACCATCCATTGGCTGTAGAAGTGACGTATTCGATGGCAAGTAGACAACCTCTACATTTGTTGTTGTGACTTCCTTAGGATGCGCAGAGCACTGATCTAGCAGCAGGAGAATTTTTCTTTTCTTGCGTCGCATTTTCTCGTCCAACTTTATTAACCATTCTGTGAATATAGCTCGAGTCATCCAGGCTGCAGAATTCGATTCATATTGTACTGGAAGTTTGTCTTTCTTGTTCTTCATACACCTTGGATTTTGGCTCTTGCCGATCACTAGCAAAGCTAGTTTTTCAGTGCCAGTCATGTTCGACGCCAACAAAACAGTTAGTCTTTCCTTCTTCTTTTTTCCTCCGCTGACTACTTCATCTTTTCTGGCCAGTGTACCGTCCGGAGTGGCCCTAAAATACAGTCCTGTCTCGTCAGCATTGAAAATTGCCTCCTCTGGATAACGTCGCAGAAGCTCTGGCCAAACAGTCTTCTTCCATTCGTTGGACCCAGATAAATCAGCATCCCCTTTTTCGCCATGTTCTCGTTTGTAGACAATATTGAATCTCTCTTAGAAATTTTGTAGCCAACCGGAAGTAAAGGTGTTTGAAGGAAAATCTTCGGAACCATCATAGATTTCTTGAACTAAAGCCTTAGCTTTCTCTATTAAAAGAGGTCCAGAGAGCTCTGCCTTTTTCTCCCTCGTGACAACAAACCATTCGTACAGTTGCTGCTCCAGATCTGGTAACACTCCTTCCCACTTTCTCTTTTGCGAAAGATTTCCATTTTTCAACCTGAGTTTGTTTAACTCCACTTCGTTTCGCAACCATCGGCTAACAATCGTATGATCAATGTTGAATTTACGTGCAACATCAGCTTTCTTTTCACCGTTATGAACCGCCTGAATAACCTTTAGTTTGAATTCTAATGTAAAACTTTTGCGTTTTGAAGCCATAATGAACTGTGAGCACAACCAGCCTAATTAACGGAATAATACGCATGTCATGATGTCGCCTATATGTAGGTAGTTTCCACCAATCAGCATCTTCCACGTGTATGTGTTTTCCACCAATCAGCATCTTCCACGTATGTGTTTTCCACCAATCAGCATCTTCCACGTCCGTGCTTATAGCGAGTTCGTGCTTATAAAGATTATTCCTATTAAAATATATATGGAAATTTTTGGGACCGCACGATTAAGTGCTTATATAGATTATGTGCTTATATCGAACGTGCTTATACCGCTCATCGACTGTATATATATATATATATATATATATATATATATATACACACACACACACACACACACACACACACACACTGGCCCGTAGTGTTATATATGAATAAGAAATATATGCTGTATAATATATTATAATATAATATATGAATTCGCTAAAACCATTATTCTTACCGTCATAATAAAAATAAGCCTCTTTCACTCTATCCTCGATCTGCCTGTAGTACTGTTTCATAACACGTTCGTTGCTGTGGTTACCGTAAATCGTATAGGCGATCACTTTCTGATTGCGTCCCCTCGCCGTGGACCAATCACTGCAGAGGGAAACATTTTTATCCGTGTTCGCGATTGGCGGACCAAATCGAGGACATCCGCAACCGAGTTCGTCATAGGGAATGGCATTCCACGTTGACTGGAGTCGTTTTTTCGTCTTGGAAAATGAGAAAATGACAAAGATGACGAGGAAGACGAGAGGAAGAAAAAAAGACGCTCTCTTCCTCCGCGTTCTCATTCTTCGTAGCAAAGATGGGGAATTTCAGCCGCATTGATTCAGTTAATAGTTCGTTAACGGTACGAAGCAGTTCACTGAATTTGCTTATTTATCTTTAGTACATATTTAATCGGGAATACTGCAATGAAATATAAAATATTAAAAGTTTTCCTAACCAAAATCATAAAAATGAAGGCTAACAAAGAAAAAACGGACGAAATTGATTTTAAAATGAGTTTCCTTCAAGTTAAAATGAAAACTTAAAGAAGTTTTTTTTTTAATACGAAGAAGAAAATTAACGCTATTTTTGAGTGCTTATACAGGGTGATCAAAAAGTAACGCAACCCATGGGAAAACGATTTATTTCAGAGCAAGTGCTGGAAGTGGGCACCGTTCTGTGCTTCACACAAGTGGATACGGCGATTCACGTTCTTAAAGACCCTTTGCAACGTTTCCTGTGAAATTGCATCAACACACTTCTGAATCATCGCCTGCAACAGAAGGAAAAAATCAATTATGTGCGTTTCTCCATGGGTTGCGTTACTTTTTGATCACCCTGTATAAGATTAGATTTTATCTTGGTTAACTTTGGTTTAGCTTCCGCCCGAATTGTTCATTCTGACGAAGGTCAAGCTTGTCACTTCACCTTAGACCTACAGCGTCTTAACCTCTAGGTTACCCAGGGTACCCATTTATCTACCAACCAATTTCTTTATTGTGTGGAAGGATGAACAGCTGGGTTTTGCCGCGCGCCGCCTGCTGTCATCGGGTCTCGATGCTGGGGCCGATGGATTCGTAGTCAGCGAAGCTAACCACGACACGACTGAGGCGCATTTTTATGTCCGCTCTCTGCATTCAGTTTCGAGAGACCGATAGTCTGAATATAAAAGGTTTCAAACCCGAATGACCGACGAGGTTAGGTCAGCTTTGGTCATGTTAGGTTAATGTGATCATGTTAAGTTAGGTTAGTTGTGATCATGTTAGATTCGGCTAGTTGTGATCATGTTAGGTTAGTTTTGATTGTTAGATTAAGGCCAGTTATATCATTAACCTAGGTTAGGCCTAGTTAAAAGGGTAGTACGGTAATAAATGAACGATATATCTCTTGTAAAATTTTGAGCAAAAAAAAAAATGTGTACCGAAAGTTTATTTCAACAACAACAAAACAACACTATCTCGTGGTGTTTCCTTGAAAGATAAAAAATTAAAATGTTCGGATCACTTTAACATATTGCTTCCCAGGAACCTCTCTTTAACATATTGCTTCCCAGGAACCTCTCTTTAACATATTGCTTCCCAGGAACCTCTCTTTAACATATTGCTTCCCAGGAACCTCACTTTAACATATTGCTTCCCAAAAATAGACATTACACAACCAATTACAGTTACATTACAATAGTTTATAATATTTAGAGATTAGCTAGTCGAGAAAATGTAAATTTATGGACAACTTAACTTATTATGCTTTGCCATTTTTTGTGAATGGAAAATATTTGGATCACCTGAAGATCAGGGCCCCCCAGCCTTCTTTAGTTAGCCTTATAAGGCCCTTGACGACTGGTTAAGTTAGGTCGTGACATTTTCGTTAGTTAGCCTAGATTACCAACCTCTTTCTAACCAACCAACCTTTCTCTTTTTACCATATTGCTTCCCAAGAGGGATCACTTTAACATATTGCTTCCCGAATGCTTTGGGAAGCAATATGTTAAAGCGATCCAAATTTTCTAAAAAAACTATTTTATCACCACAATTTATGAACCAAAACGAATGTATTTGAAAGGAAGGACCTTTTCCAGTTTGTGTACCGTTTTTCATATAATTTATTTTTGAGAATATTTTTGTTAAAACTAACGAAAATATCACGACTTAACCTAACCAATTATCAAGAGCGTACAGTTGATCTGTTAGTAAATAGTAAATATTATTCCAGAAACAAACAATGTTATAATTACTAATAGATCAACTGTACGCCCTTGATAATTGGTTAGGTTAAGTCGTGATATTTTCGTTAGTTTTAACAAAAATATTCTCAAAAATAAATTATATGAAAAACGGTACACAAACTGGAAAAGATCCGAAAGGGACGAACACTGTATTAAATTAATTTCATTGCATAAGGCTTCTCCTGGATACATCATGTCATATGACGGAGGGTACCTACAGCTTTACGTGGGATCCGAACCACCGATCGGTACATAATCTGGACGCGGAGGACGGTCTCCTATCCGACTACTACCCAGACCCAATGTCGCTTAACTTCATTGATCAACGGGAAGTGGCGTTACGACATTGGCTACGACGTAACCTGAATTTACCGAAAGTTGGTATACATACACAGTTCTTAACTTCTATTTTTAGCTTGATCTTAATTCTTTTGAATGGACTTTTACAACCAACAAAATATACAATGATTTAAATTAGGTCGTTCCCATATTTAGATTTTCTGTACCACTTTCAGCAAAACAGAAAACTTACCGTACCTCCACCCAGGCATGAATGATTAAATTGTCGTATGTATAATATTTAAGCCTGTAAGACCGGACTTATGGGACACCCTGTACTTACGTAGCACTAAACAGTAGCTCGCGTACCATACATACCCTAGGAACCAATGAGTTAAATATTTCTTATATGCGAGTCTCCCCTAATATTAAGTAAAATCGTCTGGCGTGAGCAAAAATACAATTAATAATGGACGCTATGTATAACATAGATTGGTATAGGATATACTGTGGAGCAAACTTCAAGCATCCAACATTTTGCGGGATTCACACTGACAAATTTACTTCGAACCCAAGACTTAACTGCGCATCCCCGGCCCCGTAATAGACAGAGGGTCGACATAAGTAAATAGACACTACGATAGTTGTCCTCGAGAACGAATGGCAAAGTTGATCAATGGAATGCTGGAACGTGTGTTACCTTTACGTAATGGAAAGGTGAAAACAACCCGATTCTAAATATAGTAATTCGATACATTTGTTATTATTTATTGACTTTATTAGCGAATCAAAAACTTTGAAAAAACCGAAGGCGTCTTAGGCCTACTTTTATCAACCTTCTGTGTGTATATATATATATATATATATACAGGGCGTCCCAAAAAAATGTATACACACTTTAAATACTTATAAAGGCAGTGTTTATTAAAATACATTTCATTTTCAAAATGTAATAGAATCTACAGACATTATTTAATTGTTTTGTCAACGCCTGTTTTCAAACTGACGTCCGTTCTGGTCCAGGCACTGCTGATAACGCGAAGCAATGGAATCGCAAACATCACGAAACATTTCGTTTGGTATTTGTGTGCATTCTCGTTCAATGGCTGCTCTCAATTCAGCGACTGTTGCAGGTTTTATAGCGTAGACTTTGTCTTTTAAGTATCCCCATAAAAAAAAGTCTAGTGGTGTGAGGTCTGGTGAACGCGGAGGGTATTCTACGAAACCCTTCGTCCAATCCACATCCACATCGTGCCAAGTACCACTCGCAATACTCCACTCTTCGGTCCGGATCATCTTCATTAATAGCATGGACTAATCTTGGAATGTAACTTTTCCATTGACAGCGCTTCAAAATGCGTTGGACAGACGATTCTGAAATTCCTACCTCACGACTCGCTTGCCGCACAGATTTTCTTGGACTTTGGTGATACGTTTCCAGTACTCTTTCTTGCTTTGTGGGGCTTGTCGATGTCCGTGGTCTTCCGGAACGCTTCTTGTGGACATTCTGAACAGTTCCATCGGCTTCAAACTTATCTCTAATTCGAGTGATGGTAAGTCGCGTTGGTGGATCTGTTTGAAACTCCCTCCTAAACTGTCTTTGCACTTCAACTGCGTTTTCACACTTCCAGTAGCATTTTAGAATGAATTTCCTTTGTTCAAAGCTTAGTCTGACTGCCATTATTAATTCTAATGGGTTTAACTTGGAAAGAAAGAAACATCAATTGAGCTATCAGCTGTTAAAGTGTGTATACATTTTTTTGGGACGCCCTGTATATATATATATATATATATGTATAATGTTTGGGGGCGTGTGATAAAATGGGTGTTGTACAATATAGAACTAGGAATATCGCATGCATGACCTAAAGTACCGTATCTGTCGAATATGTTTCAATTCCGCAAAGACTTTTACAAATTGTCTTTGCATGCACTTAACTGCTCGAACATGCACACTCTTTATATACAATTATCCACGTCACGCCATACAGGCCTACTTTGGCCCGCACGCTTTCTCAAACCTTTTATATTCATGCGCACAACGCGTTAAGGAACGCGTATAAACCGCAACAGACAAGAAACTAAAGCGAGATTCCGAGTCATTCACGGATTATCCGGTTAAATTAACTATATATCCGAAACTATCTGTATAAAAAGTTTTACTTCACTGTATTATCTTGTTTGTTGAACTATTTTCTGCGTTCCTTTTCATACACACACAACGCCAATTCGTACCTAAAAAGGTGTCTTTTTAATACTTTTTAAGGTTTTCCTATTAAATTATTTATCTTTTCTGCTACTTACCCGAGGGCGCCCGGTAGCTCAGTAGGTTTCGGTAGCCCACTCTGATCGGTGAGGCTTTGGTTCGCTCCCGTCTGCTGGTTGAGTTGGTCGCTTACCCAGTTAATGATCGGGCTACACTCACCCCAACACATCGTGGGGAAATGAACTTCCCGTGGCTGTTACCTTTACTCGTTTTACCACTTGCCTTTTTTAACCACTTATCCCTGACACGAAATCATTTCGCAGCAAAAAATGTCCAGTTTTTGTTTACTTTATATCATTACTGCAGTTTCGATTACTTCTCTCTTGGCGCAATTCACGTTCCAAACGTGAGAATTTCAGATTTGCGAAAAGGATATATAAAAAAAAATGAGCTGTAACGTATTTGTAGGCTCGAGGTGGATTAGTTTTTCAGAAAAATATAACCCAAAGTGGGAATGAGAATGGGAATAGATCAATTTGAGAATTTGCTTCCTTCAAGATTCCCATTTTCAGTTTTCTCATTCTTGGATGAAAACGGAAATGGAAATGACCGTGATCGGAAAAATACCTTACTTTTGAGAAATTCTCCCTTTCTGAACTCAGTAATACAATATTCAACTATTTTCTTTAATGACATATATATATATATATATATATATATATATATATATATATATATATATATATATATAGGTGTTTCACAACCGGTCTGCCATACTTTGGAGGGTGATTTTGGGGGACGATATCGAGTAAAAAAGTTAATACAACATACAGTAGATACTATTTCCAACCGTTGCGGATGCGGAGCTACGGACGTTTTACGATGTGCAAACAACAAATCCCTACTTGTGTGTAATTCGCTAAGGTGAACGATCAAAATGAATCAACAATTCACACCCGCTCAATACGGTGATATCCATTTTACTTACGGATTCTGTGATGGTAACAACAGAACGGCAGTTGAGGAATATCGAAGACTTTTTCCGAACCGCCGAATACCGAACGGGAAAGTGTTTAGTGACACACACCAGAGATTAAGGGAAAGGGGGACAATTGTTCCACGTAACCAAGAACATGTAGCACGACGGCCCGTTGCTGTGAAGGAGCGCATACTGGACCTAGTACAACGTAGCCCAACTACCAGTGTTCGAAGGATTTCTAGACGAATTGGTGAATCCGCATCGCGTGTATGGCGAACCACACATGATGAGGGTTTGTATCCCTATCATTTGCAACGTGTGCAAGCTCTTCAACCGGCTGATTACGATAAACTTGTTCAATTTTGCCAGTGGATGGTTATGCATCGCCAAATTCTTAACCGCATACTGTTTAGTGATGAAGCACAATTCATTCGGAATGGAATTAACAATAGACGAAATTCCCACTTCTGGTCTGCCGATAATACCCACGATATCGTTGAAGGAAACTTTCAACATCGATTCTCGGTGAATTGTTTGGTGCGGTGTAATTGGAGATCAGCTGGTTGGACCGTTCGTTTTGGAACAACGATTAACTGCTGATATTTATCTGAACTTCCTGACGAACGAATTGCCGCTTTTGATGGAGCACGTGCCCTTGGAGACAAGGCGCAGGATGTTCTTTCGGCACGATGGGACGGCGGCACATTTTGGTCACCATGTTACGGATTACTTGAATCAGCGGTACGGGAATCGTTGGATTGGTCGTGCTGGTCCCCGAGATCTCCGGACCTAACCCCGTTAGATTTCTTTTTATGGGGCCTTATGAAAGAGATGGTCTACGAGACCAAAGTACAAACGAGAGAGGAACTCTCGCGTCGGATTATGGATGCCGCTGTTTACATACGAGAACAGCCCGAAATAATTCAATGGGCTCTTCTTTGGAACGAGCAAGGCTGTGCAGTGAAAACTGAGGCGGCCATTTTGAACATTTATAAGGTGTATCTCCTAAAATGTAGCAATAAATACATCAGATTAATACTCTCGTTTATTTTTTCCGTGCACCTTAAAACGTCCATAGCTTCGCAACGGTTGGAAATAGCACCGATGTTGTGTTAACTTTTTTACTCTACATGACCCCCAAATCACCCCCCAAAGTATGGCAGACCGATTGTGAAACACCCTGTATAATACACAGACCTAATGTGCGTGGAACAAAGAATTCTTCTGGGATAATTAAATCCACTATAGTCCGAATAAGTAATGGTAAATGACAAATAACTTACTAAAGTTTTTCTTTTTCATGATGGAAGCCCAACGTGGGCAACGGGTCACTAGCAAAGAGGCCCCAAAATATAACTTCCCTCACCAGCTATCTGCCAAGTAGATAGGATCCAACTTTGGGGCAGGATTTAGGGTTTAAAACTAACCTTGACAAACTTTAGTATTTGCCATTTACCATTACTTATTCGGACTAAGTAGATTTACCTCTCTCGGAAGGTTTCCTTGTTCCATGCACATTAGGTTTGTATATTCTGTAAAAGTTATCACAGGGGACATTTCTGAGTTATATGTTAGTTAATGTGTGGAACTAGTCATTTCACGTAATGCCTAAAAATTTCAGGCATTTCGCGTAATTCGATAAAGCAATGAACGACTTCGTGAAGGTTAGGGTGGTTACTGGTTAGGTTAGGTTAGTAATGCATATTACCTATGTTTAAGGGTCAGTCGAATTACGCGAAATGCCTGAATGTTTTAGGCATTACGTGAAGTGACTGGTTTCACAGATTGACTAACATATATATATATATATATATATATATATATATCGTAAAGAACGACGCTTGTATAGGAGAACATTCCGCGCAAGATGAGAAGAGAGAACGAACAAATGAAAAAATGAGGTAACCACCCGGGAATCGAACCCGGGATCTTCCGATTGCCGGTCAGATATGATAACCACTACACCATGGTCCTCAGTCGATCAGAAGTCGTAATTCCTCTACATACGCGCAGAAACCAATGCCCCGAGGGGGCACCTCCCGCATGCCGTATCTATATATACATTTCAACTGCAAAGAACACGCAGTATAAATGACGTAAAGAACGACGCTTGTATAGGAGAACATTCCGCGCAAGATGAGAAGAGAGAACGAACAAATGAAAAAATGAGGTAACCACCCGGGAATCGAACCCGGGATCTTCCGATTGCCGGTCAGATATGATAACCACTACACCATGGTCCTCAGTCGATCAGAAGTCGTAATTCCTCTACATACGCGCAGAAACCAATGCCCCGAGGGGGCACCTCCCGCATGCCGTATCTATATATACATTTCAACTGCAAAGAACACGCAGTATAAATGACGTAAAGAACGACGCTTGTATAGGAGAACATCCCGCGCAAGATGAGAAGAGAGAACGAACAAATGAAAAATGAGGTAACCACCCGGGAATCGAACCCGGGATCTTCCGATTGCCGGTCAGATATGATAACCACTACACCATGGTCCTCAGTCGATCAGAAGTCGTAATTCCTCTACATACGCGCAGAAACCAATGCCCCGAGGGGGCACCTCTCGCATGCCGTATCTATATATACATTTCAACTGCAAAGAACACGCAGTATAAATGACGTAAAGAACGACGCTTGTATAGGAGAACATCCCGCGCAAGATGAGAAGAGAGAACGAACAAATGAAAAAATGAGGTAACCACCCGGGAATCGAACCCGGGATCTTCCGATTGCCGGTCAGATATGATAACCACTACACCATGGTCCTCAGTCGATCAGAAGTCGTAATTCCTCTACATACGCGCAGAAACCAATGCCCCGAGGGGGCACCTCCCGCATGCCGTATCTATATATACATTTCAACTGCAAAGAACACGCAGTATAAATAACGTAAAGAACGACGCTTGTATAGGAGAACATTCCGCGCAAGATGAGAAGAGAGAACGAACAAATGAAAAAATGAGGTAACCACCCGGGAATCGAACCCGGGATCTTCCGATTGCCGGTCAGATATGATAACCACTACACCATGGTCCTCAGTCGATCAGAAGTCGTAATTCCTCTACATACGCGCAGAAACCAATGCCCCGAGGGGGCACCTCCCGCATGCCGTATCTATATATACATTTAAACTGCAAAGAACACGCAGTATAAATAACGTAAAGAACGACGCTTGTATAGGAGAACATTCCACGCAAGATGAGAAGAGAGAACTGCGTGTTCTTTGCAGTTGAAATGTGTATATATAGATACGGCATGCGGGAGGTGCCCCCTCGGGGCATTGGTTTCTGCGCGTATGTAGAGGAATTACGACTTCTGATCGACTGAAGACCATGGTGTAGTGGTTATCATATCTGACCGGCAATCGGAAGATCCCGGGTGGTTACCTCATTTTTTCATTTGTTTCGTTCTCTCTCTCTCATCTTGCGCGGGATATTCTCCTATACAAGCGTCGTTCTTTACGTTAACTATACTGCGTGTTTGCAGTTAGAATGTATGTATAATTGTATATATATATATATATATATTACTTTTTATATGTTTTTTAATAAAGAATTTTCTCCTGAATCTAAATATGTAATTATTTTTATTAAAAATTGAAAAACAAAAACGTTACAGATGTTTAAATTATAATTATTATTTTCGAGACTTCATGTGCGATATTTTCTAATATTTTTGCACGTATACGAGATAAGTTTGAAACCGACGGCACTGTGCAAAACTTACAAAAACAACGTTCTGGAAGACGGCGAACATCTTAGATAAAGTGTCATTTAACCATGGAATTTGTAAATTTTTTGAATTAACTAATAATTACAACATTTATGCTTCAATATCAACACTAAACATAAGTATCTCAAAACAGTCGGTTAAAATAAACTTATTAGAAAATATCGCACATGAAGTCTCGAAAATAATAATTATAATTTAAACATCTGTAACTTTTTTGTTCTTCAATTTTTAATAAAAATAATTACATATTTAGATTCAGGAGAAAATTCTTTATTAAAAAACATAAAAAGTAATATATTTATTATCCTCATAGCTGGTATTATCGAACAAAGTGGGTATACATTTCTTTGGGACACGCTGTGTATATATATATATATATGGAAGTAATGTATTTATTTGAAATTACGTCCTCGAGGTTTTTTAGACGACAGAATTCCTAAAAGATACAATCCGATTATGGGGGATTAATTGGCTTACGCGTATACAAAGAACAAAACAGGTTTAGAATTCTCTCTCTCTCTCTCTCTCTCCAAAAAATAGCTTCGTTTTGAAGGTAATTTCTAATTTCTAAAATAATTTTATAAAATCGTGGATCATGATTATGAACTTTTGCATTCGATTGAAAGAAAAACAAAACAAAAAAAAACTGCGGCGCTCGACATGAAATACTTCGGTATATTAGAAATCAGACATGGAACATATGTTGAAATCGCGAACAGTTAAATATTAATAACTCTGAAATAATAAATAAATAAATAATAATCCCAAGTAGTATAAATACTTCCTTCTGTAAACGTGAGACTGAGACAAGATAGAGACAAGATAGAATTTGTGTTCATACTTTCCTAAGTTTACAATGAGACGAAATAGCTGCATATCAATTTGGCACACAAATACACACAAAAATTTCACATTCGTTAATAGTATATATATATATATATATATATATATATATATATATATATATATATATATATATATATATATATATATAAACCTATTTTTCATTAACGTCTTTAACGAGGTGAATGTATAATGTTGGAGAGAGATGATATTTTTAGTAGAAAATATATTAAAAAAGATTAAATGATGAATTAAAATTAATAAAAAAAACTGTTCTCGATTTGGGCTTTAGAGAAGCGTTTTTCTTTCGTAATTTAATCATTTGTAGAGAATAAAGGAGTTCCTCCGATTGTTTGAAGTCGTCCATACAGTGATCATCTTAATTTTCGAACAAAGAAATGATTTCTTCTTGTTTGTCAACCATATTTTACTTCTCTCCTCTCTCTCTCTCTCTCTCTCTCTCTCTCTCTCTCTCTCTCGAACCCCGTCCCCTCTAATTTCAAAAGTTTCTGGAGTATGTAGATAAGAATTTTTCAAACCTTTTATTTTTGACAGATTAAAATTTCTTAAATTTCCTTTTGAATTTTTACTTTCTTTCTTTGTTTCTTTAATGAATATTTCAGGAATATGGATGATACAACGTAAATAATAGCCTCGGTTTTGCTTCCGCCCGAATTGTTCATTCTGACGAAGGAGGTCAAGCTTATCACTCCACCTTACACCTACGGTTTAACGTAAAATCCGAACCACGCCCCACCAGCAGTAGCCCAGCGTATTAACCACTAGGCTACCCATTCAACTACCAACCAATTTTTGTGTGTGTGTGTGTGTGTGTGGAAGGATGAACAGCTGGGTTTTGCTCCGCGCCGTCTGCCGTCACCGGGTCTCGATGCTGGGGCCGATGGATTCGTAGTCAGTGACGCTAACCACTACACCACCAAGGCGCAATACGAACTTTCCTCGTAAATAGTTATTTTGGCGGTTTATTCTTTATACATAAACAACTTTAGTTTTGCTTCCGCCAGAATTGTTCATTCTGACCAAAGTTAAGCTTGTCACCCCACCTAAAACCTATAGCTTAACGTGGAATCCGAACTACGACCCACCACGGGTGATCAGAAATTACAAAGTCCTAGCCCAGATTCGAACCCGGGACCAGTAGATCCATAGCCAGCGATGCCAACTGCTGCACACCATATGTATAGTAAAATAACCGCGAGTACTACCGTTAGTACCGTATAATACCATACCTCATCGTTCAAGGAATGATGTGTGTGAGATATTGCTATACACGACAGTCTACCTTGTGGTATATAATACATACTGTATATATATTCGCCACTGAACAATTCAGGCGGGAGCAAAACTAAGGTAACCAAGGTGTGTATATATATGTTCCAGCCAATGTCTAAAATCAGGCAATTTATAAATTGACTGAAATTTTAGGCAATTTGTGAAATGTTCGATTTACTTAATGCCTAATTAAATCTAACCTAGCCATGAATTTTTAGGCAACATACTGGGAAATACCAGTGGGCATGCATATAGAGCATTATCAGAAAGATTAGGTTAGGTTTGGTGTGTACTGTATCACCAATTTGACACTGCCTGAATTTCAGTCAATTTATAAATTGCTTAATTTTACGTACCGACTGTAACATATATATATATATATATATATATATATATATATATATATATAGTAAAAGTCACCTTCCAACACTTGTGTGAACAGTACTAATCCTGAACACGCGTAAAGTGAACTGACGAGGTTTTTAGTGTCTATAAGAATACCGAATTAGCAACTCTTGTCTTATTTTCATGTATTCTACGAGAGACTCTCCTATCGTGATAAATTTTTGAAATTATTATTGAACGTATAATTTAACGCTAAGACATTAACGGCGAGTCAACAGTTCTTTAACGTTCAAACTATAAAACTTTGAAAGTTTTTACAATACCTTGCGAATACGTTCGTTCTTAGCTATTTCATTGCGTGACTTTATTTCACTGTATTGTTATAAATGTATTTTAAACGTTTGCGACTTTTTTTTTTTAATTTTTCACAGTTTCACTGTAAAATTTCTAACTTTTCCATCCACATTTTATAAACGCGTCACAAATATATTTAAGTACATTTATTTCATACTGTTATGGAAGAATTTGTAAAAATGTGTAAATTGCACAATTGTGTCACAAAATAAAAATCACGGGTTATGATAGACAGATAGAGAGTATTAATCCATTTTTAGTGTAAATCAATAAGAAGTTCAGTTATCCATCTTCATTCGGGGAAACATTTTCAGGAATGAAACAGCAAATAATCGTAATGTTTAGGTCCCGTTAAATGTAATCAGGAATGAAAAAAGAAAAAAAAAAAGAAATGTAACCCATAAAGAAAACGGGATTCCATTTTCTGTGGTGTACTCCAATCGTTGGCTTTTCTATAACCTAAATTACTAAGCATTTTTTTCTTATTCATTATTGTCTTTTTTATTTGATGGACAAATTTATATTTAATGAATACCATCTTGAATATCTTTTGGTAGTTTTTAATATTCACTCGTCTGCAGTCTCGTTAAAAGGCAGAATTCGATCTTTTTTTTATCTTATTCTTATAACAAGAAAAAGCACGCAGGATGATCTCTTAAAGACGACAAAATCTTCGACACCTTTTTCTATAAAAACCTTAATAAACCTAACCTACCTTGATCTATCGTAAACCTAACCGGGTGTTCCTAACAAAGGGATTTCGTCTTATGTGAAACTCCATTTATTTTTGTATTTATATTTATTTTATTAGTTTTCACCTAGTTTGATCAGCATGATTTTATTTTTTTTGAGGAGGTTTAACCTCATTCACAACATTTAAAGGTCATATGACAGAGGGGACCTACAGCTTTACGTGATATCCGAACCACGGGTTGCTACATAATATCTCTCTTCATATATATATATATATATCTTTGGTTTGAACCTTTGGTTTGCTTCCGCCCGAATTGTTCATTCTGACGAAGGTCAAGCTTTTCATTCCACCTTAGACCTACAGTTTAATGCAGAATCCGAACCACGCTCCAACAGCAACCCAGCGTCTTAACCACTAGGCCACTCAGGGTACCCATTTATCTACCAACCACTTTCTTTACTGTGTGGAAGGATGAACAGCTCGGTTTTGCTGCGCGCCGCCTGCTGTCACCGGGTCTCGGTTCCGGGGCCACCGAGGTGCACTATATATATTATGAATTGTCCAATCAGGGAATATGTCTCATTTCGGATAACCTGAAGACTAGAGCCCCTTACGCGACTGGGGGGCTCCAGTCTTCAGGAGGCATACACGGGGGGCCTTGATCTTCAGGTGGATACGGGCCCTCTCAGAGGTCCAGAGAGGCCCGGGCCACTTCCAGCTTTTGAGGCCAAAGCTAAACCTAATTATTACTTTCACTGCAAAAAATATTCAAACCTGAAAGTTTATAAATTTGAGGCCCCTTAAGCTTGATGCCCAGGCCAAATGGTCCTCCTAGCCCCCCCTCTGATAGCCCTGGGTGGATATAAACAATTTTAAGCGGTTTATCAAAGTTAGTTTTGTGTATATATATATATGCAGTAGCTATAACTAACACACATTTTTGGTAAAAGTTGCTTAAAATTAATCGAAACCTACGGGAAAATTATTGAATGCCCGGTTAGGTCAACTGTATGCCCTTGACGATTGGTTAGGTTAAGTCGTAATATTTTCATTAAAACTAACGAAAATATCACTACTTAACCTAACTAATCGTCGAGGGCGTACAACTGACCTAACCGGCATTCAATTAACCTAACCAGTTTGTAATTTTTACATTCCCTTTTGTATTCGTATTGCTTTACAGTACTAACTATAATTCTTGTTTTTTGCTTTACAGTACCAAATATAATTTTGTTTTTTGCTTTACAGTACCAAATATAATAATAAATTATTAAATAAGACCTTTTTTTTTTCACATATAAAATGGGGCTCTATTCTTCAGATGGAGAAAGTTGGGGGCTCTAGTCTTCAGGTGGTGACATTAGGGCTTTAGTCTTCAGGTGAGCCCTCATTTCTTCTGAATGTTAACCAATCACGGACAGGAAAATATTTTTACATCTTAAATCCATTAATATTGATCATTAGAATCTTTTATGAAAAACGATCACATTAATTGAAAGACAACTATTAGCCATCAGAAACCAATAATTTTCTGCCACTTATATTCCTTAAAGTATAATATATATAATACGCTGATAACGCGGCGTTTGATAATACGGTACGCTAATAACACGGCCAAAAAAATATAAGCCAATTACTTTTTATTACGCAGACCAAGACGAGAATAGCGTGATATTTTCTTCGCAACGTCTAAAGTCTTAAGATGGAAGGGACCTAGTTAGAGTTTATGTGGGCGCCCAGGCGCCCGACAATCGCGGCAGATGCGAGTCGAGAGCTTGAGACTGCGTGTGTGTGTGTGTGTGTGTGTGTGTGTGTGAGCTCTTAAAAATGTTCGTGACATTATGAAACTGTGTTTGAGCCACCCAGCCAACCAGACGAACTTTTTTCTCAGTCAGCAGTAGTCAGAACTTTGTAGCTTAAACGGCATCCCTCGGAGCCGTGAATGATGAATGGTATGACTTCATAGTTTATAATTTTATCTGCATTTATATGTATAATTACAGTATAATGTTATTCTGATGTTTTGGGTAAAATTTATATATTTTGGGGATCTTCAAAACTTAACTTATTTGTTTCCCAAATAGTTCTTTAGCAACAGATAATGCAGACCACGATATTTTGGGGGTCTCTTGGAAGTTGGAACATTAATAATATAATTCACTGCGCGACAAAATTACAAACTTTTTCTGTCCTTCAAACGAAACGAAGTGATTTTTATAAATTTGGATGCGCTCAGTTCAAATCTGATGTCAGAATACCTCTATCACCCACCGTTTTGAAGGACGTGTAATAAAAGTCTTATATACGGATTGGAATATTATGGAAAACTGATGAGTGGGTAGTTGGGAGGTAATGAAAATGGTTCACTGAGTAGGTAGGTAGTTAATCTAACAATTATTAAATTCCTTTTATGTCAATAACTGGGTGGATGAAACCAATTGGTTGCTCACCAGAGTTATTCTCCACACTAGTATTTATATACTGTGTGACAAGAGCGTGCTCGGTAATAGATATACATTACCGATCAACCAACCGAAGAAAAGACCAAGGAGACGCTGGTGGAAAAAGCCCCGCGAAAAGGAGAACAAGGGAGAACGAAACTGAGGAACGGGGCGAGAAGACGGAACGAGAGAAGGGAGAAGAACAGACAACGAAAAACGATCCCCACCAGCAAGTACGCTCTCAACAATTAAACAAATAAGGAGAAAAGGGACTCTAATAACTAGCAGTAAGTGACTAATTGTGTTTTTAACCCAGTTAGAAGTAAACGCATTAAATTAAGCTCGGTCAGACAAATTAGGCCTACATTGTGGCCTAAGACCTAGCATCAACTCATAGCTTAACAAAGGTGAAGGTAGATTGCCCTAACCTAATTTGGTGAGGAATTCTACTGTGGACCTCAATTTATCTGCCCGTTCTGGACCATTTCCGGAATCTCTAGGCTGACCCCTACAAGGCTAGACTTAATCTACTCTATAGTTAGACGAGATATAAGGGGTGGGTTAATTGTGGACCAATTCACACAGAGCATTTTTCACATTGGTGGTCCGCGTGTGGGGAATTTACAAACCTTAACCTTACTTAACAAAAATTGCAGAATTAGGCTAAATGGTCTAGCCTAAGCCTAACCTAATCAAGCCTAATTAGGTCTACAACCTAGGGCCTAACTAGGAAATTTTTACATTTAAGGAGTCTCATTCTCTTATAAGCTTAGACCTGAGTGACACATAAGTACTTGGGGGGGATTAAACCAAATTTAAAACTTGACTGTTTTGTCTGTGATCTCTCTTCTCTGGTAATTTCTTCTTGTCCTCTATTTCATTACGATCCCCAGTTAAACAATTTTGACTTAAACATGGACAGTGAGGAATTGAAAAAGTTAAAAAAGAAAAGGGGGGGAAAGTTGGGTGCTGTTACAAAGGCCGTGAACACTTTTAACAATATTACACAACCAGGTAAGGAAGATTTAGAGTGCGTAATTCTTAAATTGGAAAAGAAAAAGAAGGAAATAATAGCCATTGATGAGAGTATTTCAGAGTTAGTTGAATCCGAAATGGCTGAAGAACAACTGATAGACCTTTACGCTGATAATGATGTTCAGGTAATCTCAATTGAACAGCAAATAAGGAGACTACAGTCTCGTTTGACTGACTTAACACCAAATAAACCTACTTCTGATTTTAATCAAAGTAGAGCTAACTTTCAACCAAATTTAAGTGGCATGCCAAATCCTGAGTCACAAGAATTTAGGGCTACTTTACCCACTTTGCTAGTACCAACATTTGAAGGGGACACGGTACAATTCCCATCTTTCATTGAAAAATTTGAGAGTTTAATAGGTAATAAACCTTATATTTCAACTGTTGATAAGTTTAGCTACTTAACTAGTTTCCTTAAAGGCCCAGCCTATAACCTGATAACCTATTTACCAGCCGTAGGGAATTCATATGAAGTAGCTATTGATCTCTTAAAACGTAATTACATTAATAAAGATGAGATTGTATTTGAATTATCTCAACAAATTATTGATTTTGCACCCAAAAAGATAACCATAGTGATATGGAAAATTTTTATTCAAAATTAGAAGCTATTATAGGACAACTGGTTAGCAATGAGATAGATGTTAAAGCTTCATCTTGGATTATACAAGGCATAATTCTTAGGTGCCTTCCTTTGAGGGTTAAAGATGTTTTAGTTCTAAAGACGGGAGAAAATTATCCTACTCTTGAAAATATCAGAAAACACTTTCCAACTCTCCTAACTAATTACAAACTGAGAAATATTGCAACACAAAATAAGACCCAGACTATGGATAAACCAAAGACTGTCCCCAGATACCAACTAGCTACAGCCAAACAGACAAAACTTGATACTGTAGAATCAAATGTGACCAACTGTAATACACGAACACCTACATTACAGAACTTTAATGTAACTGCTGCCTCAACTTACACACTACATTGCAAATTTTGTGCAAGTGATGAACACAGTAGTACTGGGTGTGACAAATATTCAGACTTTAACTCAAGAGCTAAAAGATGTGAACAGTTGAACCTATGTAAAAAGTGTACTGGCCAGGGACATTATAAGAAAGACTGTAAATCTAGGTTAAGATTCAAGTGTAAGTTTTGTAAAAGTTTACGACATGTCTCATCAATGTGTGATTCACCAAAGTGTCCAAACAATAGTACTCAAACTCAAAAGATACCTCCACCAAACAAAGGTAATCAAGAAAATGCCACTTTCATGGGACATTCTGTTTGTTCAAACAACGTAACAAGAAACACTGAGATTCTTTTACCAACTATTACTTTGTACTTAGTGAATAGTGAGGGGAGAACCACTTCAGTGAGATGTCTTATAGACTGTTGTTCTCAACAAACATTTGTTTCGCAAAATGTAGTTAATAAATTGGGTTTGACACCAAACCCGAATGAACAAAAACTCAATATTGCATCCTTTGTTAAGGATAACTCGGACAAAAATAGCTATAAGACAATTGACCTGGAACTACATTTAGAAAATAAATTAGAGAAAATTGAAGCAGTTATTATTTCTAAAGTAGGACAAAACAAACTGGTTATACCCAAACTACAACAAACCATAAATCATTTGGGAAAACACTACAAAATAGCTGATAGACATATCACAAACAACACAGTAGCTAACATTGAAATGTTAATGGGGGCAGATTATATTAATCTTATTCATAAGGGATAGTAAAGATAGGTAATGGTATAACTTATCAGACTATATCAGGGATAGCCCCTTTGGGTGACCTATCCAAATACAACCTAGACCTAAACCAAAATAGTTCATGACTAACAAATACTATGTGCCTCAACTCAGTCCTACATAACACCTGTAAGAATAGCAACACTTTGAATAATATTATATCAACTGAGAACATTAATTCATCACTATCAAATGAAACTCTGGATGAGGCAATTCAAACTTTATGGTTGCTAGAATCTGTGGGTATACATGACACAAATCAAACTTCAGAAGATCAGTTAATGGTAGAAAGATTTGAAGACACCATTCAGTGCAAAGACAATAGTTATTTTGTAGTTACCTTGGAAAATAAATTGTCCAACTTTAAGAGATAATCTCAAAGTAGCTAAAGGACATTTATATAAAGTAATGAAAAAACTCAAACAAGATAATAATATTCAAATGTACAGTGATGTCTTCAAAGAACAGCTACAGAAAGGCTTCATTGAAGAAGTAACAAATAACCCTTTTAAAAAAGATGGTTGTCATTATTTAACCCACAGGGGGGTTTATCGACAAGATGCCCCAACAACAAAACTCAGAGTAGTATATAACTGTAGCCTCAAAGACTGTGATAAACACAGTTTGAATGATTGCCTGATTGAGGGTCCTAATCTCATTTCTGACCTTGTGAAGATCTTACTGAGGTTCAGGTTAGATAAAATATGCGTACAAAGTGACATTTCAGACATTTTTGAGAATAAATCTTAAAAGTGAATATGATAAGAACCAACTTAGGTTCTTATGGTTCAAGGATCCATTTGATTTGAATAAAGGGTTCATAACCTATAGATTTAATGTTGTGTTGTTTGGAGCCAATTGCTCACCTAGCCTATTAGCATTGACATTAGACATCATTTGAACCAGTTTAATAACTCTTTAACATTGAACTTCCTCAAGGAACATTTTTACGTAGACAATCTAATAGGCTCAACAACAACAAAATCTGAATTATCTGAAGTCTATGAACACTCTCAGAACATTATGCAACAAGGTAACTTTGAACTTAGAGAGTGGATTCAAATGATGAGGATTTAAACAAAAGGATTTTAAAGATAATAATGGTATTACTGAGCCATCAGACAGAGTTAAAACTTTAGGTATGAACTGGTATTTGGATGCAACTTCTAACAGTCATGATTCAATCTGTACTAAAGGTTTTAAACTTGATGAGGAAGCAAATACTAAAAGATAAATATTATCAGAGGCTTCCAAAATTTTTGATCCCATGGGTCTATAACTGCCTTCAACAATAAAATCAAAGATTCTCCTCCAAGAAGTTTGGAGGACAAATGTTGGGTGGGATGATCCAATAACAAATGAAGATCAAAAATCTTGGAAGAAGTTAGCTGCTGATTTAACAAAAAGGCAGAACATTAAAATTCAAAGGTGCTGTGGGTTTAGGGATAAGCCCCAGAGACTTCATGTGTTTGCTGATGCAAGCACACAAGCTTATGGGTGCTGTGCGTATCTTGTAAGTCCTACAGAAAGTCATCTAATTTATGCAAAAGGGAAAGTTGCACCTCTCAAACCTACCCGAACCATACCTCAATTGGAACTATTGGCTGCTGCATTAGCCATTAAAACCATTTCATTGCTTAAGGATGCTTACCATGATGTGAACATAACTGATATCCACATCTGGCTTGACAGTCAGATTTGTCTTGCCTGGATACGGAATGATAGCATTAATAGTAAGAATATCTTTGTAAGAAATAGGCTAAAAGAAATAGCTGAAGCTAATGAAAGCCTACAAGTAAACTTTCACTATGTTCCAACTAAATAAAATCCAGCAGACTTTCTGACCAGAGATTTATCCTACAAGTTGTTGAAGTCAAACAAAACTTGGTTCATGGGACCTAAGTGGCTCTGTAATACAGACCAATGGCCTATGGAACAAGTTAACTTGACATTAAATTTAATCTTTTCAAATGAAAAGGTTGAACCAATCTCTAATTATGAACGTTATTCTGATTTCAGTAAACTTGTCAGGGTCACAGCCTACTGTTTGAGGTTTGCTCACAACTGTTTAACTACAATAAACAAACAGCTAAATAAAAACAATCATAATTATACAGAAGTTGCATCCAAGTACTGGATAGGGCATGCACAACAAAAGGAGTACAATAAAGAGTTAGAATTCTTGACTAATGGGAAACAAACAAAAGAACCTGTACCATCAGTAGTTGTGGATCTAAACTTGTTCAGAGATGAGGAAGGCCTTCTAAGGTGTAAAGGGAGATTAGACAAATCAAAACTGTCATACAAAAGCAAACATCCAATCCTTTTACCTAGATTTAGCTATTTGACCACATTAATCATCAGACAAACACACAATGATGTACATCATATGGGGGTACCACAGACACTAACTACATTAAGAAAAACTTATTGGATACCCAAGGGAAGGATCACTGTTAAAACAGTCCTGAGTGAGTGTGTCACATGTAGGCGTATTCATGCTAGGCCCTATAGGAAACCAAATCCTCCTGCTTTGCCAGAGGAGAGAGTTACTCTCAACAGACCCTTTGAGACTGTAGGCATTGACTATACAGGAGCATTGACTGTAGGGGTGGTTGACACTGAACAAAAAATGTACATTGTACTGTTTACATGTGCTGGCTCACGAGCTGTTTATCTGGATGTTGTGGAGGACCTTACAGCAGAATCTTTTGTTGCTGTCTTTAAGAGATTCTGTGCACGACATTCAGTACCCAAGACAGTTTGGACTGACAATGCTACATATTTCAAGGCTGGTGAACAAGTCATCAGCGACTTGTTAAGCAACGAACTCACACAATTATATATACAAAATTCAAACATAAAGTGGAAGTATATTCCAGTTGCCTCTCCTTGGTATGGTTCTATCTGGGAGAGGAATATACAAACAGTAAAGAATTGCTTGAAGAAAGCAATTGGTAAAAAACAGATACACTTATTTGAGTTGCTCACTCTCCTGGCTGAGATTGAGAACATCATCAACAATAGACCACTCACTTATGTGAGTGACAACATTTGTGAAAAATGATCTGTATGAATTGGTCCACAATTAACCCACCCCTTATTTCTCCAGTCTAACTATAGAGTAGATCAAGTCTAGCCTAGAGGGGTCAGCCTAGAGATTCCGGAAATGGTCCAGAGCGGGCAGATAAATTGAGGTCCACAGTAGGATTCCTCACCAAACTAGGTTAGGGCAATCTACCTTTACCTTTCTTAAGCTATGAGTTGATGCTGGGTCTTAGGCCACAATGTAGGCTTAAGTTGTCTGACCCAGCTTAATTTAATGAATCTACCTAAACTGGGTTAAAAACACAATTAGTCACTTACTGCTAGTTATTAGAGAGTCTCTTTTCTCCTTCCTGTATAATTGTCGAGAGCGTACTTGCTGGTGGGGATCTTTCTTCAGTGTCTGTTCTTGTCCCTTCTCCAGTTGCGTCCTCTCGCCCCGTTCCTCGTTTTCGTTCTCCTTTGTTCTCTTTTTCGCGGGGCTTTTTCCACCACCGTCGTGTTGGTTTTTTCCTCGGTTGGTTGATCGGTAATGTATATCTATTACCGAGCACGCTCTTGTCACACAGTATATAAATACTAGTGTGGAGAATAACTCTGGTGAGCAACCAATTGGTTTCATCCACCCACTTATTGACATAAAAGGAATTTAATAATTGTTAGATTAACTACCTACCTACTCAGTGAACCATTTTCGTTACCTCCCAACTACCCACTCATCAGTTTTCCATATACTGGGGGCCCCGGGAGATAAAAATTTTGGTGTTATTGTCACCAATTTTTATGTCTGAGTGTAGATAGCTAACTATTTGACTGTAAATGCCTGTTAATCTGATTAACAGTGCCTATCCTCACCTTCTCATGGAGAAGGTGTAGCATTTAATTAGAAGAGAAAATATACATCCATAGGATGAAACTGTCTATGGTCTTTACCATAAGAAAAGAAAAAGTGAAAGTTAGAAGATAAAATTACAATTCCCCAGCATCCATTTTTTGTTGCAAAAATAGTCGCGCCTTTAATGCTGTTTGTCGCTGAGGTCTTGTGTCTGTCAATGTTGTAGTAGGATGCGTTACCACTCCTACTGTCAAAGGAATAGTTACTGGAAGTTCAGTGTCTCCAGTTGTTACTGTCAGTGGAGAAGGTTCTCCAAAGTCCATTGTTTTGGGTCCAGACTCTAAAGGGTACAAAAGAGAAATGTCTCTTGTTGTGTCACCCGTTGAAGTCCTTAATTTGACCACTCTTGTTACCCGTCTGCCCCTGGTCTGAGTTCTGAAACTCTAGCCAGAGGCCAGTATTGTCTTGGAGTACTGTCATGTATGAGAACAAGGTCCCCTACCTTAATTGTGTCAGACCAATCCTTCTTAGTCATTTGTTTATGTCTCTCCCTTAGACCCATCAAGTACTCAGTTTTCCACTGTTTAATGAAATGAGCTTTAACTCTAGTTAAATGTTGTAACTTAGTCTGGAGCTCATCATGTCGTTGAGTCCAGTTTGGGTCTTCTGAAGAGTCTATTTTGTAGTCCGGCAGGAGACTAACTTGTTCTCCCCGAATCAAATGATTTGGAGTTAATGGTTCCGGGTCATTAATGTTGTCACTCACATAAGTGAGTGGTCTATTGTTGATGATGTTCTCAATCTCAGCCAGGAGAGTGAGCAACTCAAATAAGTGTATCTGTTTTTTGCCAATTGCTTTCTTCAAGCAATTCTTTACTGTTTGTATATTCCTCTCCCAGATAGAACCATACCAAGGAGAGGCAACCGGAATATACTTCCACTTTATGTTTGAATTTTGTATATATAATTGTGTGAGTTCATCGCTTAACAAGTCGTGGATGACTTGTTCACCAGCCTTGAAATATGTAGCATTGTCAGTCCAAACTGTCTTGGGTACTGAATGTCGTGCACAGAATCTCTTAAAGACAGCAACAAAAGATTCTGCTGTAAGGTCCTCCACAACATCCAGATAAACAGCTCGTGAGGCAGCACATGTAAACAGTACAATGTACATTTTTTGTTCAGTGTCACCCACCCTACAGTCAATGCTCCTGTATAGTCAATGCCTACAGTCTCAAAGGGTCTGTTGAGAGTAACTCTCTCCTCTGGCAAAGCAGGAGGATTTGGTTTCCTATAGGGCCTAGCATGAATACGCCTACATGTGACACACTCACTCAGGACTGTTTTAACAGTGATCCTTTCCTTGGGTATCCAATAAGTTTTTCTTAATGTAGTTAGTGTCTGTGGTACCCCCATATGATATACATCATTGTGTGTTTTTCTGATGATTAATGTTGTCAAATAGCTAAATCTAGGTAAAAGGATTGGATGTTTGCTTTTGTATGACAGTTTTGATATGTCTAATCTCCCTTCACCTTAGAAGGCCTTCCTCATCTCTGAACAAGTTTAGATCCACAACTACTGATGGTACAGGTTCTTTTGTTTGTTTCCCATTAGTCAAGAATTCTAACTTTATTGTACTCTTTTGTTGTGCATGGCCTATCCAGTATTTGGTTGCAACTTCTGTATAATTATGATTGTTTTTATTTAGCTGTTTGTTAATTGTAGTTAAACAGTTGTGAGCAAACCTCAAACAGTAGGCTGTGACCCTGACAAGTTTACTGAAGTCAGAATAACGTTCATAATTAGTGATTGGTTCAACCTTTTCATTTGAAAAGATTAAATTTAATGTCAAGTTAACTTGTTCCACAGGCCATTGGTCTGTATTACAGAGCCACTTAGGTCCCATAAACCAAGTTTTGTTTGACTTCAACAACTTGTAGGATAAACCTCTGGTCAGAAAGTCTGCTGGATTTTGTTTAGTTGGAACATAGTGAAAGTTTACTTGTAGGCTTTCATTAGCTTCAGCTATTTCTTTTAGCTATTTCTTACAAAGATATTCTTACTATTAATGCTATCATTCCGTATCCAGGCAAGACAAATCTGACTGTCAAGCCAGATGTGGATATCAGTTATGTTCACATCATGGTAAGCATCCTTAAGCAATGAAATGGTTTTAATGGCTAATGCAGCAGCCAATAGTTCCAATTGAGGTATGGTTCGGGTAGGTTTGAGAGGTGCAACTTTCCCTTTTGCATAAATTAGATGACTTTCTGTAGGACTTACAAGATACGCACAGCACCCAAAAGCTTGTGTGCTTGCATCAGCAAACACATGAAGTCTCTGGGGCTTATCCCTAAACCCACAGCACCTTTGAATTTTAATGTTCTGCACTTTTGTTAAATCAGCAGCTAACTTCTTCCAAGATTTTTGATTTTCATTTGTTATTGGATCATCCCACCCAACATTTGTCCTCCAAATTTCTTGGAGGAGAATCTTTGATTTTATTGTTGAAGGCAGGAATAGACCCATATGATCAAAAATTTTGGAAGCCTCTGATAATATTTGTCTTTTAGTATTTGCTTCCTCATCAAGTTTAAAACCTTTAGTACAGATTGAATCATGACTGTTAGAAGTTGCATCCAAATACCAGTTCATACCTAAAGTTTTAACTCTGTCTGATGGCTCAGTAAGACCATTATTATCCTTTAAAATCTTTTTATTTAAATCCTCATCATTTGAAATCCACTCTCTAAGTTCAAAGTTACCTTGTTGCATAATGTTTGAGAGTGTTCATAGACTTCAGATAATTCAGATTTTGTTGTTGTTGAGCCTATTAGATTGTCTACGTAAAAATGTTCCTTAAGGAAGTTCAATGTTAAAGAGTTATTAAACTGGTTCAAATGATGTCCAATTGTCAATGCTAATAGGCTAGGTGAGCAATTGGCTCCAAACAACACAACATTAAATCTATAGGTTATGAACCCTTTATTCAAATCAAATGGATCCTTGAACCATAAGAACCTAAGTTGGTTCTTATCATATTCACTTTTAAGATTTATTCTCAAAAATGTCTGAAATGTCACTTTGACGGCATATTTATCTAACCTGAACCTCAGTATGATCTTCACAAGGTCAGAAATGAGATTAGGACCCTCAATCAGGCAATCATTCAAACTGTGTTTATCACAGTCTTTGAGGCTACAGTTATATACTACTCTGAGTTTTGTTGTTGGGGCATCTTGTCGATAAACCCCCCTGTGGGTTAAATAATGACAACCATCTTTTTTAAAAGGGTTATTTGTTACTTCTTCAATGAAGCCTTTCTGTAGCTGTTCTTTGAAGACATCACTGTACATTTGAATATTATTATCTTGTTTGAGTTTTTTCATTACTTTATATAAATGTCCTTTAGCTACTTTGAGATTATCTCTTAAAGTTGGACAATTTATTTTCCAAGGTAACTCAATAAAATAACTATTGTCTTTGCACTGAATGGTGTCTTCAAATCTTTCTACCATTAACTGATCTTCTGAAGTTTGATTTGTGTCATGTATACCCACAGATTCTAGCAACCATAAAGTTTGAATTGCCTCATCCAGAGTTTCATTTGATAGTGATGAATTAATGTTCTCAGTTGAGATAATATTATTCAAAGTGTTGCTATTCTTACAGGTGTTATGTAGGACTGAGTTGAGGCACATAGTATTTGTTAGTCATGAACTATTTTGGTTTAGGTCTAGGTTATATTTGGATAGGTCACCCAAAGGGGCTATCCCTGATGGAGTCTGAATAGCTATACCATTACCTATCTTCACTATGCCCTTATGAATAAGATTAATATAATCTGCCCCCATTAACATTTCAATGTTAGCTACTGTGTTGTTAGTGATATGTCTATCAGCTATTTGTAGTGTTTCCCAAATGATTATGGTTTGTTGTAGTTTGGTATAACAGTTTGTTTTGTCCTACTTTAGAAATAATAACTGCTTCAATTTTCTCTAATTTATTTTCTAAATGTAGTTCCAGGTCAATTGTCTTATAGATATTTTTGTCCGAGTTATCCTTAACAAAGGATGCAATATTGAGTTTTGTTCATTCGGGTTTGGTGTCAAACCCAATATATTTACTACATTTTGCAAAACAAATGTTTGTTGAGAACAACAGTCTATAAGACATCTCACTGAAGTGGTTCTCCCTCACTATTCACTAAGTCCAAAGTAATAGTTGGTAAAAGAATCTCAGTGTTTTTTGTTACGTTGTTTGAACAAACAGAATGTCCATGAAAGTGGCATTTTCGATTACCTTTGTTTGGTGGAGGTATCTTTTGAGTTTGAGTACTATTGTTTGGACACTTTGGTGAATCACACATTGATGAGACATGTAAACTTTTACAAAACTTACACTTGAATCTTAACCTAGATTTACAGTCTTTCTTATAATGTCCCTGGCCAGTACACTTTTTACATAGGTTCAACTGTTCACATCTTTTAGCTTTTTGGTTAAAGTCTGAATATTTGTCACACCCAGTA
This sequence comes from Bathynomus jamesi, assembly GCA_023014485.1. Taxonomy (NCBI): domain Eukaryota; kingdom Metazoa; phylum Arthropoda; class Malacostraca; order Isopoda; family Cirolanidae; genus Bathynomus; species Bathynomus jamesi. The sequence goes on from JAJOZX010000784.1 coordinate 1,094,332, forward strand.
CTACTGTGTTCATTACTTGCACAAAATTTGCAATGTGGTGTGTAAGTTGAGGCAGCAGTTACATTAAAGTTCTGTAATGTAGGTGTTCGTGTATTACAGTTGGTCACATTTGATTCTACAGTATCAAGTTTTGTCTGTTTGGCTATAGCTAGTTGGTCTCTGGGAACAGTCTTTGGTTTATCCAGAGTCTGGGTCTTATTTTGTGTTGGAATATCTCTCAATTTGTAATTAGTTAGGATATTGGGAAAGTGTTTTCTGATATCTTCAAGATTAGGATAATTTTCTCCCGTCTTTAGAATTAAAATATCTTTAACCCTCAAAGGAAGGCACCTAAGAACTATGCCTTGTATAATCCAAGATGAAGCTTTAATATCTATCTCATTGCTAACCAGTTGTCCTATAATAGCTTCTAATTTGTATAAAAAATTTTCCATATCACTATGGTTATCTTTTATCGGTGCAAAATCAAAAATTTGTTGAGATAATTCATATACAATCTCATCTTTATTAATGTAATTACGTTTTAAGAGATCAATAGCTACTTCATATGAATTCCCTACGGCTGGTAAATAGGTTATCAGGTTATAGGCTGGGCCTTTAAGGAAACTAGTTAAGTAGCTAAACTTATCAACAGTTGAAATATAAGGTTTATTACCTATTAAACTCTCAAATTTGTCAATGAAAGATGGGAATTGTACCGTGTCCCCTTCAAATGTTGGGACTAGCAAAATGGGTAACTGAGCCCTCAATTCTTGTGACTCAGGATTTAGCATGCCACTTAAATTTTGTTGAAGGTTAGCTCTACTTTGATTAAAATCAGAATTAGGTTTATTTGGTGTTAAGTCAGTCAAACGAGACCGTAGTCTCCTTATTTGCTGTTCAATTGAGATTACCTGATCATCATTATCAGCGTAAAGGTCTATCAATTGTTCTTCAGCCATTTCGGATTCAACTAACTCTGAAATACTCTCATCAATGGCTATTATTTCCTTCTTTTTAGTTTCCAATTTAAGAATTACACACTCTAAATCTTCCTTACCTGGTTGTGTAATACTGTTAAAAGTGTTCACGGCCTTTGTAACAGCTCCCAACTTTGCCCCCCTTTTCTTTTTTAACTTTTTCAATTCCGCACTGTCCATGTTTAAGTCAAAATTGTTTAACTGGGAATCGTAATGAAATAGAGGACAAGAAGAAATTGCCAGAGAAGAGAGAGCTCAGACAAAACAGTCAAGTTTAAATTTGGTTTAATCCCCCCCAAGTACTTATGTGTCACTCAGGTCTAAGCTTATAAGAGAATGAGACTCCTTAAATGTAAATGTTTCCTAGTTAGGCCCTAGGTTGTAGACCTAATTAGGCTTGATTAGGTTAGGCTTAGGCTTAGGCTAGACCATTTAGCCTAATTCTGCAATTTTTTTTTTTTTTGTTAAGTAAGGTTAAGGTTTGTAAATTCCCCACACACGGACCACCAATGTGAAAAATGCTCTGTATGAATTGGTCCACAATTAACCCACCCCTTATTTCTCCAGTCTAACTATAGAGTAGATCAAGTCTAGCCTAGAGGGGTCAGCCTAGAGATTCCGGAAATGGTCCAGAGCGGGCAGATAAATTGAGGTCCACAGTAGGATTCCTCACCAAACTAGGTTAGGGCAATCTACCTTTACCTTTGTTAAGCTATGAGTTGATGCTGGGTCTTAGGCCACAATGTAGGCCTAAGTTGTCTGACCCAGCTTAATTTAATGAATCTACCTAAACTGGGTTAAAAACACAATTAGTTACTTACTGCTAGTTATTAGAGTCTCTTTTCTCCTTCCTGTATAATTGTCGAGAGCGTACTTGCTGGTGGGGATCTTTCTTCGGTGTCTGTTCTTGTCCCTTCTCCAGTTGCGTCCTCTCGCCCCGTTCCTCGTTTTCGTTCTCCTTTGTTCTCCTTTTCGCGGTGCTTTTTCCACCAGCGTCGTGTTGGTTTTTTCCTCGGTTGGTTGATCGGTAATGTATATCTATTACCGAGCACGCTCTTGTCACACAGTATATAAATACTAGTGTGGAGAATAACTCTGGTGAGCAACCAATTGGTTTCATCCACCCAGTTATTGACATAAAAGGAATTTAATAATTGTTAGATTAACTACCTACCTACTCAGTGAACCATTTTCGTTACCTCCCAACTACCCACTCATCAGTTTTCCATAACATTAATGACCCGGAACCATTAACTCCAAATCATTTGATTCGGGGAGAACAAGTTAGTCTCCTGCCAGACTACAATATAGACTTCAGAAGACCCAAACTGGACTCAACGACATGATGAGCTCCAGACTAAGTTACAACATTTAACTAGAGTTAAAGCTCATTTCATTAAACAGTGGAAAACTGAGTACTTGATGGGTCTAAGGGAGAGACATAAACAAATGACTAAGAAGGATTGGTCTGACACAATTAAGGTAGGGGACCTTGTTCTCATACATGACAGTACTCCAAGACAATACTGGCCTCTGGCTAGAGTTTTAGAACTCAGACCAGGGGCAGACGGGGTAACAAGAGTGGTCAAATTAAGGACTTCAACGGGTGACACAACAAGAGACATTTCTCTTTTGTACCCCTTAGAGTCTGGACCCAAAACAATGGACTTTGGAGAACCTTCTCCACCGACAGTAACAACTGGAGACACTGAACTTCCAGTAACTATTCCTTTGACAGTAGGAGTGGTAACACATCCTACTACAACATTGACAGACACAAGACCTCAGCGACAAACAGCATTAAAGGCGCGACTAGTTTTACAACAAAAAATAGATGCTGGGGAATTGTAATTTTATCTTCTAACTTTCACTTTTTCTTTTCTTATGGTAAAGACCATAGACAGTTTCATCCTATGGATGTATATTTCTCTTCTAATTAAATGCTACACCTTCTCATGAGAAGGTGAGGATAGTCACTGTTAATCAGATAACAGGCATTTACAGTCAAATAGTTAGCTAGTCTACACTCAGACATAAAAATTGGTGACAATGACACCAAAATTTTTATCTCCCGGGGCCCCCAGTATATGGAAAACTGATGAGTGGGTAGTTGGGAGGTAACGAAAATGGTTCACTGAGTAGGTAGGTAGTTAATCTAACAATTATTAAATTCCTTTTATGTCAATAACTGGGTGGATGAAACCAATTGGTTGCTCACCAGAGTTATTCTCCACACTAGTATTTATATACTGTGTGACAAGAGCGTGCTCGGTAATAGATATACATTACCGATCAACCAACCGAAGAAAAGACCAAGGAGACGCTGGTGGAAAAAGCCCCGCGAAAAGGAGAACAAGGGAGAACGAAACTGAGGAACGGGGCGAGAAGACGGAACGAGAGAAGGGAGAAGAACAGACAACAGAAAAAGATCCCCACCAGCAAGTACGCTCTCAACAATTAAACAAATAAGGAGAAAAGGGACTCTAATAACTAGCAGTAAGTGACTAATTGTGTTTTTAACCCAGTTAGAAGTAAACGCATTAAATTAAGCTCGGTCAGACAAATTAGGCCTACATTGTGGCCTAAGACCTAGCATCAACTCATAGCTTAACAAAGGTGAAGGTAGATTGCCCTAACCTAATTTGGTGAGGAATCCTACTGTGGACCTCAATTTATCTGCCCGCTCTGGACCATTTCCGGAATCTCTAGGCTGACCCCTACAAGGCTAGACTTAATCTACTCTATAGTTAGACGAGATATAAGGGGTGGGTTAATTGTGGACCAATTCACACAGCATTTTTCACAATATATTGAATACCTCAACATAATTATTACAAGATCGGAACAACAATTAAAATATTTTTGCTGATGTTTTTCGTTTGTACATACTCTCGGGATAAGTTGATAAAAGTTTTGGATAATTGGACTGAATCTATAGATAAAGGATATAGCATTGATGTGGCATATTGTAACTTTATGAAGGTCTTCGACAAGGTCCCTCGCAATAGATTGTTACATAAGTTAAAGATGTATGGCATGGGGGAATTAATTATTAAATGGCTCGAGGCGTTCTTGAAGAACAGGAAGCAGCGTGTGATAGTGGAAGGAGAGGCATCTGGCTGGCGGGGTGTTCTCTCGGGCATACCTCAAGGAAACGTCATGGGCCCAGTGCTCTTTGTGTTATATATATAAATGATTTACCTGATGTGATAAAGAATGATATTGACATTTATCTGTATGCGGATGACACTAAAATATTTAGGAGGATTACGTGTAAAGAGGATGCGGATAAATTGCAGGGGGATATACATGTTAGAAAATCTAGAAGAGGAAGAACCATTGTTGTCCCAAGGCGATATGATGACTAAGCTGATTGATGCAGCATTGCTTGTATATATTAAGTTAAGGTGTATATATCCATCTCATAATGTAAGGTTAGTGAAAAATTAACTTAATTTAGAGCTAGCATTTTTGAGCTCTTGTGGCATCATTGTTTGGTCACAACTGTTGGCATCATTTTGGGGCGCTGCGCGTTCTTTCTACTCGTTTGTGGGATGTCGTACGTACAGGGTGTGGTCTGTTAGAGAGCTCTCTTGCAATTCAGTTTGGTTGTTTAGATACAAGATTGTTGCATCGTGCAATAGTTCAGGTTGCGTTGTTGTTGCAAGGTTGAGAAGAAGACCATAAATAGTACCCCTTTTGTTTATATTAAATTCATGTAACAAGGGTCTAAGGTAGGCCCGCATCGAGTCAGCAACCCTGAGGTAGGACCTAATAGGATCTCAAATCCGTAAGTTTTAATTTTAGCTTAACTTGGGCTGTAGGTAGCACTGACCCTTTAGAATTTGGCCGTTCACGGCTCAGCTGGGATTTTGAACCCAACAAATAAATAAATTAACATGGTCCTTCGAACCGGATTCTACCCCAAAACTGAGTCAGTGACTATTTTTCGGCAAAGTTCTGATTGTGCAAATTGTAGCCCAAGTTAGGCCTAGACGGGTTGAGCATTATTGAATTAAGGTCCCAGGGTAGAAAGTTTGGTCGCCCAATTGCGAAACTTGGCCAGTCGTCTGTCGTTGTTTTGGCCTAGATTTTACCGGTTTGGTTAATTTTCGGTTATTATTGAATTAAGGTCCCAGGGTAGAAAGTTTGGTCGCCCAATTGTGAAACTTGGCCAGTCGTCTGTCGTCGTTTTTGGCCTACATTTTACTGGTTTGGTTAATTTTCGGTTATTATTGAATTAAGGTCCCAGGGTAGAAAGTTTGGTCGCCCAATTGCGAAACTTGGCCAGTCGTCTGTCGTCGTTTTTGGCCTACATTTTACCGGTTTGGTTAATTTTGGGTTATTATTGAATTAAGTCCCAGGGTAGAAAGTTTGGTTGCCCAATTGCTAAACTTGGCCAGTCGTCTGTCGTCGTTTTTGGCCTACATTTTACCGGTTTGGTTAATTTTGGGTTATTATTGAATTAAGGTCCCAGGGTAGAAAGTTTGGTTTCCCAATTGCTAAACTTGGCCAGTCGTCTGTCGTCGTTTTTGGCCTACATTTTACCAGTTTGGTTAATTTTGGGTTATTATTGAATTAAGGTCCCAGGGTAGAAAGTTTGGTTGCCCAATTGCGAAACTTGGCCAGTCGTCTGTCGTTGTTTTTGGCCTACATTTTACCGGTTTGGTTAATTTGGGTTATTATTGAATTAAGGTCCTGGGGTGGAAAATTTGGTATTCCATACTGGTGTTTGGTTAGTACCCCACCCAGCAATTCAGTTTATTTGAAAGTAAAATTTGCGTTTGATCAGTTTGGTTAAGTATTTCTGCCAATTCAGCTCATTTGGTATTGAGCCCAATTGTTGTTTGCATTGAAGATGAGTGCATCTGAATTGAACAAATTTATAAAAAGGAGAAGCGCCTACAAAGGTCTAATTACAAAGGTCATTGCCACTATAGATTCTGCCATAGAGCAAGAGGATTTACGCTTAGTGACTGCGCAGCTTTCCATATTAGAAACTAAAAAGGTTGCTCTAAGTGAGGTAAATGTTAAAATTGAGGCTCTTATAGAAGAGGATGAAATAGAAAATAACATAATTTACTTTGAAGAGATTATTGTTGATATAATTAAAGTAGGCCTCCGAGCAAAAGAGTTTAGCAGCTCAGTACAGTTAGAGACCAGGTCTAATAATGAAACACAACACTCAACAAATGATGTTTGTGAAGTTAAGGTTAACAGATCTGTAGTTCAATTACCGAGGCTTGTACTCAAAACATTTTCTGGGAGTATTCAGGAATGGCAAGGATGGGCAGACAGTTTTCAATCAGCAGTTCATTCTAGTCAAGTGTTAAGTGCCGTGGAGAAGTTTAATTATTTGCGGTCCCTCTTGGAAGGGGAGGCAGCAAAGACTATAGCAGGATTAGCATTAACAGAGGCTAATTATAATGTGGCTTGGGATATATTAAAGAAACGGTTTGGTAAGCCAGAGATCTTAATTAAAAGCCACCTCCGTGCACTTTTAGCTATACCTCCTGTTAATAATCCTAATAGTGTCAAGGAGTTACGGCAGTTATATGATGAATTTGAAATTAGAACTAGGTCCCTGGACAACTTGGGTGTAGGAATGGAAAGGTATGGTATAATGTTGGTTCCTACACTGGAGTCTAAATTGCCTAGCTCAATTTTGCTTGAATTAAGTAGGGGACACTCTGCAGAACATGTGTACATCCCCCTCCAGCAGATGTTAAGTCTTTTAGGCACAGAATTAGCAAGACGAGAGGGAGTTGAGTTTGCACAGTGGGATGGTAAACAAGGGGACAAAGGCAGGCACAGCACCAAAGTTTCCACAAAAAGGAATAGCCCAGGTACAGTGTCAGTTCTACATGCATCCTCTGAGAATAAATTAAAGGGAATCAAGGAATGCATATTTTGCGAAGGCAACCACAAGTCATATAAATGTGAGGTGGCTGAGGCCTTACCCTTTGAGGAGAGAAAGGACAGGGTAACTAAGTCCACAGCATGTTTTAAATGTTTTTTGAAAGGTCATAGAGCAAGGTTTTGTAAGTTTAAAATTTTGTGCAAAAAATGTCATGGTAGGCATCAGCCATTATTGTGTGAAAACACTCCTAGTAGGCCTACCCCAGAAGTAGAGACATCAATGGCACATGCCACTGCTATGCAAGGGAGTAAAAGTAAAGGGGGATTATTGCAAACAACTGCAGCCTTATTAATTGGGAATGAGGGAGAAGCTACTGTAAGTGTGTTGTTTGATAGTGGTAGCCAGTGTAGTTTTATTAAGACCAGAGTTTCCAGAAAATTGAAGTTTAAAGAACTTAAGAGGGAAAATTTAAGAATTTCTGGGTTTGGGGGTTCCGTTCAAAACCGAACCAAATTTAAGAAGGTAGAAGTTCTGGTTAAAGGGTTGTTCCCGCAAAGTCCCACTATCAAGGTCCAAGCTGTAGAGATTGAGGAACTTTGTGCTCCAGTCACTACTTGTTTAGATATGGCATGTGTCCAAGAATTGCAAGTTAAAGGAATTAATTTGGGCAATAATAAGTTTGAAAGAACAGAAGATATTAGTCTTTTGATTGGAGCTGACTATTATTGGGACTTCATCACTGGTAATATTGTCCGCACATCTCGAGGCCCGGTAGCTATTGAAAGTAAGCTAGGCTGGATGCTACATGGTAGTTATTGCAATGAAATGGAAGTTAAGACTTTTTGTTAAGATTGAGGAGAACAGCCATGGTCTGGAAAGGCATTTGAAAGCGTTTTGGGAACTTGAATCTATTGGCATAAAGGACAAACAGGCAAGTACAGTGAACAATGATGTTTTAGAGCAATTTGAAAAAGGGATTGGGTTTAGAGATGGTTGCTATGAAGTTGGCCTACCATGGAAGGATTCTTGCAAACCCGGTTCAAACCTTCAGCTAGCTAATCGGAGGTTGGAGACTTCATTGTACAGGCTAAGAAAAAATGAGGAGTTGTTAATTGAATACAATGAGGCCATCCTAAGTTATGTAAGGGAGGGCTATGCTGAAAGGGTGCAAGGTGAGCTGGTGAGCCAGGAGGCACATTATCTGCCACACCATGCAGTGGTACGGCGAGACAAAACTACCACCAAACTGAGGGTAGTTTTTGATGGCTCAGCCAAGGACAAAGGTGGTGTGTCCTTGAATGACTGTTTGGATGCTGGGCCAAATTTAAATGCAGACTTATTTTCCTTGTTACTGAGATTCAGGTTTGGTAGAGTAGCATTGACTGCAGATGTGAAGCAAGCCTTTTTGCGGATAAAGTTAAAACCAGAGGACAAAGATGCAGTAAGGTATCTGTGGGTAGATACGAAAGACTTGTTGGAAAATGAACCTAAGGTTCAAGCATATAGCATGAAGTCAGTGTTGTTTGGCCTCAGCTCTAGTCCATTTCTGTTGGCAGCTACTATGCAGTACCACTTTAAGAAATATTCTGAAGTCTATCCTAACACTATTGAACACATAAGGAAAAATTTTTATGTTGATGATTTGCTGTGTTCCGTGGATAATACAGAAATGGCTAAACAGATATTCATGGAGGCTAGAGCTATAATGAGGGAGGCTGGCATGGAGCTTAGAAAATGGCAGACCAATCATTCGCAATTACAAGAGTTTATGAGTCATTCCTGTGTAGTACCTGATGCAGCAGAAAGTATTGAGGATTCTGGTATTAAGGAGTTGTGGGCAATAGACGCAAAGGTGCTAGGCATTGTTTGGCAGCAAGATGATGATTTGTTTACCTTCAATGGGAAATCTTTAGTAGAGCTGGCTGAGAATGAGACAAGGTGGACAAAACGTACAGCTCTTAGTTTGGCTTCAAAGGTCTTTGATCCTCTTGGATTCCTGGCTCCATTTGTGATAAAGTCAAAAATTTGGTTTCAGAGCCTCTGGGAAATTGGACTTGGTTGGGACCAAGAGTTACCTGATCATATGGTGGTAAGGTGGAAATATTGGTTCAAAGAATTGGCACATCTTGGAGACATTGAAATCCCAAGATGGTACTTTGGAGAGTTGAACAATAGTCCAGACAATTTGGAGCTGCACATCTTTTGTGATGCAAGTGAGGAAGCCTATGCAACTTGTATTTATATAAGAGGCGCATTGCAAGAGGAAGTAAGTTGCAGGTTGGTTGCTGCAAAGAGCAGAGTAGCACCTTTGAAAAGGCTTTCTGTTCCAAGGTTGGAATTGATGGGTGCAGTTATTGCTAGTCGGCTTGCAGTTATAGTGCAAAAGTCTTTGGCCCTCTCTGAAATTCCAAGCTATTATTGGACAGACTCCACTATAGTTTGGCACTGGTTAAGAAGCCAGGCAAGGAAATGGAAACCATTTGTTGCCAATAGGGTGGAGGAAATTCAAGCGCACACAGATCCCAAGCAATGGAAGCATTGTCCAGGCACCCAAAACCCCGCTGATTTACCAACGAGGAATTTCAGTGAAAGATCTTGCACAGTCAAGTTGTGGTGGAATGGGCCGGAGTGGCTAAAACTTGGAAGTGAAAACTGGCCTTCTAATCAGCCTATTGTAGGAGAATGCCAGGCTGAAGAAGCATGGGTGAGTGAGGTGAGAAAATGCGCTGTGAACAGTTGTCAAGTTATGCAGCAGGACCCCATATTGAGGCTTGAGGACATTAGCAGTCTGAAAAGATTGTTAAGAGTGACAGCATGGGTATATAGATTTACCAACAACATTAAGGGAGAAACAAGAAGGGAAGGAATTCTGAACAGAAATGAGATTCAGCAAGCCAGGAAATACTGGGTGGTATATATGCAGAAGGAAAAATTTGGTGAAGAGAGAGAATTGCTCACCAGCCATCCATTACAGGTTCTACCAACACATTCTGCGCTCAAGGGTTTGGATGTGTTTTTGGATCAGGATTTATTGAGAGTAGGAGGTAGACTACAGTTTTCTGGGCTTTCAGAGGAGAAAAGACATCCAATTTTGCTACCTTCTGGGGGGCACTTTGTGGACCTTTTGATCCTGGATACTCATCATAAGCTGTTACATGCTGGAGTTAGATAAGTGATAATAGAGATCAGACAACAGTTTTGGATTCCCAAAATTAGACAAGTATTAAAAAAGGTTGTGCATAAATGTGTGGTTTGCAAGCGTTGGAGTGCAAAGCCTTATTATGAAAAGGTGGCTCCACTTCCAAGAGAACGGTGTGTCTATACTGCCCCATTTGATGTAGTGGGAGTAGACTTTGCAGGGCCAGTCTATGTGTATGAGCGAGGGGAGTCTAACAAAGGTTATATATGTCTTTTCACCTGTGCTACCACCAGAGCAATCCATTTGGAGTTGGTAAGCAACTTAAGTAGTGATGTATTTCTTTTGGCCTTTAAAAGGTTTGTGAACAGAAGGGGTTTCCCAAATAAAATCATATCGGATAATGCAAAAACCTTCAAAAAGGCTGCAAAGGAACTCCAAGAAATTTGGTCCTTGCTAAAAGAGGAAGGATTCCAATCCTACTTTTCACACCAAGGGGTACAGTGGGAGTTTATTGTTGAGAGAGCACCATGGTGGGGAGGATTTTGGGAAAGGCTAGTGAGAAGTGTAAAGTGTCCATTAAAGAAACTTTTAGCTAATGCTCATTTGAGCAAAGAAGAATTCTGCACTGTTTTATGTGAAATAGAAGCAATGGTGAACAGTAGGCCTATCACTTTTGTTTACTACAGTATGCAGGATGCAGAGCCATTGACACCAAATCATTTTCTTTGTGGTAAACGATTAACATCAAGCCCCAGTGTGCCAGAAGACTTGCAGCCTATCCAGAGCACTCAAGGAGAGTTAACCAGACGGTTCAGGTACCTTGAAGAGCTACAAGATCAGTTATGGAAGAGGTGGCAGATGGAATACTTGCCAGAACTCAATTATTACCCATCAGGCAAGGTAAAGGGCTCCAATGCAAATTGTATCAAGGTGGGAGAAGTGGTAATGATTGGGGATGAAAGACCAAGGCAATGCTGGAAGCTTGGCATAATTGAAGAGTTGTTTGTTGGCAAAGACAATTTAGTTAGGTCTGCACTGGTAAAGACTTCAGGAGGAAAGTTAAAGAGACCTATACAAAAACTCTATGCTTTAGAAATCAGCAAAAACACAGATAGTCAAGATGAAACATTTGAGTTACAGCCTCATGGAGAAGGCTTGGCTAACCTTGCAGAAGGTAATGACAACAATGCCTCTTCGGTGGGGAGTGTTAGAAAATCTAGAAGAGGAAGAACCATTGTTGTCCCAAGGCGATATGATGACTAAGCTGATTGATGCAGCATTGCTTGTATATATTAAGTTAAGGTGTATATATATCCATCTCATAATTGTAAGGTTAGTGAAAAATTAACTTAATTTAGAGCTAGCATTTTTGAGCTCTTGTGGCATCATTGTTTGGTCACAACACTGTTGGCATCATTTTGGGGCGCTGCGCGTTCTTTCTACTCGTTTGTGGGATGTCGTACGTACAGGGTGTGGTCTGTTAGAGAGCTCTCTTGCAATTCAGTTTGGTTGTTTAGATACAAGATTGTTGCATCGTGCAATAGTCCAGGTTGCGTTGTTGTTGCAAGGTTGAGAAAGAAGACCATAAATAGTACCCCTTTTGTTTATATTAAATTCATGTAACAAGGGTCTAAGGTAGGCCCGCATCGAGTCAGCAACCCTGAGGTAGGACCTAATAGGATCTCAAATCCGTAAGTTTTAATTTTAGCTTAACTTGGGCTGTAGGTAGCACTGGCCCTTTAGAATTTGGCCGTTCACGGCTCAGCTGGGATTTTGAACCCAACAAATAAATAAATTAACAATACATACAGTATATGAAATGAGAAGGTGGTCCGATAAATGGTTACTCAAGTTTCATCCAGACAAGTGTAAGCATATGCAAATAGGAAAAGATAGGATGAATTTCGGAGAAAGAAGGTATAAAATGTTTCTCGAAAAGGACTATATGGACAAGAGTGATAGCGAAAAGGACATAGGAGTGATCATAGACAGTAATTTGAGTTTTGAAAAACGCATGGTGGAAAAGATCAACAAAGCAAACATGATAGTTGGACTCATAAGTAGGACATTCGAATACCTGGATAAAGATATGTTTAAGACGCTGTTTGTTTCACTGGTGAGACCTCACTTGGAATACGCGAATCAGGTTTGGTGTCCATATCTCAAGAAACGTATAGAGTCCATTGAAAATGTGCAACGGAGAGCCTCTAAGTTGGTTCCGGGGTTGAGTCACCCGTCATATGGGGAGAGATTAAGGGAGCTAGAATTACCAACACTAGCATACAGACTTGTACGGGGAGACATGAATGAATGCTACGAGATATTAACTGGTAAATATGATGAGGTGACGGATGACTTGTTCCGGATGAGAGACAACTCGAAGACATCAGTTTAAGATATACGAGGAAAGAACCTCACGAAATATCAAAATAAATTCGTTCACGCAGAGAGTTGTTGACATTTGGAACAATATACCAGAGCATATCGTCAATGCGCCAGAGATGCGTTCCAGAAACTTCTGGATACACACACTGAAGTGCACAGGACCTATTATACGACTACACGACAAAAATTCAGAGCAAATCTACAGGTTGAGAAGCCTCTTCTAGAATCATTTCTACGATATTCTACGAATATTCAGCCAACATAGTGGAATTCCACCTTCCCTGAAACAATGTTTGATATAATTTGGATAATTTTTGTGAAACATTAACGTAGTTTTCTGGAAAAATGGTGTGTTCTAAGAGAAAAAATAATAACATTCGTAATCAGCGCATCAAAATACGTATAAATCAGCAGGATTTGTGCAAAGGACAGAAATTGTGTTGTGCAGTGTAATCAGTCAAGAGGACCAGAAACTGACACAGAGCTCAGTTGAGAGGAGAACGTTAGTCCGAGTGTAGGTTAGGTTAAGTGAGAATAATAATGATGATGATAAAATGTCCTTTTACAAACAAACAAAAATTACAGTATTCGATAGAACTTTACTATCCAGACAGTATTTAGAGGCAGTCCATAGGGCCCTAATTACTAACTTAACCTAACTTAATCTAACAACCAACCCAACCTAGCTTAACCTAACCAACTTTAATCAACTTAACCCAGCCTAATCTAATCTACCTAACCTAATTTAACATATTACCAAGCTGTTATGGACTCTGTCTCTGAATACTGTCTGAATAGTAAAGTTTTACCAATCATTCTTCAATATCATCAATACGAGATGTTTACACAAGAAGAAAAATTAAAATACCTAAAAGGGAAAAAATGATAAATTCATTGGGGAAAAATTCTGTTCCACGACTAATTCGTTATAATTATAAATTTTTAAGTTATTATATCACAAAGATATAATTAATTCTATGAATAATATTCGTAACTGTAAAGGTCGTATCTAATTGAACTTGCGAAATTATAACTGTAAAATGTGACAAATTGAGCTTTAAAAATTACTCGCATTCTGAAATCGTATCATGAATAGGCTATTATAATTTTAATAATAGTGCTTCAGCCATGTATCAGCGTTCATATCGGCGTTCGTTGCTCAGTGGATAAGAGTTTACTTATAAACGAAGTGAAGACACTGAGGTCCGGAGTTCGAACCCCGATGATGCTGGAAATAATAATAATACAAGAATTAAGAGCAATGGGTTGCATTACTTGGCCTGAACGCTGTGTCAGTTTCTGGTCCTCGTGAGTGATTTAATATTTATGAATCGTTAATATTTTGGTGAAAATGGCGCAGTATGAAATAACCAGGTGATATATATATTATATATATATACATATTGTTTTCTATAATGTAAGCTTGCTTGGTATTGCGTAGCATTACAAAAAAAATTAAATTAAATTATTATCGACCAGATAGAGATAGATATATTTAGTTTCCTGTTTATTCTTTACTCTGTTCAACAAAATAGTGACTGTAACATCTTAGAAGAAAGCAGGATGTAATTTTTATTTTGAATTAATTTCTCAATGGCGTTTTGTTGTTGATTTTGGGATTAAAAGAAAGAGTTGTTATTTTATAATAATCATTCTAGAAATGGTTGTTTACTACACAAGGTTTGGTAGTGGTACTAGATTTGATCATTCAATCTAGAGCTCATAATGAGTTTACTAAAACAAAAATATTAACTCTCAAGGAGTTCTAGCTTAACGGGGTAAACCTAAAACAAAGTCATGAACTCTGACTCAGAGTAAGAAGCTAAGCCATAATCTCGAGCTCCCTGGCAGCTGTAACTCATAAAGTGGTCGCTGAAAAAGTTAACTAACTCGTAACGTCAAAGAAATCTTTAACAGTCAATTCATACCGTCGAATTGTCCTTTCGAGACAGAGGACCTATAACTCATTTTGTCGCCAAGACCAAACAGTCGACGCTAAAAAAACTAACTTAACCTAACCTAATTTAATCTAACACGGTATTCTTGTCTAAATTTTAAAAAAGAAAGGTCTAGAAGTCTAAGGCTACATTAAAAATAAAAGGGTAAGCCTGAGGGTTAAGTTCTCTCGTAAAAGTGAAGGAGTAAGTCAAGTAGCCCAAGGTAATTTCTCACGACATACTTCCATGCAATATTACAACAAATTTCCACGATAGACTGAAAGTAATGACAAGAATTTTATTTAAAAACACATTATGTCCTTAAAATAAATAAACACTTATTCAAAAAAATTAATTGCGATAAGAAATTAAAATTTCTTGCAATATATATATATATATATATATATATATACACACTGTATATATATATATATATATAATATATATATATATAAATATATATTCAACTGCAAAGAACACGCAGTATAAATAACGTAAAGAACGACGCTTGTATAGGAGATATTCCGCGCAAGACGAGAGAGAGAACGGGTGGTTACCTCATTTTTTCATTTGTTTCGTTCTCTCTCTCGTCTTGCGCGGAATATCTCCTATACAAGCGTCGTTCTTTACGTTATTTATACTGCGTGTTCTTTGCAGTTGAATGTATATAATGTTACGGCATGCGGGAGGTGCCCCCTTGGGGCATTGGTTTCTGCGAGTATGTAGAAGAATTACGGCATTTGGAAGAGTGAGGCCCATGGTGTAATGGTATCGCATCTGACCGGCAATCGGAAGATCCCGGGTTCGTTTCCCGGGTGGTTACCTCATTTTTTCATTTGTTTCGTTCTCTCTCTCGTCTTGCGCGGAATATCTCCTATACAAGCGTCGTTCTTTACGTTATATATATATATATACATATATATATATACAGGGGTTAGACAAAATAATATGAACACCCGCCGATTTCACCGGTTATCTTTACGGACTGCTCAGACACAAAGTAAACGGTCAAATGACTGGCAAACCTATTTAAATGCGTAACAGAGAGTGTATACGTCATGTTATAACCCTCACGTTGTTTTTACAGATCTGAGTGAATTATGAATTAGCAGTTATGAAGGACCTGTCAGACTTCCAAAGAGGGCAAATTGTCGGAGCGCGGATGGCTGGTGCATCGGTGACGAAAACCGCTCAGATGTTCAATGTATCCAGAGGAACTGTCTCTATGGTCATGTCTGCATACCAAAACCATGGAAAGATAAGCACCGACAAATGCAATAGTGGACGCAAGAAGAAGCTGTGTGATCGAGACCGCCGGGTGCTAAAGCGCATTGTGACAAAGAACCATAAGACCACAGCTCCAAAAGTGACTGCAGAGCTTAACCAGCATCTTGCAAGCCCGGTATCGACCAGAACTGTACGTCGCGAGCTCCATGGAGCTGGATACCATGGGAGGGCTGCAATTGCCAAACCCTTCCTTTCGCACATCAACATTGAGCGGCGCAGAAAATGGTGTAATGACCATAAGAATTGGTCAATGGACCGGTGGAAGAATGTAGTCTACTCCGACGAATCCTCCTTTACGCTATTTCCATGTTCCGGTCGAGTTTACGTCTGGAGACAGCCTAAAGATGCTTATGACCCCGACTGCCTGACCCGACTGCCTGACCCCAACCGTTAAGCATGGAGGCGGATCTGTGATGGTTTGGGCAGCAATATCGTGGAATACTCTTGGCCCAGCTGTAGTACTGCATGGTAGGGTTAACGCCCAGGTCTATCTGTCAATATTGGCTGACCAGGTCCATCCCATGGTCCAAACGCTGTTTCCCAATGGCGGCGCCGTCTTCCAGGATGATAATGCACCAATCCACACCGCTGGGGTCGTTAAAACTGGTTTGAAGAGCATGTTAGTGAAGTAGAACGCTTGGATTGGCCTCCACAATCTCCGGATCTTAACATTATCGAGCATCTGTGGTGTCAGTTGGAGCAGCAGGTCAGAAGCCGATTCCCATCGCCGGCGTCTTTGGAGGAACTGGAGCAGGGTTTGCTCGAAGAATGGCTCAGGATTCCTCTAGCCACTGTCCAAAAGCTGTATGAATCAATTCCCCGACGCATTGCAGCTGTTATTGCCGCTAAAGGAGGACCAACTCCATATTAAGAATAAAAACCGCCATTTATCAAGGTGTTCATATTATTTTGTCCAACCCCTGTATATATATATATATATATATATATATATATATATATATATATCCCCGCAAGGGGGTTCTAAGCTCGTGCTCTTGAGTGCTCTTTGTGCTCGTTTGTACGTACTTGTTCCTGGAGGTTTCATGTGCGCCCTCCCGGCCCTAGCACCCAAGGATGATGGGGCTCGACCCTGCAGTCCTTGTCATCCTTGGTCTTTTTCCACTTCGACTGTCCCCTCCACCCTTTCTTTTTCCTCTGTCTTTCCTCTCACTTTTTCTGTTTTTCCACCGAGATATGCCCTTTTAAATAGAGGCGAATCGGTTCTTCCCGAACAAAAAAAAAAAATATATATATATATATATAGGGTGAACCAAAAGTAGGTGGACAGTAAATGATAACGTTTATTTTGAGAATACATATTTAATTTTTTTGTATACTATAATACAAAATAAAATTTAAATAAATTTAGTTATAATATTTAATATAATATAACACAAACACCATAGTTATAATGAACACCATAGTTATAATATAATATAACACAAACCGTATTCAACCTACTGTCCACCTACCTTTGGTTCACCGTATATATATATATATATATATATATATATATATATATATATAATATATATATATATATATATGTTACACACAGATCATGCATGGAACAAGGACCTCTTTTGAGAAAATTTAAATCCACTATAGTCCGAATAAGTAATGGTAAATGACAAATACTAAAGTTTTTTCTTTTTCATGATGGAAGCCCAACGTGGGCAACGGGTCACTAGCAAAGAGGCCCCCAAAATATAGCTTCCCTCACCAGCTATCTGCTCAGCAGAGAGCAAATTAACATAGTTCTTCACATAAATGTTTGGGTTTTGCAAGCTGCAGAATAATGTGGCGGTGCTCCATCATGTTGATAAAGCCAATTCCTGCCAAAGCCATTAGTAAACTGTGGCAAAACTTTGTCTCTCAATTCCTGTCAAAGGAAGCGAGTCCTGAAAAACCAATTCACGCCCAAACTGTTAGTGTAGCCGTTTTAACGAGTTTACTCAATCGCATTTTGGGGTTTCTTTTTTCGCCCACTAGTGAACGTTGTGTTTGTTTCCTTTCCTCGTTAAACCAAAGACACGTTCATCTGAAAATTTGATCTTTCGAACGAAATCTGGATCACTGTTGAACTTTTGTCTCATTGTTTCAGCAAACTGCAGCCGTGTATCAGAATCGTCGTTGTATATGAGTTGAGAGTAAATGGGTTTGTAATCGTGGTACCCCTGTGATTTTAATATATTTGCTAATGAAAATTTGGAAATACCCAATTCCTCTGCGACTTTTCTGGTTGAAGTTGTTGGATCGACTTGAAAACTGGCGAGGACATTTTCTTTGTTGTTGTCTCGGGTCGCCGTTACTGACCTTCCGCTTCTTGGATGATCTTTTATCAGCTTCCCTGTTTCTAAAAGTGTGAGCTTCCAGTATCGAAGAGTGGTTGCATTTGGTGGTGGTTTATTAATTCTTAAAATAAATGGAAATTTTCTTCATAATTATCATAAGAAATAGCCATGATACAAGATACCCTTTTTCTTTATTGCTGTATTCTATCCTTATTGATATGGCGCTGACTGGGGTTAGGGCCGAGCCCTAGCCCTAGGGCAGTGGTGGCGAACCTTTTTTGCTGGTAGGTCATTTTTGTTACTTTTGATTTTTAAAAAAACGAAATTGGGTCACAATAATTTATTTACTTATATCTTTAGTGAGAAACTTGTTATTAGGTTTTAGCTGCTAATGTTTTGATCCGAGGTTTATATTTAGTTGTCTTTAGTCTCACACACGCAGCACTCATATCTGTGCCAAGGCGATTCCTAGTGGTGGATTTGATGAAATTCATGGAGGAAAACAACTGTTCACATGAATAAGATGAACCAAACATTGTTAGCAGAGCTAATGCTAGCTTTTTCATTGATGCAAAAGAATTTGGTAAAGAGTTCCATTCTGCAAGAATAAGATTCTCTACTCTTTCTATTGACTGTTATTCTCTGGTTACACCCAAAATTGACTACTCCAATTCCTTTTCTCGTAGCTTCAGATTGAGATCAATAAATTTAGTCTTCCATACTGCACTTTCTTGGAAGTCAACTAATTCCATTTCTAAATTACCAATGTCAAGCCAATGAAAAGATGATAACTGAAGATCTTCAAATTGAATAGTATGGGAGAATTGGATGAATTATAAGTTGTCACACACACACACACACACGTTTTTAAGCGTATACTATACGTTTAAAAACGTTTCATTGTGTATCAGCTGTTTATTTCGGTGGGAGAATAAAATAATTTCAAAACTGTAAGGCAGAAAATATTAAAAATTAAAGTCATATTTTATTTAAATAAGAGCTCGTGGGTCACTAAAAATTGCCTCGTGGGTCAGTACTTGACCCGCGAGTCAGTGATTCGCCATCACTGGCCTAGGGCTTTCCTGTTCTAGCCTTGCGTCATTCCTCACCTTGTATAGTTGCTTTGAAAAGTACCTTATACATTGCAGTGATGTCATTGAATTTATTTATTAGTAACAAATTATTTATATGTATAAGATCCTTAAAGACTTTTCTCCCACCCTGTAGGTGGGAGAAACTCGATGGAAAATTCTTTTTTCTCGCCTTCCTCACTTGAGGAGGCCTAACGGAATTTTCCACACGTGGAGAAGAAACCTCCACAAAGGAACGCTTATTTTTATTTTTGTTTCTCGTCATTCCCGCCAAAAACCTAAGACCTTTCAGCCGTTAGCTGCAGAGCCTATGTAAGCGCCAGTCCATTTCAAATCACCCTCACTTACCCTCTTCGCGCACTTCAGCCACGTCTCGCTCTCAGCTCCTCCGTCAGTAATGCCACTCGATCACAGCTGGCTGCCGTCCTTCAAACATCAGTCCGAGCATACAGCAGATAATCATCAACCCAAACACACGAGAAGTAAATCATCACTTGAAGCGACCTACAATTTCACCCTGCCAGAAGAAACAAGTATTCTGCAAATTTCCTAATGGCGTCATCCTTCTGGTCCTAGCCTCACTCATCCTTCACCACAATTCGATCGGCGAAGCTACATTTTCCTTACAAGAAGATCTCTTCACGCAGTTTACACCGTTTACTTTCCGTTCTCAGAGTTACCTTCGTCAAAATCGCAGGTCGGTAAACCTCTCCTAGGCCACCGGCACTCGGCCTTCAGTGTTTTGTTCCGTCCTGATAACTATTCGTATTCAACGCTTAAACGTCTACAAGCTCCGCCTAATCGAGTAGGCCCTCTTCAAAGTATCCCCAATACTGTTCAAATTAACTCGCCCGTTACGACCGCAGTAAGCCTATTCAGTTGTTGTAGCAATACCATATTTTGTATCACCTTGTTATTTCGGTCATTTATATATTTTACTTACATTTTTTTTAGGCAGGAAGGAGGAGCCAAGAGCAAATGCCCGCAAAAGCGCACCTCCCATAGAAGAAGAAGAGCCAAAATCAAGGTCCGGGGTTTTCGAGATGCCTAGACACTCTGCGTTTGAAAGATGGGAGGTCATAGACAGGAGGAAAGAGGGATTGAGGAAGATTGTTCCAGAGTTGACCGGTTGAGTAGATGAAAGATTGAAAATACCGATTAACCTTGCATTAGAGTTGGACAGAAAAGGAATGAGAAAGTGTAGAAAGTCTGGTGGCGTGTGCTCTCCTTAAAGGAGGAGGCATGCAGTTAGAGAGTTCAGAAGAGCAATGTCCGTTATGACTAGTACAATTACTTATTGCTGAGTCCAATATCGTACTTTATTACCTATTACACTCATAACTGTAGTGTAGAGTACCGTATATCTCATTACCTAGATTATTGTTTCTTGTGACTATTGTAGCATTTAACTCTTATACTGTATAAACCAGGGGTGGGGAACCTTTTTTCATTGGAAGGCCGCATTTCATTTAACCAAGACCCTATTAGGCCGCATTTCATTTAACCAAGACCCTATTAGGCCGCATGCTGAGTATTTAACATATACACTATACAGTACAACAAAATGTCATATTTTAGTCTACAATCTACATATTTACTAATTTTAAATCAAACTTGATAATACGTGAGGGTTTTTATAATAAATAAAGCCATAAAGAAGGCTTGTATGTGTAAGAAGCAGTGAAGCTGAAACCATGATCTAATGAAATAGCCTAAAGCCCTAAAAGGGTATCAGTTGCTGTCCATTATCGTACGGTATGAATTCTGAATGTCAAGTAGGCAGAAGGCCGCAACTAGTACCCCAAAAGGCCGCAGGTTCCCCACCCCTGGTATAAACCTTTTCTTATTGTTATAATCAGTCATTGTAACATTTCTACCTCCTTATTTTAAATATCGTTTTGTTTGGTTGAACGACCAAACTGGTGAGTGGTGACCTTATAACATTTCTATTTATTTGTTATAGGAGCCATATAATAGGCCACTATATATACATATAACAACAGAAATGCTAAAAATAATCTCAGATAATCAACATATATTTTATTTAAAAAAAGTTTATATACACACAATATATATATATACACACACATGA
The DNA here is from genome assembly GCA_023014485.1 of Bathynomus jamesi. Lineage (NCBI taxonomy): Eukaryota > Metazoa > Arthropoda > Malacostraca > Isopoda > Cirolanidae > Bathynomus > Bathynomus jamesi. Next base: position 1,115,376 of record JAJOZX010000784.1, read on the forward strand.
GCAAATCCTCATAAATATAATCATTAAAATAATACGAGTTAAATATTGCAAAAAAGAATTTTTTACACACATAGTTAATTCTTATCAAATATGTAAAGAGGTTTCGTACAATAGTTCAGTGGATATCCTCAAAATATTGATATGAAGTTACATTACTGTGCGATTAATCGAAAATGTCGATTCGGGTCGATTCGGTAAAAGAATCGAAACCCGACCCGACTTGAGCTAAAAAATTTCGATTCTTCGATTCGCTAACTGTAATCTGTCGAGACGATAAACTGGCACTACCCCAAAACTATGGAATGTCGAAACCGCTATGGAATGTCGAAACCGTGGAATAAAAATTGAAAAAATAAATAAATAAATAAATAATATAATAACGTATAAAATAATTGGATATTTGAGAGATTACGCTTTTATAAAGATCTGAGTGCGCTCAATGAGCATGGTCAGCTTTTGATTTTGTGATGTCACAGAATCACGTGCGCGCGCCTTGCGGTGTGTCAAGTTTGGACTGGTTCTTTGGGTTAAGTTGTTTATTACGCTTTTCAGTATGTTGTTGCTGGTGCATGTATGTTGTTCTGTTGGTGCTGGTGCATGTAAATTGTAAAGTATAGGTGAGTGCAGTGCACAGTCGCAGTCGAATCGAATCGAGAATCGAAAACAAGTGGCCGAATCGAATCGAAATAAAAGTATTCGAATCGCAGACCCTTAATTACATATTATCTAGAAGTATGATACTTTGCGCAGACGTCATTGAATTAGTGGGCAAACAACGAAACTATAAGATTCGCCACAGGTTAGCCCAGGAAAAAATTAAAGAAGTGAGAGTAAATAATACTGAGGTTTCGGGGGAAGAAGACCTTAGAAGCGAATTAGCATATAAAAATAAATAAAATAATCACCAATTTGGTATTTGAAATGTCTACTTATATTTAATGAGAAAAGAAAATAAGCAAATATCACGTTTCTTTATGTGTGTGTGTGTGTGAAATAATACTTCTGATGATGGTTCAACAGCTTTAGCTTGTTGAAACAATCAAATAAAACACACACACACACAATCACACACATATACACACAATATATATATATATATATATATAATATATATATATATATATATATATAAAATTTGGTAGGAGTTTTGTGCGTTGGTCCTTCATAGAGATCAGGGTCGTGGTATATATAACCTTGGTTAACTTTGGTTTTTGCTTCCGCCCGAATTGTTCATTCTGACGAAGGTCAAGCGTGTCATTACACCTTAGACTTACAGTTTAACGTGAAATCCGAACCACGCCCCACCAGAAGCCCAGCGTCTTAACCACTAGGCTACCCAGGGTACCCATTTATCTACCAATCAATTTTTTTTATTGTGTGGAAAGATAAACAACTGGGTTTTGCTGCGCGCCGCCTGCGTCACCGGATCTCGATCCTGGGGCAGATGGACTCGTAGTCAGCGACGCTAACCACTATATATATATATATATATATATATATATATATATATATATATATAACTGATACATGCAGATTACAAAATTTATTTTATATACAAAAAAGGTAATGCCCAAAATATCTTTTCCCACAAGAAAATGTCTTCACTTGTGTTTCCCGGGAATCATATTCTCAAACATAGCTTTTCTCGCATTAACCGATATCTTTTCCTGTTCGGAGGAAGGATTTTCCGCAGGTGTATCAGAATCACATACGTATGAAATAGCGGTGTCCGGCGTGGAAAAACCAGAGCCCTGTCGAAATAACGCAGCAGGAACGAGATTCATTTTGAGCGGAGGTAACAATGGTTTGGTTTGAATGTTTACTGGCGAAGGCTTTGAACTTGCCAGAGGTGGTTTTGGTGGAACGGTTTTAGGTTTTGGTACTACCGGTGGAATATATCCTGCTCTAACTTGACTTTGGGGAACTTCTAATTGGGTATCTGAACTGGCTGGTTTAGTGTGACAAAATGGCAAAATTGGCTTAGGTAGAGTCGGTGGAACAAGCTTGGGTGAGTAATTTTGAGGTGGTGTTTCCTCAGCAAGAGGAGCGACTCCACTTCTGAAAAAGTGCCGTTCCTCCGAGGCATTTGAACTCGCAAAGGGAATGGGAGGCGCGGGCCTTGTAGGCGAAGAAGGTAAAGAAAACTGAGGATCTAAAGAAGCCGAGGTAATGTCATACGGCTCGTGGTCAACCGAGAAAGCTGAAGGAGGGTTCCCGACTCTAATGACGTCCGGATAATCATTGTCTGGCGGGATAGGAGGAGGGCGCTTGTTCTTTATTCTGACAGTGGACACCAGTTTTTGGAGGTCTGTTGTGTTCACGTAAAGTTTAGCGGAGTCATCGATATCAAGATGGGCCACGTCTTCCACTCTGATAGCGTACTGCGAATCGGCCTGGTCCTTTTTAACCTGTTGAAATTGCGGATAAAGTCTGTAAAGTCATGGATGTATTTATGGAAAGACTACAACTCTATACATAGCTAAGCCAACTGTAACTAGTTGTTAATTATCGTAAAATGGGGTGATTTTTGACAGTCATAATAAATTTGTGAAAAATCGATACAATTTCATATACATTTAATAACTTAATTACTGAATTCTTTTCCAAATTTATATTGTTTTCTCTCTGTAATATTAAAGTTTTGTCTTGTTTAACTTCCTTCTTTAAGGTCATATGATGGAGAGGACCTACAGCTGAACGTGGGATCGAAATCCCTACGCCACCAAGGAAGAAGACCTTGGATGTTTTCGGGTAGGAGCACTATAAGCGCTGAAATCTGAAGTTCGACCCCGAGATTCGAACACTCGACCTTCAAGTTAATAGCCTGGTGTTTATCATTAACCCTGGCGAGTTTTCTTCTGTAATTTGAACAGTCATTAAGTTACTTCCAAAATACAAAACTTTAGAAGTGTCCGCAGTCACCTTTGTTGAAAGAAGTCACCACAGCTTACAGTACTGAAGATAATTTTAAGTTGGATTGTTTATTAAAATGTTTCATATCGCCTAAACATCATATTCCTAAAGTAAACTTCACGCGTCGTGTCCCTCCAACGTTTAAAACGATCGTAGAGACGTCTTTTTATTTAAGAGAATAAAGTTTACCTTTCTGAATTTCTTTCTAAGGACGAAGAGGTACAGCAGGAGGAGGACCAAAGAGATCAGGAAGACAACGCTGACGACGCTAACTGAGATCGTGATCGTCTTGTAGGTCGAGTTTGAGGACGGAGAAGCTCTATCGGAGGCATCGCGCCCTGGCCGCTGTGTGGTGCGACGTGGGAATGGGCGTCGTGGGAATGGTCGTGGTGGGAATGGGCGTCGTGGTGGGAGTGTGGTTCGACTTCCTCGATCTGTTGAAAAGAACAATCCAAATTAATGTTCAAGAACACCAGGAAGCCCACACAAGGTTAGCCTGTGAACAAAAATAAATGAAAAAGGGTTCATGTAAAATAACATGACGAAGGAGACGCCATCCAAAAAGCAATCACTTTGGCATATACAGTGGCGCTCATAAATGAAGATGAAGAGGTTTATTGGCAGACTATAGTCCATATGACAAATATTATTAATACAATGACAGTTCACATACTAAGAATAGAAATATATACAATTGATTAGAAATAATACTGTAATGTCGAAGTTAAGTGGAGCTACAGACAGACGTTTTCGTACCAAGAATTCCATAGCTTAGAGGATAAATGGCAGGACTCATGGATAGCTTGGATAATCGGGTTGGTTGATTTTTTTAATTCTTTGCTTTAGACTGTATTGAGCACGTCTTGTTACCTTCGGGAAGCTCGGGACATTGCAGGTAGCAAACATTTGCGAAGCTGAGCATCTTGGGGGTAATTTATGTAAGAGTCTAAAAGACCTGTTGTACATCAAATTTAGGGTTCTGCCAAAACCTTTTTTATAATTCACCCAGAGTTGCTGTCCGTATATTACTGCAGAAATTACGAGAGAGAGTGTCTTTAGTTTCACTTGTACAGAATCGAAAGTTCCTTATGGTCATATTCGCTTTAGCACACAGGCTTCGGGATTTTCTTATATCCGAGTCATCACTCAAGGAGCTGGTAATAGTTTGACCCAAATACTTAAACTCTTGTACTTCCTCAATTACTTCACCATTCATTTTAAACCTTATATCAGCTGGCTGATTACAGCTTTTAGGATGAAATTGCATAACCTTAGTTTTTGTAACATTAAAAAGAATATCATGTTTCTGCGAATACACTTCGCACACTTTTAGTAGCCGATCCAGACCTATAACAGAGGGACTTATTAACACCATATCATCAGCATAAACTAAGTTATTTATCCTTGTGTTATCTATACAACATCCCACTGTTGCCTCATTAAGTGAAGCAATTAATCCGTCAATATACACATTAAACAGCATTGGGGAGAGCAAGGAGCCTTGTCTCACCCCGCAAGAGGAGCCAAAACACTCGGATAGTACATTGCCCCACCTAACGGTGAAAGATTGGTGGGAATACCAAAATTTCAATACATTTAATATGTACAATTCATGGGAACTTTCCTGTCTTCTAGTTTTTCAAATAAAATATTGTGGTTCACTCTCTCATATGCCTTACTTATTATATCTAGAAAACAACTATAAATAGTTGAATTACTGTCAATGTATTTAGATATTGTTTCTTTAAGTGCATAGATACGCAGGTCAGTTGAGTGGGACCTTTTAAAACCAAACTGATTAGATGTATATTCGTAAATAAATAAATATTCGTACAGAGAAATACTTCATTTATGTATATTCGTTCTTCCTTAATTTTGTACCATGCATAGTATAGTTAGGAAAAATTTATCATTCGTTTGGAAAAATTTAACAAATAAAAACTTAGCTCACCTCCAACATATAATGTAAAACACCAAATAATTTGAGGAAAAAACAAAGTTAAAATGCAAAAAGCTTCATACATTTATTTGCAGAATTATTTAGTACATTGTATGTCCACCTTTGGCTTGAAGAATTTAAAATTTTTATTAGTAGTTGGCTGTTTATTGATTAGAGACTGTTGGCAATTCTGAATTCTAGAATTTCCTCCGCAAATCTTCATGGAAGACGGATGACTAAACAATTCATTAGTAAGCAATGCGTCGTTGCGGTAAAGCTTATTTATTACTGCACGCGAGAAGAACCTCAAATTCCGTTTACGACGGTTGCTGCAGTTATAAAGAAATGGAAAGGCTTTGGAACAATCAAAACTTTACGAAGGTGTGGACGACCTTCCAAGATTTCAGAACATACAGCTAGACGGATTGAAAGACCGACTGCTGCCAAGCCACGATTGACTGCAGGTGATATGATGTCGATATTTTTTTTTATTTTCCTCAAATTCTTTAATGTTTTACATTATGTACGTTGGAATTAAATTAATTTTTTAGGTGTTAAGTTTTTCCAAACGAAGGTAAACTTTAAATAACTATCTTATACATGGTACAAAAGACAAGGACGAGTATAACCGAAATATTTCTCTGTACGAATACTTATGAGCGCCACTATATATATATATAATAATGTTATAATGTTTCAGACCAACAAAGACCCTAGGATCCACTCATGGCTGGTCTACCTAACTGTGTTCGTAATCGTGTATTGTGTATGTCCTCCGTGGTGGCGGAGGGGACCTACAATTTTACGTGGGTTCCGAACCACAAGAACATAAGAAATTTATGTAAAAACCGCCGGTAATTTGGCAACGACCAACTTTTACGAAACTAAACAATTATCAATTTAAAACCAACCAATCATCGATTCAAAACCAAAGACAGAATCTCCGGATCCAGAGGACCAAGTCACAACAGACCACCATCCACAAATGCTACACTCTACATCAATTCATAACGGACACGCAAACACATCAGATCCAAAGAATCCAGTCAATTTCATTACGGTATCCATCAAGTCACGGTCCACATCGATTGCGGACCAAGTCAAAACCTACAACCACACACACTACAATATATACACTTACGAGGAAAAGTGCAGGTGTGGCTGCAAAGACTGCACAGCAATGCAGAAACGTGGGTGCACCCATTATGGGTCACCCATTCAAAGGTGTTTGCGGGGCAAGTGAAGATCATGAGCCCTTCAATACCTCACAGTCAGAGCTGGGCACTTGCGGCATATTGCGGTACTGCGGTACTGCTGCACTACCAAACCGGTACCAAACCGGTACGCGGAAATTTGAATGCGGTAGCGGTACTGCGGTACTTTCAGCGATCCTTTGCGGTACTGCGTTATGGGGGCCCGGGGTGGTAGTGCGGTGGTACCGCAAGTACCGCAGTACCGCAAAATATGCCGCAAATGCCCAGCTCTGCTCACAGTACCATGGGGGGCACCGCTCGGCAGAGGAATCTCTTTAAATGGGGTGTGCAAGGACAGAGAGCATCCCCCAACCCAAGACGCTGCCTCCCCATATCCCACAACACTTGTGTTGAGCTGTGGGATCTATCCCCACAAAGCTTTAATTTTACTACCTTAAACTATACCCTTTCTATCAACATGCGCGTCTAATCGATTTTTAAACATGTTTATAGATGTGCTACTAATTACTTCTACGGCAAACTATTCCAGCTATTTACTATTCTATGCATAAAAAAGTTTTTCGCAACTGCTGTCTCGAACCTTCTACTTGTCAACTTACACCCGTTATTTCTAGTCCTATTATATTGAGATATTTCGAAAAAGCTATCTCTATCTACGTTATCAAACCCATTCATAATTTTGAAAACCTGGATTAGATCACCCCTTAACCTCCTAGTCTCGAGAGTAGTCAATTTTAACTCCTTAAGCCTATCCTCGTACGACTTTGACCTAAGAGACGGAATCATCTTAGTTGCTCATCTTTGAACTCTTTCGATTTCGTCTATATCTTTGCGCATATGCGGATTCCAAAATTGGACCGCGTACTCCAAATGGGGTCTAACTAATGATTTATAAAGAGGAACTATAATATCGCGCGATTTGTACTCAAAATTTCGAGCTATAAACCCTAACACTTTGTTCGCCTTATTGACCGCTGCTGTACTTTGTTTCGCTACTTTTAAATCACCAGTGACTATAACTCCTAAATCTTTTTCCTGCTCTACGCTTGTTAAATCTTTCCCTGACATACTATACGCAAAATTACCGTTACGCGAACCTATATGCAAAATTTTGCACTTATCCACGTTAAATCTCATTTGCCATGTGACTGACCAATCAACGATTTATTCAGATCTTCCTGAATTTTACCTCTATCTTCGTCATTAATCGCCCTACCACCCAGCTTCGTGTCATCCGCAAACTTTGAAACTGTACTGACTAGGCCGACATCTAAATCGTTAATATATATAAGAAAAAGCAAGGGGCCCAATACAGAACCCTGAGGAACGCCACTCGCTACATTAGCCCAACACGACTCCGCTCCATCAACGACCACCCTCTGTTCCTGCCTCGCAACCACTCTTCTAGCCAATTTATTACTACACCCCTGATTCCATGAGCCTTAGTTTTTTCAATGAGTCTTTTGTGCGGCACGGTGTCAAACGCTTTTTGAAAATCTAAATACACTACATCAACCGCCCGATGTCTATCGTAAACGTTAACCACGCTTTGGAAAAATTCTAAAAGATTAGTTAAGCAAGATTTGTTTCGCCTAAAACCGTGTTGCGTATTTCTAACCAGATTATGCACTTCTAAGTGTTTGACTATACGATCCCTAATTATTGATTCCAGTAGCTTACCTACAACAGACGTTAAACTGATTGGCCTATAATTTCCCGCCGCACCTTTATCGCCTTTCTTAAAGATAGGTGTTAGTTTGCTAACTTGAAATTATCTGGTACGGATCACTCAGAAATAGACGCATTAAAAATCTTTGTTAGCGGCACAACAATGCTATCTTTTAATTCTTTTAGTTGTATGGGATATATGGAATCCGGCCCCGGTGATTTACGCGTTTTCATTTTATCAATATAGCGCATTACTTCCCCTTCACTAACGACAATATTATCCAAAATATTACCATTATCAAAAGGTATTATGTCTATGACCGTAGGGATATTCGTTACATCTTCTATAGTAAAAACTGACGTAAAAAATTCGTTTAGCAAGGTAGCCATTTCCTTGTTTTCAGAGACTAGATCTCCATTTACATTTTTCAATGGACCTAAGACACTTTTTACTGGATTTCTATTATTGACGTATATATATATAATGTTACAAGGAATCTGTGTAACTAGGGATTTCATGAAATCCCCAGAATGTTCGGAGATTGAAAGAGAAAAAAAATGGCATTCTTTTTAGAAGCCTCGAATGAATCTCAATTTCTGTTCTCCTTTTCTTAATTTTTGCATGCGTTCGCCCTTGGCCCCTCCTTCCTAGGAAAAAAAATATAGGGTACAGGGTGTCCCATAAGTCTGGCATCATAGGAGAAGTTCATATTTTTCTATTTCTACAAACCATAATTCATATTTTTCTTATGCTCGGAATGCCAATTTCCCGTCCACCATTCTGTTCAGTGACGAGGCTGTTTTTTATGGAAATGGTGAGGTAAATCGACAGAACACCCGCTACTGGTCTCAAAACAACCCTCACGGTATACCTCTTCAAAGGAACAAGGTGCATCTCGGGTGATGGTATGGTGTGGCATTTGGAAGGATCGCATCATAGGCCCCTCTTTTTCGATGAACATGTCACTGGAGGCACCTACCTACGTATGCTCAAGAAAGAAGCATTTCCCAGTGTCTTGAACGAAGAAGGAAATTTCCCAACATGGTTCCAGAAAGACGGCGCTCCTGCACATTACAGCACCCAAGTAAGGGAATACCTGTACCAACAATTCCTGGTCATTGGATAGGACGTCGAGGGCCTGTGGAATGGCCAGCTAGAAGCCCGGATCTCACGCCACTGAATTTTTATCTCTGGGGCCACTTGAAAGCGCTGGTATACGCAGAGAAAATTAGGAGTGTTGAACATTTGCGGCAACGCATTATTTGGGCATTTAACACCATTACTCCTGACATCATTCACCGTGTGCTTGCTGACTGGGTATCACGTCTGAATTTGTGTATTGAAAACAATGGTGGACATATTGAGCACGTTCTGTAAATAAAAGCTTTTGTTTTGCCTTTTTTTATTATTTTTCCTATGATGCCGGACTTATGGGGCATCCTGTATATATATTATAATTTTCCCAGGAAGGAGGGGCCGAGGGCAAACGCATGTAAAAATTAAGAAAAGGAGAACCGAAATCGACGTTCATTCGAAGCTCCTAAAAAGAGTGCCATTTTTTTTTCTCAATTTTGAAAAGAGAGTGTAGTGTGTAAAATGCATGTATGTGTAGTGAGGAATAGAGGGAGAAGCGTGTGCTTGGCTCACAGGGTAGAGATGATAAGACACGGAAAAAGATCAAGTAAGGACAGCGACAAGAGAAATGGGAGTTCCAGCACTCCCTGTCTGTCTCCTGCCTGATAGCCACCCTGGAGTACTTCTCTGTTCGATTGGTGCCTGCACTCTCCTTCTCCTGCACACACACACACACACACACACACACTGTATTTATATATATATATATACATACACAGGGTGGCGTAGTATCGCGATACATTTTCTGTATCTTGTATCGTATCGCGATACATTTTTTATTATTTGTATCGTATCGAAAGATACGATACAAATAAGTGTCAGTAACGCGATCGTCTCTTTCCTTCAAAGAGAAACAGAATGCCTGATGAATTGTTTCAGAAATCACTGTTTGTAAAATTCATTAAAAATAGAAAGTGGCGAAGGTGACCTACAATTTTACGTGGGTTCCGAACCACAAAGCCTTAATTTTACTACACGACTCCGCTCCATCAACGACCACCCTCTGTTTCCTGCCTCGCAACCACTCTTCTAGCCAATTTATTACTACACCCCTGATTCCATGAGCCTTAGTTTTTTCAATGAGTCTTTTGTGCGGCACGGTGTCAAACGCCTTTTGAAAATCTAAATACACTACATCAACCGCCCGATGTCTATCGTAAACGTCAACCACGCTTTGGAAAAATTCTAAAAGATTAGTTAAGCAAGATTTGTTTCGCCTAAAACCGTGTTGCGTATTTCTAACCAGATTATGCACTTCTAAGTGTTTGACTATACGATCCCTAATTATTGATTCCAGTAGCTTACCTACAACAGACGTTAAACTGATTGGCCTATAATTTCCCGCCGCACCTTTATCGCCTTTCTTAAAGATAGGTGTTACGTTTGCTAACTTGAAATTATCTGGTACGGATCACTCAGAAATAGACGCATTAAAAATCTTTGTTAGCGGCACAACAATGCTATCTTTTAATTCTTTTAGTTGTATGGGATATATGGAATCCGGCCCCGGTGATTTACGCGTTTTCATTTATCAATATAGCGCATTACTTCCCTTCACTAACGACAATATATCCAAATATTACCATTATCAAAAGGTATTATGTCTATGACCGTAGGGATATTCGTTACATCTTCTATAGTAAAAACTGACGTAAAAAATTCGTTTAGCAAGGTAGCCATTTCCTGTTTTCAGAGACTAGATCTCCATTTACATTTTCAATGGACCTAAGACACTTTTTACTGGATTTCTATTATTGACGTAATATATATAATGTTACAAGGAATCTGTGTAACTAGGGATTTCATGAAATCCCCAGAATGTTCGAAGATTGAAAGAGAAAAAAAATGGCATTCTTTTTAGAAGCCTCGAATGAATCTCAATTTCTGTTCTCCTTTTCTTAATTTTTGCATGCGTTCGCCCTTGGCCCCTCCTTCCTAGGAAAAAAAATATAGGGTACAGGGTGTCCCATAAGTCTGGCATCATAGGAGAAGTTCATGTTTTTCTATTTCTACAAACCATAATTCATATTTTTCTTATGCTCGGAATGCCAATTTCCGTCCACCATTCTGTTCAGTGACGAGGCTGTTTTATGGAAATGGTGAGGTAAATCGACAGAACACCCGCTACTGGTCTCAAAACAACCCTCACTGGTATACCTCTTCAAAGGAACAAGGTGCATCTCGGGTGATGGTATGGTGTGGCATTTGGAAGGATCGCATCATAGGCCCCCTCTTTTTCGATGAACATGTCACTGGAGGCACCTACCTACGTATGCTCAAGAAAGAAGCATTTCCCAGTGTCTTGAACGAAGAAGGAAATTTCCCAACATGGTTCCAGAAAGACGGCGCTCCTGCACATTACAGCACCCAAAGGTAAGGGAATACTGTACCAACAATTCCCTGGTCATTGGATAGGACGTCGAGGGCCTGTGGAATGGCCAGATAGAAGCCCGGATCTCACGCCACTGAATTTTTACTCTGGGCCACTTGAAAGCGCTGGTATACAGCAGAAAATTAGGAGTGTTGAACATTTGCGGCAACGCATTATTTGGGCATTTAACACCATTACTCCTGACATCATTCACCGTGTGCTTGCTGACTGGGTATCACGTCTGAATTTGTGTATTGAAAACAATGGTGGACATATTGAGCACGTTCTGTAAATAAAGCTTTTGTTTTGCCTTTTTTTATTATTTTTCCTATGATGCCGGACTTATGGGGCATCCTGTATATATATTATAATTTTCCCAGGAAGGAGGGGCCGAGGGCAAACGCATGTAAAAATTAAGAAAAGGAGAACCGAAATCGACGTTCATTCGAAGCTCCTAAAAGAGTGCCATTTTTTTTTTCTCAATTTTGAAAAGAGTGTAGTGTGTAAAATGCATGTATGTGTAGTGAGGAATAGAGGGAGAAGCGTGTGCTTGGCTCACAGGGTAGAGATGATAAGACACGGAAAAAGATCAAGTAAGGACAGCGACAAGAGAAATGGGAGTTCCAGCACTCCCTGTCTGTCTCCTGCCTGATAGCCACCCTGGAGTACTTCCCTGTTCGATTGGTGCCTGCACTCTCCTTCTCCTGCACACACACACACACACACACACTGTATTTATATATATATATATACATACACAGGGTGGTGTAGTATCGCGATACATTTTCTGTATCTTGTATCGTATCGCGATACATTTTTTATTATTTGTATCGTATCGAAAGATACGATACAAATAAGTGTCAGTAACGCGATCGTCTCTTTCCTTCAAAGAGAAACAGAATGCCTGATGAATTGTTTCAGAAATCACTGTTTGTAAAATTCATTAAAAATAGAAAGTGGCGAAGGTGACCTACAATTTTACGTGGGTTCCGAACCACAAAGCCTTAATTTTACTACACGACTCCGCTCCATCAACGACCACCCTCTGTTTCCTGCCTCGCAACCACTCTTCTAGCCAATTATTACTACACCCCTGATTCCATGAGCCTTAGTTTTTTCAATCAGTCTTTTGTGCGGCACGGTGTCAAACGCTTTTTGAAAATCTAAATACACTACATCAACCGCCCGATGTCTATCGTAAACGTTAACCACGCTTTGGAAAAATTCTAAAAGATTAGTTAAGCAAGATTTGTTTCGCCTAAAACCGTGTTGCGTATTTCTAACCAGATTATGCACTTCTAAGTGTTTGACTATACGATCCCTAATTATTGATTCCAGTAGCTTACCTACAACAGACGTTAAACTGATTGGCCTATAATTTCCCGCCGCACCTTTATCGCCTTTCTTAAAGATAGATGTTAGTTTGCTAACTTGAAATTATCTGGTACGGATCACTCAGAAATAGACGCATTAAAAATCTTTGTTAGCGGCACAACAATGCTATCTTTTAATTCTTTTAGTTGTATGGGATATATGGAATCCGGCCCCGGTGATTTACGCGTTTTCATTTTATCAATATAGCGCATTACTTCCCCTTCACTAACGACAATATTATCCAAAATATTACCATTATCAAAAGGTATTATGTCTATGACCGTAGGGATATTCGTTACATCTTCTATAGTAAAAACTGACGTAAAAAATTCGTTTAGCAAGGTAGCCATTTCCTTGTTTTCAGAGACTAGATCTCCATTTACATTTTTCAATGGACCTAAGACACTTTTTACTGGATTTCTATTATTGACGTATATATATATAATGTTACAAGGAATCTGTGTAACTAGGGATTTCATGAAATCCCCAGAATGTTCGGAGATTGAAAGAGAAAAAAAATGGCATTCTTTTTAGAAGCCTCGAATGAATCTCAATTTCTGTTCTCCTTTTCTTAATTTTTGCATGCGTTCGCCCTTGGCCCCTCCTTCCTAGGAAAAAAAATATAGGGTACAGGGTGTCCCATAAGTCTGGCATCATAGGAGAAGTTCATATTTTTCTATTTCTACAAACCATAATTCATATTTTTCTTATGCTCGGAATGCCAATTTCCCGTCCACCATTCTGTTCAGTGACGAGGCTGTTTTTTATGGAAATGGTGAGGTAAATCGACAGAACACCCGCTACTGGTCTCAAAACAACCCTCACTGGTATACCTCTTCAAAGGAACAAGGTGCATCTCGGGTGATGGTATGGTGTGGCATTTGGAAGGATCGCATCATAGGCCCCCTCTTTTTCGATGAACATGTCACTGGAGGCACCTACCTACGTATGCTCAAGAAAGAAGCATTTCCCAGTGTCTTGAACGAAGAAGGAAATTTCCCAACATGGTTCCAGAAAGACGGCGCTCCTGCACATTACAGCACCCAAGTAAGGGAATACCTGTACCAACAATTCCCTGGTCATTGGATAGGACGTCGAGGGCCTGTGGAATGGCCAGCTAGAAGCCCGGATCTCACGCCACTGAATTTTTATCTCTGGGGCCACTTGAAAGCGCTGGTATACGCAGAGAAAATTAGGAGTGTTGAACATTTGCGGCAACGCATTATTTGGGCATTTAACACCATTACTCCTGACATCATTCACCGTGTGCTTGCTGACTGGGTATCACGTCTGAATTTGTGTATTGAAAACAATGGTGGACATATTGAGCACGTTCTGTAAATAAAAGCTTTTGTTTTGCCTTTTTTTTATTATTTTTCCTATGATGCCGGACTTATGGGGCATCCTGTATATATATTATAATTTTCCCAGGAAGGAGGGGCCGAGGGCAAACGCATGTAAAAATTAAGAAAAGGAGAACCGAAATCGACGTTCATTCGAAGCTCCTAAAAAGAGTGCCATTTTTTTTTCTCAATTTTGAAAAGAGTGTAGTGTGTAAAATGCATGTATGTGTAGTGAGGAATAGAGGGAGAAGCGTGTGCTTGGCTCACAGGGTAGAGATGATAAGACACGGAAAAAGATCAAGTAAGGACAGCGACAAGAGAAATGGGAGTTCCAGCACTCCCTGTCTGTCTCCTGCCTGATAGCCACCCTGGAGTACTTCCCTGTTCGATTGGTGCCTGCACTCTCCTTCTCCTGCACACACACACACACACACACACTGTATTTATATATATATATACATACACAGGGTGGCGTAGTATCGCGATACATTTTCTGTATCTTGTATCGTATCGCGATACATTTTTTATTATTTGTATCGTATCGAAAGATACGATACAAATAAGTGTCAGTAACGCGATCGTCTCTTTCCTTCAAAGAGAAACAGAATGCCTGATGAATTGTTTCAGAAATCACTGTTTGTAAAATTCATTAAAAATAGAAAGTGGCGAAGGTGACCTACAATTTTACGTGGGTTCCGAACCACAAAGCCTTAATTTTACTACACGACTCGCTCCATCAACGACCACCCTCTGTTTCCTGCCTCGCAACCACTCTTCTAGCCAATTTATTACTACACCCCTGATTCCATGAGCCTTAGTTTTTTCAATCAGTCTTTTGTGCGGCACGGTGTCAAACGCTTTTTGAAAATCTAAATACACTACATCAACCGCCCGATGTCTATCGTAAACGTTAACCACGCTTTGGAAAAATTCTAAAAGATTAGTTAAGCAAGATTTGTTTCGCCTAAAACCGTGTTGCGTATTTCTAACCAGATTATGCACTTCTAAGTGTTTGACTATACGATCCCTAATTATTGATTCCAGTAGCTTACCTACAACAGACGTTAAACTGATTGGCCTATAATTTCCCGCCGCACCTTTATCGCCTTTCTTAAAGGTGTTACGTTTGCTAACTTGAAATTATCTGGTACGGATCACTCAGAAATAGACGCATTAAAAATCTTTGTTAGCGGCACAACAATGCTATCTTTTAATTCTTTTAGTTGTATGGGATATATGGAATCCGGCCCCGGTGATTTACGCGTTTTCATTTTATCAATATAGCGCATTACTTCCCCTTCACTAACCACGATATTATCCAAAATATTACCATTATCAAAAGGTATTATGTCTATGACCGTAGGGATATTCGTTACATCTTCTATAGTAAAAACTGACGAAAAAAATTCGTTTAGCAAGGTAGCCATTTCCTTGTTTTCAGAAACTAGATCTCCGTTTACATTTTTCAAAGGCCCCCAAGACACTTTTTACTGGATTTCTATTATTTACGTATTGAAAGAATCGCTTGGGGTTTTCTTTACCGTCACGAGCTATGGAGATTTCAAATTCGCGCTTGGACTTTTTTATTACACTTTTCGCTTCACGCCTTAGAGATATGTAGTTGTTTCGTAACAACAGATTATCTTTATCGCACTTATATAGCCTATAAGCCCTATCTACTCTTTATAATGTCTCCTACTCTAGAAGTAAACCACAAGGGCTTGTTGTTTACTTTCGCACGCTTAATTTTGTACGGTACACATTCCTCATTTATAGTCCTAAATACCGTTTCGAACGATTCCCACATTAGTTTTGCGTTGGAGTTCCCCGTTACGTTTTCTCAATTGATGTGTGAAAATTTATTTCGAAATTTACTAAAGTCTGCGTGCTGGAAGTTAGGAATTTTAGTCGAATTAGTTCGTTTCGAGTGACACTGAGAGGACAAACTCTACCATATTGTGATCGCTATTGCTCAACGGTCCTATTACTTGAAGATCAGTAATTAGCCTATCATCCGTAGTTATTACTAAATCTAAAATACTGTCCAACCTCGTAGGTTCCCCAACTTTTTGAATAAGAAAGCTATCCTCGAGAAAATTAACTAAACGATTACCTTCCGCGTCTCCCTGCATTGTATCGTAATTCACGTTGGCGCAATTAAAGTCACCCATAACTAAAGCCTGCTCACTACCGATTATTCTCTTTAGTTCACGATATAACGCTTCGTCCGTATCAGCTGTTTGATTAGGGGGGCTATATATAACCGCAACAAGAAGTTTGAAATCGTTCAATTTAAGTTCTGCTATAGTCGAATCTATCGGTTCTGGAATTGAGTGCTTTACTTCTATAACGTTCGCAATATTATCTTTGATATACAACATAACACCGCCTCCTCGCCTACCTATTCTGTTTTTAACAAAAAGTCTATAACCTTTAATTTGATACTTCCCTACAAAGTCACGTGTTTCAGTGCTAAGCCACGATTCATTTATCGAAATTAAATCATAGTCTTTACAAGCAATTAAAGAAAAAAATTCGTTTATTTTATTTCGTAGGCTACGAGCATTTAAGGATAGAACCTTCAAATTGTTTGTAATTGCGACACCTTCGCGAGCGCAGGGGAAATTTGAGGAAATGCCAGGACCGTTCGGGTTACGGCAGCCTGAAAAGAAGAGACAGTATTATGAAATAGTCTTCCTAAACGCGCAGCTCCAACGTCATTAAAATGAAGTCCATGTTCGAGGAACAAGTCCCTCCTGCCGTAGAAACTGTTCCAAAAATTTGCAAAATGCACTCCTTCCTCTTGGCAAAGAGACTTTAGGTTATTGTTAATATATATATATATATATATTAGGGTTATGACTTTTTAATTTTTTGTCATAAATATTGTTTCCTGTATCATCAATCGATGAACTTTTGCTTGTGAAAACAATAAAAAAGGGCCTAATTCTTCAGAATTAAAAAAAAAATGTCACCCCGAAAGCAAATATAGTATATTAGTATATTCGAGACAGCTGCATTGCACCATTCTAGATTGGTTACCTAGTATTTTCTTGAATATTCCGGAATATACCGAAAAGCACTAAATACTCTGGAAAATCACTGGAACAGAGACCCATCTGCAATAGCTATACCAAGGAGCAACCAATGTGCGGAACGTGCCATTAAGGTGATGCAAGAACTTTACGTAAACTGTAAAAATAAAGACAACCTTAATCACAGGTTTATTTTAAGCAATAAGTAAAACAATTAAAACAATAATAGAGTAAATGTATAATATTGTATTTGTATAATTAATATGTATTGTATAGGTATAATGTTGTATAATATAATATATGTTTATGTATAATAATTGTGAAATAAACATGCAAATTTCAATTTATTATTTTATTAATTTTTTATTTTTTATTTTGGGGTGAAGTTTTTTCAAAATATATCGAAAAAACTGTTATTTTCATTGTCAGGGGACAAAAGTTCATCGATGTATGATACAGGAACATGAGGTTATAAAAATGTCATAACCATAATATATATATATATATATATATATACTAAATTACTGGGAAAGGTTACGAGAACTAGACCTATATTCACTGGAAAGGAGAAGAGAGAGATACACCATTATTTACACTTGGAAAATAATGGAGAAACTAGTCCCTAATCTTACTCTGAATCCCATAACCCCAAACAACGATGGAAAGTAGAAGCGGTAGACTGTATCGTATTCCCAAATTGAAGGCGAGACAGGGAACATCCTTAACCCTGAAAGAAAATAGTTTTGTAGTGAGAGGACCAAAACTGTTTAATCAGTTGCCCAAAGACCTAAGAAACACGAAGGGAGTTGCAGTGGAAATCTTCAAAAGAAGACTAGACGCCTGGCTCAGAACAATCCCCGATGAGCCGGGCGTACCTGGCTATGTGAGGTGGAGAGCGCAAGAATCCAACTCACTACTTCACCAGGCCAACTCGAGAGGAGGGGCGACAAGCTTGACCTTCGCGAAATGAGAAATCATCGCGCGGAACCTTTGTAAGGTTATATATATATATAGTATATATATATATATATATATATATGTAATTTTGTATATATGTGTGTGTATATATATATATGAATAGAAACGACATAAGTATTAAGGAACGTTTCTGCACAAGAGGAGGAGAGATAACGAATAAATGAAAAATGAGGCGAACCGCCCGGGAATCGAACCCAGGGCCTTCCAATTGCCGGTTAGACGCGCTACCATTATGCTACGGCCCTCGATCAATCACAAATCGAAATTCTCCCACATAGGGCAGAAACCAATGCCCTGAGAGGGCACCCTCGCAAATCGTGAATATGCGCATATAACTGCAATGACCACGCAGTATATAAATGAATAGAAACGACATAAGTATTAAGGAACGTTTCTGCACAAGAGGAGGAGAGATAACGAATAAATGAAAAATGAGGCGAACCGCCCGGGAATCGAACCCAGGGCCTTCCAATTGCCGGTTGGACGCGCTACCATTATGCTACGGTCCTCGATCAATCACAAATCGAAATTCTCCCACATAGGGCAGAAACCAATGCCCTGAGAGGGCACCCTTGCAAATCGTGAATATGCGCATATAACTGCAATGACCACGCAGTATATAAATGAATAGAAACGACATAAGTATTAAGGAACGTTTCTGCACAAGAGGAGATATATATATATGTGTGTATATATGTATATGTATATATATATATATATGTATATATATATATATATATATATATATATAATATATATATATATATATATATATATATATATATTGTATATATATATATATATACAGTATATTATATATATATATAAATATAATATATATATATATATAATATGTGTGTATATATAATATATATATAATATATATATATATATATATATCCCCCTCGATTAGGTACTCCGGCTTGCCGGGCCGAGGGGGCTCGTACACCTCGTGGGTTGTTGAGGTTTCCTCAACTCCTCGCGGGGTGTGGGCGAAGAGTTACCTAGTTGCTTTTTTTTTTTCCCCCCCTTTCTTTTCTTTTTGCTCCCCCTTTTTTTCCGTCTCTCCCGGAATTTCTTTTGTCTTGACTCGGTCCTGTGCCTCTGTCAATCGTAGTATCCCCCCCCCTCTGTTTGTATTTGCAGTCTTGGGGTCATCGGGTGCACCCGCCGGGGGGCATCGCTCCGTGGCTGAGCCGTGCTCCGGGGACGGTACGGGCGCCCGGACCGCTGCTGCGTCTGGATTGGGTCTTTGCTTGGCCCTTAACGGACAAATCTCCGTAGTGCCAATCTGCTGTTTTTAAAACGACAGTTAGGTTGGGGGGCGGGCTACCCGGGACGTTGGGCCTGCGCTTGAAGGATGCAGCGGCGGATGGTGCATCGCCTTGGGTCCGAGGCTGCCTTTTTTGTAAAGCTACTTTATGGGTTCTATTTCTAAACTTCACTCCCCTCTGTTGACGACTCTGGCCCGCCCTTGGATTTGGATAAGACTACTACTTCTGGTCGTTCAGCGGCCTCTGCCTCCGCTGGATTGACCTTCAAGCCGTATGGCCCCCTCTCGTCCTCTGCGGCGTCTGGCTCTCGTGGCCGGACTCGTGGTGGCCGTAGGGCGGGGTCTTCGCGGCCCTTGTTCTCTCGCCCACTCTCGGTTACCGTTACACATGGACCTGTCTCTGCTGTCAATTTCTGTCCGGTGGACAGGTTCCTTGTTCTCCGCCCTTCCGCTGGCTCCCTTCCGGGCAACTCGGAACGGGTGTTTCAGCGCCTTAAGACGATAGGGGTTCCCTGTCGTTATGATATCCGCCCTCTGAAGGATGGGTCTCTTCTTTTGAAGTCCCGTTCTTCGGGGGTGACTGGGTCCCTTCTACAGTTGCAGGATGTCTTGGGTTGCAGAGTTTCTGTGACTCCCCATCCGCAATTGAATAGCTGTCAGGCACCATTTTCGCTTCCCGTCTGCTGTCAATCCCGGTTGGCGAGTTGCAGGAGGATCTTGCCCCCCAGGGGGTAACGAAGGTCTTCCGCTTTTCGTCGCGCCGGGATGGTGCTCTTACCCCGTCCGCTCGTCTGCTCCTGACCTTTGACTCCCTTGTGCCTCCGGCCCAGGTGTTCTGGGGCATGGGTGATCGCCGGTCGTGTGAGTTTTCGGTGCGACCATATGTGCCTGACCCGGTTCGCTGCTTTGGCTGCAACCGGTTCGGCCATGTTAGCTCTGCGTGCCGCCGTGAGGGTAAGCTATGTGTCCGCTGCGGTGGGCCTGCGCACCCTACCCCGTGCACGAAGCCCCCGCGGTGCTCGAACTGCTCGGGGGCCCACCCTTCCTCTCTCGGGACTGCCCCGTTTTCAAGTTTGAATTCGAGGTGCGGTCCTTAAGGACTACCGAATTCCTTAGTGCGCGGGAGGCGCGCGATAGGGTCCGTGACCGGGAGCCGCGGCGGGGGTTGTCCTACGCTGCGGCTCTTGGCCCTGGCGGGTCCTCGGGCCCCTCCCGTGCTACCCCGGCGTCTACCGGAGTGGTGCCCCCCCTGGAAGTTCCGGGGGTTGGTGGTCCTCCTGGCGCCGCGGGTCCCTTGTTCCTCTGCCTCACTTTCAGACATCCCATCTGATTCCCTGCCTACAAGTGCCCCTTCTCCCTCTCCGGCCTTGGGGTCTGGATCCTTGCCTACTCGTCTCTCGGGTGGGGAGGGTGATGCCCCGAAGGAGGAGGAGGAAGCGTCGCCGTGGTCGGAGTCGGAGTCCTTCCGACCCGATCCTGACTGCTGCTCGCCCTGCTTCCCCTTCTTCACCGGAGGGGAAGCGGCGCGCTGCTCCTGATCCGCTCGGGACCCCCCTATACGGAGGGCTGGTGAGGCGTCACCTCCCGGTGCCCCGACCAGTGTCCGGGTGTCGGTCGAGGTACACCGCCCCATGACACCCTCGATTACTGACTCTGTTCCCATGATAGACCCGGTCGAGAGGAGCCTGGCCCCTTCATGGAGTCTTCTCCCTTCGGCTCCTGCTGAGAGTGGTCGGGTCTCTCTCCTGGATCTACCTCTCCCACCTGTGGTCGACCTTTCCTCCCCCCCCGTCAGTGCTTGTCTGGTTTGACGAGCCCTCGAACACTGGTTCCCCCAGTCCCCCTCTGGTGGGGAGTTGGGGGTTTCGGCTGGGCCCGTCTCGTCGTCTCTCCCCCCGCCGGGAGAGCCCCCCTCTGACCTCCCTGTTCTACTCTCCACTTCTCGTTCTACTACGGGTGAAGCAGATGCGGAGTCGGTGGCCCCTACCCCCCCAGTTCGGGTGAGTCGGGGAAGCCGATTCCGTCCCTGGTTACGGACCGTTGAGTTTGCTGCTCAGCTTGGTCCGTGGCTATTTCGCTGTTTTCTCTGCCTCTTATAATGCCGCTTCCCCTTACAGTTCCATTTGCATTGGAACTGTAGGGGGCTTTTAGCTAACTGGGAGAACCTTGCCTCCCTGCTGGAGAGCGAGCGGCCTTCCTGTGTTTGTCTCCAGGAGACTATCCTGGCTGCGCGGGGACTCCCTCGTCTCTCTGGCTATGTTGGTTTCCCTTGCACCCCGGATGAGCACACGCCGGCGGGGTGCGGCGATTTACGTGCATCATTCGTTACCATCGCGAGGTGTGCCTCTTCGCACTTCCTTGCAGGCTGTGGCTGTGCGGCTCTTTTTAGATCGCCAGTACACTGCCTGCTCGATTTATATTCCTCCTCATGACCCTCCTTCTCGCGACGCGGTTCGCGAGTTGGTGCTGCAACTACCTCGACCGTTTCTCCTCCTCGGGGACTTTAACAGTCGCGACCCGGCTTGGGGAGATGTTCGGTCGACTAATGTTGCTGGTATGTTACTCTCCTTAATGGAGGAACTTTCCTTTGCGTGCCTCAATTCCGGTGAACCTACTTACTTCCACGAACCCACGGGTTCATTTACCTGTATTGATCTCTCCTTGGTGTCCCTCGATGCCTTACTCGATTTTTCGTGGAAGGTGTTGGGGGACTCTTATGGCAGTGATCATTACCCAGTCTGTCTTGAGCCGGTCGGACCGCAGCCGGGCGTCTCGTCTCGACCGAGGTGGTGCCTTGCGCGGGCTGACTGGCCATCTTTCAGAGCTCGTTCCGTCATTGTCCGTTCGGTATTGAGCTTTGGCTCTGTGGATGAGAGCTTGGAGTTCTTCGAGCGGGTGGTGATGGGCGTCGCGGAGGACTGTATTCCTCGATCTTCCGGTAACCCGCGGACTCGTAGCGTCCCGTGGTGGACTCCAGCATGTCACCAGGCGGTGTGCGAGAGGAAGAGGGCAACGCGCCGCTTCCACCGCACCCGGCGCGCGGACCACTTGATTGAGATGCGGCGGGCGAAGGCTTTCGCCCGCCGGACTCTCAAGTTGGCCCGTCGGGCCTCTTGGCGTGCTTTTGTGTCCGGCATCTCCTCATCTACCCCTTCTGCTGCTGTGTGGCGGAAGGTACGTAGTATCGAGGGGAAGCCAGTCCCTGCTAGTCGCCCTGTCCTTCGGGACGGGGACGGCTTCCTTTCGGATCCTGCTGCTGTGGCTGATCGGCTGGCCGGTGCTTTTGCTGCGGTTTCCCGTTCGCCTTCAGCTGCGGATCGCCCTTTATCGGAGGTCACGTTCCCGCCCCTGGGAACGAGCCCTATAACCATCTCTTTACGATGCGGGAACTTCGGGCTGCCTTGGCAACCCGTCGTTCTTCCGCCCCTGGCCCTGATGACATTCCGTATGACTTTCTTTGGAATCTGCACCCGATGGCCCTGCACTTCTTGCTGGATCTTTTCAACCGGGTGTGGGTTGAGGGGTCGTTCCCTTCCCGTTGGAGGGAGGCGATTGTGGTCCCGATACCTAAGCCGGGGAAGGATCCGGCGGAGGTGGCGAGCTATCGGCCTATTGCTTTGACGAGCTGCTTATGCAAGCTCCTGAAAAGATGGTGGCCGTCCGACTTTCCTTTACACTGGAGTCGCTTGGGTTATACCCCCCGACCCAGTATGGCTTTCGTCGATTTCGGGGTACTCTGGACCCCCTTCTCCTCCTTGGCCATGATGTACGGGAGGCATTTTCCCGCCGGAATCTTGTTCTGGCCGTCTTTTTCGACGTCCAAAAGGCCTATGACACGACCCGTCGGGGAGTTGTCATGGACCGTTTGAAGTCTCTTGGTTTTGTGGGCTTTTTGCCCACGTTTCTTCGCAACTTCCTCTGCCGTCGCACTTTCCGCGTCCGTAATGGGGCGGCCCTATCTGACCTGTATGTTCAGGAGGAGGGGGTGCCCCAGGGGTGTGTTTAAGCGTCTCCTGCTTCAACCTGGTTATGTCTGCGCTACCGGGAGCTCTTCCGCCCTCGGTGCGCTGTTCCATCTACGCAGATGATCTGGCTGTCTATGCCGCGGGGACGAGTCCCCCCCTCGTGGAGAGGCAAGTCCAACTCGCGGTCAATCGGGTTGAACGCTGGGCGTCGTCGGTGGGCCTTACGCTGTCTTCCCCGAAGACTTCGTGTGTGGCCTTCCTTCCGTCGAGGAGACGGGGATCCGGCGCCATCCCGGCCTTTAACCTTACACTCGGGGGTCAGCCTCTGGCCCTCGTTCCATCAGTACTCTCTTGGGTATGGTTTTCGACAGCCGTTTGAGCTGGGTTCCCCACCTTCGCCGGCTGCGCGAGTCCGCGAGACGTACCTGGATTTGCTGGGGCATGTCGCATACTACATGGGGCGCGGATAGGCGGACGCTCCTCCGTTTGTACGTGTCCCTGGTACAGTCCAAATTAGACTATGGGAGTGTGGTGTATGGCTCCGCCTCCCGCACGGCCCTTCGGATACTGGATCCGGTCCTCTCTAGAGGACTGCGCATGTCATCTGGCGCCTTCCGCTCCTCTCCGGTTGATAGTCTGCAGGTTGAGTGCGACATCCCTCCCTTGGAGGATCGGAGGTCGTTCCTCATTGCTAAGCACTATCTCCGGATCCTCCGTCTTCCCACCTCTCCTCTGTTCCAGGTGGTTGAGAGGGCGTTCTGCCGGGATGGGGGTTGGTATTTCACCGACACGGTGACCTCCCTCCTCGATGGTATGGGCACTCCTCCTCCATCCGTTATACCGGTCTCTTTCAGGGGTGTTGCACCTTGGGAGAGCACCCCCTGTTGCGTGCTGTAGGGCGTTGCGCCCCGTTCGCAGGGCCGATTCTGACTCTGCCTTACTTCGGTCTCTGTTCCTTCAGCATGCAGCGTGTCACTCTGCATGTGTTGCGGTCTTCACGGATGGCTCGAGGTCGTCGGGGGGCGTTGGGGCCGCGGCTGTTCCCCAGTCGTTTGCCCTTGCTCCCCGATGTACCCGTCTCCCTGATGAGGCTTCCGTTTTCACGGCGGAGCTATATGCCATTCTGAGCGCTCTGGAGGTGGTGCGGGAGCATCCGGATGGGTCGTTTGTCATCTATTCGGACTCCCGCAGTGCCCTGGATGGCCTGGAGTGTTTTGACCCTGTCCACCCACTGGTCCGACGAATCCAGTTGCTGTGCCATATCCTTGTCACTTCTGGTGGCAAGGAGGTGGTATTTTGCTGGGTTCCTGCAAATGTTAACGTGGCTGGAAATGAGGCTGCCGATCGAGCTGCCCGTTCCGCGTGCCGACTACAGGTTTCACCCGTGTCCCTCCCCTTTTCCGATTATATCCCTGGC